>JAQPPZ010009673.1:600000-1055000 GCA_028583015.1 Wollemia nobilis | reverse complement strand
GCAAAACAAAATATTTTAATATTTTTTTATCAGCAACTCTTTGTAATACGATTTATAAGATCATTTCAAAACATATATAAAATACATTGAAAAGTACTATAGATTATGTCATCTCATAGAAATAAGATGGTTTTATTCAAGATAAAAAAATCTTGATGGTTTACTCATGGCATAGGAGGCCATAAAGTCTCTATATTTGATGAAAGAAACTATGTATAATTATGAAACTAGATATGAATAAAGAATATGATAGGGTTTGCTAGGGCTAGGCATGTACTTTTATGCATAGAATGGTCATTTAATACACCACTAATCACCCTCTTTCACCAATTTTCCCAAATTCCTCTCTTGTACCCAAATTTGAGGCAAAATATGTTAACTTTATAATTTACAAAAGTCAAATGAATCACCTCAAAATTGCACAAATTGATATCATTGAAAATAGCTCGATAAGATTTTTCCAAATAGTATAAACATGACCATATTTGAAAAATGTTTAACCTCTCAAAACGACCTTTTTATAAAAATGTTGTTTTGCAAAAATGCCACAATATTTTTGCAAAGTTCGTTTCTCAACATTTTTGTCAGTGCAAAAAAATTGTAGTATTTTTGTGAGCCCTCGATAATTCTATAAAATACTATTAGAACTTTAGTTTCAATAGTGTGACTTACAATCACTACCATTTTCATCGATACTACATATTGCCAACCAAATATTGCATATTCAAGGGAATATTACCTACAAATAGCAATAAAATATTAATCATACTTCATGCAACTACTAAATTAACTCCATGTAAGTCAAGTTAACTCCCCAATAAGGCTATGCAAATGGTCTAACTAAATACCTCATCCTCTTAAACTGCACACATCATTTTTCTCTCATGCAATACTTAGTAGGTCTTCCAAAGCCATGCAATTCAATAAAAAAAAATCTTTAGGGAGCAAAAAAGGGTAACAAAATTTGTAGGGATATTCTAATGAAATTATCCGAGAGAGAGGCAAGGGATTTTATTTTTGTAGGTGTATGTTGGTCAAATAATCATTGGATAATTGTGCACATGCTCATTCTATCAGGAAATCATCATCTAAAGCATTTCAATGGGGGTAGATATTTATCTAGGATTTGATCCCTTTCCTCTCTTGTTGATTTTTTTTTTTAGAAATCCATTTTTTTTATTAATTTTTATTATTAGTAGCTCATTTCTCTAATTCATAGGATTTATACCATTTTTGCAATGTTAGAGCATTTTTGCATTGTTATAACATTTTGGTGTTGTGAGAGTATTTTCAGTATTAGAAATTTTTTTTGTACTTTTGGAGTGTTTTGGCACTTTGAGAATATTATTTTTAGCTCCTTAGAATTTTTGTAGGATCTTTAGAATATGAGGAATGTTTTCATATTTGTTTCCTCTCTAGTCCATAATAGGTGTATGTTGATAAAATTCCATTGGAATGTAGGGCACATCATCATTCCATTTTGGCAAGCATCCAATAAGCATAATTAATTAACACTTGAAACACTTCAATAGGGAAAATATTGTGGATTTTGAATCTAATCATTTATCTCTCGCACTAAGCATTTTTAAAACACTTAATATTTTACATCATATTACATAAACCATCAAATGGACCTTGGGACTTGATCCTTGCATCAAGTGAATTTGCTACCTTGATCAAATGGATAGGTCTCAATGCACTAACACACAATCTATTGTCTATAGTTACAATATTTCTTTATATTTGTATGTTATAATACTTTTGCATTGTAAAAGTATTTTTACACTATCTGAGCATTTTCGCACTACTAGGGCATTTGTATAGAATCTCTAAAATAGGTATAAAGTTTTTATATTAATTTCATCCTTAGTTCAAAATAGGTAGATTTTGATGTGTTAGCAAATTTTAGGCCTTGATAGTTTCATGAAATTTTCAAAAGACAAAGATTACAAGTTGCATTTAGATCTGAGATCAAACATCTAGTTTATTTTTTTATGATTTGATCCTACTTAATAAGTCATTTTGTGATAAAGGCTACAAATAACCAAATATTTATTGTATTGCATTCATACTTTGTTGGAATTTAGGAAATGAAGAGAAAGTAGACATATAGATTACATTGTCTAATTATATTTGCATGATCATTACTTTGGAAAGAAAATAAGAAAAAATAGAAAATAAGAAAACGAAAGAAAGTATTATTTTATTTCTTGTGTTTGAACAAAGAGGAATCTTAAATTTATGAATTTTATTACACTCGATTAGTTCATGTTACATTCATTTTTGTTTTTATGTAACAACCCTCCTAGCACAACTAATGTTGATAGATGAATTCATGAATTATACTTGCTTTATCTTCCTAGAATATGGTATTTTTGATGGCTATGGTGCTTGTAGGACTAAGTAAAATTATTCAATGGCCAGAAAAAGGTTGATCATGAAAGGTAATATGAGATATAATGGCAATGTGAAATATCACTACGACTCATGAGTACATGGAAGCTCACACAATTACATTCATATATGAGTATTTAGAATGTTTGACTTGAATTGTGTGAATGTATTTATTGGTTTTCATGTCATATATTATGTACCTCTGAATGAATATATAAACCTTTGGCAACAAAAATGCAAAGGCATGGGAGCTATTGGAGGTATACATCTATTGCATAATTTAGATAAGTGGTTATGCTTAATTATTTATTATTATAAATAATAATGATATTTTTTATGAGAATGTATATTTATTAAATATTGTTAAGTGTTAAAATAATTTATAAATAAATTAGTATAAATCTTAAATTAAATTGCAATTTGTATGACTTGGATATTTTAAAATTGTATATATATATATATATATATATATATATATATATAATAAAAATACAAGCATATTAGATAGTGGAGGAAAAAGACCACCTAACAAGTTTAAATTTAGGGTCAAGGTGATGAATTGCATGTTACGTATCTTTATCCTTCACTATATGAAATGGAGGGTGGAGGAAATAAAGGTATTATCTGGTATCCTGCACTGTGTGTTTGTTGGTAGTAATTTGTTTGTGCATATCTAGATATTGCGGTGATAAAAGGAAGAAAAGAATTTGACAGTAGCAAATAAGGTTTCACAGGTTAGACTTCTGTTACTTTTCTAAATGTATGTGATGAATTAAATGGTGAATGATTATTGATGTTGCATATTGTAAGATGATAAGAATTTCTTGGTATATATTTGTTTATCCTCTCATATGAATATGAATGCCTAAAAATAATTAATTGCATACCAAAGGATGTTGGATGGTATTATTGTGGAGACGTCATTTGATAAGTAAAACCACTTTTAGAATACAAAATATCAGTTCTCTTTTGCGGTGTTGTTTGGTTGTATGACTAATTGTAGTAATTGGCTTTCTAGAATTGGTATAAAAATAGCCACACGACAATTGGTTCCCTGACTGCGGCTGCCCAAGCGACCTCCTCCACTGCTAATGCCCTGGCCAAGCTCCAGTGCAGGTTGGGAGATGGCCCCGATAGGGAGTAAATTTAGCCATCTAGGGGCCCCATCCTGGCCAGGACCGACCGTAGGGTCCACCGATACACTGGCGTCCAACTTCTACGTTGTTGACGGTGGCGGTTTTTGGTTTTTGATGGCTTCTATCCAAGGTTTGATGTTGTGTGTCATAGTCGGTTTTTGTAGGCACCAGGGCCTCGGGCCTCTGATCACTGCCTTTGGACGCTACCCCAATTTTTATTCATTTTTTTAGCCTCGACTTCTAATGTAACTAAGGTTTTAGGATCCTGTTCTAAAAAACCCACTGTAAATATACCGTTACTTATCAAAAAAAAAAAAAACTAAGACATAAATTAAGTTAAGACCAAAATAGTGTCTATTGTTGAAATAGAGAAAGCTTTAGATAAATGGGTTGCGGTGAAAGTATTGTCTCGAGTCATTTTTACTATAACTTATTTTTTTTATAAAACTGATATATCCTTCACTTTATAAATTTATTTCAAGAATACAATGTTTGAGATTGTGTTTTATAAAAATATTTAGCATTATATAAATTATATGTGATGATGCATCTAGAGGTAGATCACTGCATACTTTTCATACTTCACAGAGCCATATAATCCCCTTTGAACAATGCACTACTTTGGACACCAAATACAATGAATAAAAAGAGTTTCACCTAGCATTAAAACTAGGGATATGTGTTCCCTAGATGATATTTAGAGGAAGTCTCATCCTTTCCTCCTAGTGATTGAGAGACGTACCTAATGTGTACCAATAAAATGTAGATACTAAGTTACTTTAATGTAGAAGGATGGATATGAATAACTTCCTAAGTCATTGTATGATGAGTATTAGTGAAGTGTCATAATTGAAATTAGATGATTTATTAAA
The DNA here is from genome assembly GCA_028583015.1 of Wollemia nobilis. Classification (NCBI taxonomy): domain Eukaryota; kingdom Viridiplantae; phylum Streptophyta; class Pinopsida; order Araucariales; family Araucariaceae; genus Wollemia; species Wollemia nobilis. The sequence continues at coordinate 1,050,598 of JAQPPZ010009673.1, read as the reverse complement.
ATTTCAATATATATAAGGTCATCTAAATTAAATTAGCAACTAGAGTATCTTCATCAGAAATGAATATGTAAATATTACATTTGAACTCGATTATTTTCTAGCCAACATTTTTTTCATAAAGAAAAAATTTAATTCATTAAATATTGATTTTAATAGGATGGTATTAGTCATAAAATATGTCTAATAAAACATTTTGTGCACCCATATACCTTGAAAAACATTGAAATACCGAGGAGCTCGAGAGAAATACCACGGTCAATATCTAGAGGAGCTTGGTTCCTTGAAGTCTTGACTAACTATTCCTAAAAGTGGGATGATAAAGGGTGCTAAAAGAAATAAACTAAACTAGAGCCAAAACTTAAATTAGTATAGACTAAGAAAAATCAAGACATATGCAATAATAAGGATCATGCAACTAAACAACCCACTATCTAACATACTAGACTATTGCACAAACAACAATAGTATTTAATATTAATCTATTGTATTTTAATCAGACCATGAATTCTAGACAAGTAAATGAGTACAAAAGAAATCCAGGATTCAAAATTATCACTATAAAAATTTAGTATCCTTAAATTAGAAATATGTAGTCATCAAAACATACATACATACTCTACGAATGAATCTAACCAGAGTCTAGATAGTAGTTTGTTTGCATTAAGATACAATGTTTGTCCTTACATATGAATTATAAACACTTAAGAGCTGACCAATATTCATTTTGCATCCTTGTATATATAAATATTTTACAATCACATAATTATAAAAAGACATCATTATTCTAGAAATAAAATATTTTTATGTCAGAGAGGGTCAATTGGACCATTGTAAATTATGACCACTCCAACTACCTCATCATGGCTTGCTAACTTGGCCAAAATCTATGCTATGATAGGTATTTTGGAGCCTATTTCTTGCATCTGATTTGTTGATATTTATTTTTTTAGTTAAGCCACTCTATATCCTATGTGATGGCCATGGACACAATCATGCTTTTGAGATTCCTCTAATGATCAACCTACATCGAACAAGTATCTTGGAATAATGATATTCCTCATGTAGGTGATCTAGTGCTCAACCTGATTGAGTCAACCACATCAAATGTCTAGCACCTTGGTCCATCCTAGATGGATATAAAACCTTTAAAAATATGATTACTTGCCTTCTTTATGATCTTGTGCTCTATGGTATTAGGTCTGGGTTCTAGTACTTGTTCAGGTGTCAATCGAGTCAAAACCCTCTAGGTCTCTAATATTGGACATCCATAGTAGTCCAAGGATTTTTTGCCTATCTAGGCTCTACTCATGTTCATATTATCTAGTGCCCTTTAGGTTCTATTTTTGTTGGCTTTCAATTTTGGGGTAGACGATTGGCAACTGTCTAGGTCTATGTCTGATCCAAATCCTCTAGAGGTATTGACATAGTTTATTTCTACAATGCAGTATGTTTCGATAATGGGTCGAGTCTCTAAGACCAATTCAAGATTTGACCATGTATAAAACTCCATATCTAGGTATTTGATACCTATTCGAGCTTTGGCTAGGCATGATTCCTCTAGTGCTTCTTGGACTTGGCAATTTACTCATATTCATATGCCAGAACTTTTAGACACCCTAGGCTTTATTTAAGTGCAAAAATTCTAGTATCCCATGGCTAGGTTGGACATTTAGGACTTCATTGAGCTTCAATCAAGTGCAATTATTCCAACCATTATAGGCTTCCTAGTCTGATCAATTCCCTAGTATCTTATCGATCCTTGGTGGAGGAAAAATATGTTGGCTTCTTCTTAACATGGTATCTTTGGACTCCTTAGTCGGGTTAGGTCTTTAGGACCAATCTGGGCTCTGATGTGTTGCAAAATTCTTGGTCACCTCTAGACTTAGTAGATCCACACTCCCTGGTTGGTTCAGATATTCGAGGTTGTATCAAGCCTTATCCAGGTGTAACCTTTCTAATGATCTTTAGACTTAGCCAATTTTGCATTGGGTATTTCCATATTACACAATTCATTTATCTTAAAAAATTTCTTACCAAAGTGCATGTGGGTAGTTGTCCAAAAACACCTACATTCTTGGTGGCTCCTAGGGGCTTTTTATCTCATAAAAAGTGGAGGACGTAAATCAATGCTACTTGCAACTAAGGGATTATGGACTATGGATTTGATGTTGCCTATTCTTACTTCTTCCTAAGTACTCCCTTGGTAGCTATGTTGAGCATATCACTATTCCATTAGGCTTCAAAGTCATTAATTTTGGAAGTAATATAGACTATATATGAACAAAAAATATGATACAGGATGGGGAACTTTATTATCATTATTTAATCACTGGTAAGTCCTCTTGTGATCCTCCCTCTTGTTAGGGTTCCCTTTGAGAAGCTACTTCAGATGATTCTTCCTAATGTAAAATAGTCTTGGAAGGAATGATGATTTGAATTTGGTAACACATATGGTTCCACATATCCATAGGAGGATCTGGGATTCCTATGAGTTTAGAGGTAGTTGTTCTTAATATATGGAGGTGGTCATGGGGAGGATCATTGTACATTTTAGCAAAAAAATTAATATTTTCTAAGATTTGGATGAGCTTATAGAAGATTGCAAAGGATTTATTCACATCCACTGGTTATGGATTTAAATTCATCTCACTTTCATCATGGATGTGTTCTTCAATCTGTTGTTTGAACACATCTACTTTAAACAAAGCACCATATTTATTCTAGAATATTGGTGAATCCTAAGCCTTAAGTCTACTTAAAATATTATTCATTTTTGTAGAATAATTTCTTATGATGTCCAACACTTCTTGTATCAAGTCCATGAGATCGGTCATTCAAAAAATTTGGTGAACCTGGAATGTTCAATCTTTGATATCCTTATTAGATTGTTTTTCGTCCCTAGGAACTTATCAAGATATCTAAGCATATTCCTAAACTTTTGTGCTTCCTAAAATTTGGTTGCTACGATGTGATCTACCCTTGTCATTTATCTTTTGGATTTTGTATACATAGTGTCAATTCACTGCATATTTTCATAGAAAGAAGGAAATACTACCATAGTTATCCATTTTATCTTTCCCTAGTAGCAAATCCAAATTTATTTCAACCGATATCTGGAAACTACTAAGGTGAGTGGCTTGGCCTTTTCCTATTCTGGCTCATTCCTTACCATGAGTAGGGTCTTTTCTTTCTCCACTTGCTTATCCCTTATCTCATATATGGATGCATTTTTTTTCTCTGTCTCTTCTTGTATATTATGTACTTCAGCCTTTAATTTGTTAGCCTAATACTCCTATATGTGGTAAAAGGGGGGCACATATGGTATAAAATCCAAAAATTTATAGCATATAGGTAGAGCCTTCAATAGTTAGGTGACATTAATGTTTTCATGAGGCATATTTTATGTGAAGGATTTTATAATATAATAATCATATTAGGTTTGGGATTTGATAAGTTCAATTGGAAAGGTTGCCACCACCCTACACTGGCCAATTGCAATATGATAGCTAATGCCTAATAGCAAATCAGTCTCTTCATGCTCATTTTTTTTTTTTAATTAGGGCTACAAAATTTTATGAACCTATTCTTTTTTAGCAAATATTGTTGGGATCACCAATAATATATGCATTGATTTCACACATTGCATCTAGCAAGTCATCCTCTAATGGTTTTAAAGCATTTGCATTGGACAGGGTACCAAGAATTATTACTGAGATAATTGCTTATGAGTTGTACCAAGGATCTCAATCATTCTTTGGACTTGTCTAATGAGTCAATGAACATGTGGTAGGATAGTGTATATCTTAAGATGCCAAATAATCCAACCACCTAATGTTCTTTTGAGCATCTAATTTATACGTGGTCAATTTCTTGAGGTAAGGACAAAATTTATACTTTATACACAATGTTCAGGTGTTATCTTTACATATATACAAGTAGGATGCCACTTTTATTAAGTGCAATGTTTGATATTTTGACCATCTATCGAGATGAACAGTAAATGGTCATCTATTTTGTACAACTAAAGGATGGTTGACCCCTTCCTTTGCTCTATGAGGTATGAGGTAGTCCATATAGGATCGAATTATTTATTCATCCTTGATTTTCTTTATCCCAGTCCCATTTGAACACTATTGCTTTTGGGTTGGACCATTTTTTGATAGTAATTCAGTGATGACCAACATCATTATGTGCTTCTCACCACTCTTCTTTTTATTGGATGGGTTTTCCATTATCATTTCTAAAAGTTGTATATCCTTTGGGTCAGTATATTTGATGGATCTTGATGTCTTAAGTTTTGAATTTGATGGTAATGCAGCTTATCTTCCATAAAATTGGGAGTAGAGTGATGTATTTAAATTCCTTTCAATTCTTATTTAGTCAACTAATAAGGTTTTATCTAATAGGAGATGCCAACTTTTAGGGTCAATTTTTACCTTCTTATAACTACCGTTATAGACCTTCATCTCACAAGTAGTCAATATATCATTGTACTTAAATGGAATACCCATAGATACCAATTATTTGGATATGTGATCACTTTTTATCTGTATGATATTCCCTTGTTCATTATTCTACTCTTTTTTAGGAAACTAACCACTCATGCCACTATTTTACTGAATCAAGAAATTAACTATTTGCTCATCATTTTTTACTACTTTCCAAAAGTTGTATTTATTTGGGATGGAGGGTCTACAAAAGACTCACACATTAATGGGTCCATGGATGATATCAATGATTAGACAACACCCAACATACAAAAAATATAGTATATCATCTTGAGAATTATTTCTATAGGAAAGGCCTAGGAATCTAGGGCTTGAAAGGACTTGAGTAGATCCCCTTTCTGATCAGGAGATTCACTTGTACTTTTGGCTTCTTCCATCCTCATGATTGAGTAAGTACCTATTTTTATTTTATTCATGGCATTGAAATCCTACATGGATACTTGATATTTTGGTTCTAGGTCTGAAGAACACAAGCTTATACTAAGATGGGGGTGAATAGTATAAGACCACTTTTTACTTTTCTTTCCCAATCAATATTATGCAATGTATGAATAGAAATATCAAAAATAGTAATAAAAATAATACACAAATCATCACACACAATAGAGACACAAATTTAATGTGGTTCATCCAATGTGGGCTACTCCACGAAGAAAATATTTTACTAATCTTTTCTTAATAAATATCTTGGGAATCCTTTCCCTATTACAATGTTTATGGACCTCTATCCAAAGGAGACACCAATACCCTAATAAAGTTCATGGATATCTATCCACAGGAGAACTCCTTTCTCCTCTACTCTGGTTGGTGATATTCTAGAAGAAATGATGCCCCCACTACACTAGATAATGGATCTCTATCCATTGAAGAATCCTATCCTCACTCAAAAGACTTGTTCTCACTATCCTATCTAATCGATCTCTATCCATTAGAGAATATCATCCTCTATACTTTATAACCTCCAAATATTACTCTTTGCTCTATCTCAAATCTACACTAAACACAGTCCTTTGGTCTAGCACAAATCTACTCAATATTTATCTCTAGTCTGGTACACACCTATCCTCAAATATGCACCAAAATTTGTTCTTAAATCTTCACTAAACATAGTATTTCAATTTAGTATAGATCTTCTCAATCTCTAATTATGGTCTAGCACAAACTTGTCCTCAAATTTATCCCAAACTCTATCCTCAAATCTACACTAAACACAGTCCTTTGGTCTAGGACAAATCATTCTTCAATCTCTATCCTCAAGCCTTAACACAAAGCTTGACTTAATCACAAATCAACTTTGTTGGATCTACCCCAAATATTAACTCAAGGTTTGAACAAATAAATCAATCAAATCTACTCACATGTCTTCTAAAAGACTTGTCTCAAATCTACCTTGTAAGATTTCACAAAATATTACACCAATCTATCCACAAGTCCTCTCTAAAACTTTTCCAATCTTCTCAACAAGTCTTCAACAAGACTTGTCTCAAATATGCTCAACAAGTCCTTAGTAGAACTTGTCCAATTGTTTCTCAATATCTATCCTTAAATATTTATTTTAAGCTTCCACAAAAGCCCACATAAATATTTCCACAATACTTCTCAAAGACTTAACTCAAATCTGCTCAACAAGTCCTTACTAGAACTTGTCTAGTCTCACAGAAACATATAGAGAATTGTTAGAGACTCAATATGCTTCACATTCACCACAATGCTCAATCACTTTCAATATCTCTTTTTACCATATAAACGTATAGATAATTTTTAGAGGATCAATATGTTTCACACTCATAAACACTCAACCTCTTTCTCAAATAAATTTAGAATATGAAACAATTTATTTCATAGAACTTGAACTATCACTTCAACACATCCACTTGACTAGGCTCAACCAACTCTACTCAACCAATCACTCAATAAAATAATCCTTGCTGATAAACCCTAGTCCAAGAATATGAAAATTCACTCACTTATTTCCAACAATGCTTATCAAACAATTTCACATAACAATGATACTCATGATCTTTCATAAACTCTAGTTCAAGATAGTTCACAACTTCACATAACAATGATACTCATGATCTTTCACAACCTCTAGTTCAATATAGTTTACAACTTCACATAACAATGATACTCATGTTCTTTCACAACTTCACATAACAATGATACTCATGTTCTTTCACAACTTCACATAACAATGATACTCATGTTCTTTCACAACTTCACATAACAATGATACTCATGTTCTTTGTACAAACCCTAGTTCAAGCATATGAAAACTTTACTCAATATTTCCAACAATGCTTTATAAAACAAGGTTTTTATCATCAACTCTCAATCAAAAAAACCTTCAAAAATCAAACTCAACAATGCTTATCAAACTCAACAATGCTTATCAAACAACCCTTTTCACTCCAACTTAGCATTCACAACATCCAACAATCACTCACTAGGAAAATTTGTCCATATTTTTTGTTTGATGTAGAAGTGCCCTTAAAAATCTGTCTCAATCACAATTTTCTTCTTTGTCAATTTTAATGGTTAGATGACAAAATATCACACTAACACTCCCTAAAAATAGTCCTCAATTACAAAAATAATCAAACTCAACTAAACCTTATTACTCCTTGAAATTAACAATCATCAAATCATACATAAAAATAATAACTCAATTGCTCCTTATAATATCCAACTTTAATTAATCAACCTCCAAAATTAAACTTTTAAAATAATATTGCCTACCCTTTTATCTCCCTCAAATACTCAATTGCCAAATTAATTTAGGAAAAAATAAAATTTATAACCATCAAAAACATTTTATTTTTTCAACCTTAGCACATCTGAAATAATCAAGCGATGAAGATAAATGACATCAACACATATCTTTAACACTAGCAAAAATGCCTCGGTGGGTTTCAAATACAAGACCCCTCCTAGATGAGTCCCTTATTAAGGCACTAGCCCACCACGTGGGCTAAGCACTTCCATGGGGAATGGAAGGCACAAGACTCATTTTATTCCCTTCATTCAACATTTTTTAAAAACAAAAATTCCCTCTCTTCCTTGCAAAACAAAATCGGCGAGATTCGGACCCTGCACTCCTTACCTGCCATAAGACATAGCACCATCCACCGTTGCCAATTACTCTACACAATGATGTTGTGAGGTAAGAGGAGCCTCGCTCCTATTTATCTAATATTCTACCACTGGAGAACTTTCAAAACATGAAAAACTCTTTTTCCTATTTGCACATTATACTTTGGAGATCATAAATTTGATTGATGGTATGCTAGAAGTAAGGCAAAAATTTTTACCACCTTTTATACACGAAGGCCTCATGCCATAAAACATTGACACTTTAAATTTAATTTCAAATTTGATTTTTAATTTAACCTTATAACCCTATTTAGGGTTATTTAAATTAATATGAATTAATCTATAATTAAATTAAAAAATATATTATAATTAACTTAAATAACTTTGGAAGTTAATTAAATTAATTAAAAAATTAATTTATAATAAAATTATATTAATTAATTTTAAATTTACCTATTTAATATTATAATAAAATTTTATAATATTATTTTCTTGGGTCTCTTATTTGCACTTTGAACCACATCTAACAACCTGGAATCGGATCTGATCAAATGGAGGCAGACTCTCCTTTTTGTACTGATTACAGAACTACTCCTTGCACTGCTCACTAAAATTGACTTTTGACATCAATGACCACTCACTCTTGACATCAATGACAACTCATCTACTCAAAATATCCAACAATATCCCCCTTTATCATTGATGGTAACCCAATTATATTTTTAAATTTCCTTAACCTTTTTTTGTTTTGCTCCCCCTGGGAAACTACTCCCCCTGACTCAATTCTATCTTTTTAAATCAAATTTCTTCACCTTACTCAAATATCTCCCATATTTACATCAATGGAAAAGGGTCACCTTTAGGGATTATGGCTAAGATTAAATCTCTTAGATTAGCCCCTCCCACACCTCCTCTTGAGGTTGTTAATTTTGGGGTGGGAGTATTTCTACTCCTAGTAAGCATTGATATTTACCTTTGTCCACTTTCCATCTCATCTGATCCTTGTCATTCCTCTGACTTTTTATGTTCTTGTTTATCTTTAGAATTTTTTCTCTACAACACTTTGTTGTATGTCCATCATTATTGCACTTGTAACACTTAATATTATTATTCCTTGAAGGTGCAAATATCTTGGGATTTCTTCTGGTGAAGTCATATATATTCCTATCATGGACCCTAAAATTCATTACCTTGTAACAAAACTGATTACATGAGTAGAAATACCCAAAAAAATTTGCATTCCTTGATTTGTATAATTGTGGAAAAGGGATATATTCTCATCTTATATATATACTTGTAATATTGACATATTGAACTTATGAATATGAGGAAACACATATTTTGGAGGCTGGGTTTTTCCTGTCAGGGTTTCCCAGGATAAATATTTATGTCAATAATTTGTGGTTTGCTTTATTATTTATTGTGGGCATTTCATTTACTTCCAAAATAAAAATGATATATGTAATTTTTATTTTATGCACTATAATGTATGCTAAATTTTCAATAGGTAAATATGTATGGGTGTTAGAAAAGTATGCTCAATTTCTAATATGTTGATAATTTAATGTAAATCAATTGTTTCATTTATTTTTGGAATATACTAGATAATGATGAATGATATTAGTAGGTAGCATTGCTCAAATAATAATCTCATGTGAAGGATGTATGCTTACTTAAATATGTTAATGATCAATGGAATTTGTTTAACTTTCTATAATGTTGTGGGATAACTATTTATGAATGATGTACCTTTCCACACAACATTGATTATAATAAGTTTAGATATCCTATGTTGAATTCCAAGAGCTACTAGGTAATAGAAGTCAATTCTTAAAGGGATAATTGGATTTATGCTATCTAATCATTAAGAACTTATTCTTGAATGGAACATAAACATTTATTAAAAAAAAGTCTCATGTAGTGCTTCAAACTGAAGGATATGATGGTTTAGTTGAGGTTACATTGTGGAATAAAACTCTCAAGATGGAAAAATAAAATTGATATACAAACCAAGATAGACCCTACACTCTACTCCAAAGAATTAAGTTTATACATGGAGGAAAACATCTGAATGGGACAAGTATTGTCCATTTGTAATGAACTCGATAGGTTATCTAATAAAGAGTGTACTGATATACTCTAAGTGTTTTAACTATAGGTAATCATGTTTAAGAGGACATTCCATGGATCTTATCATGATAGTGATATAGTAGTCTTAGAACTCTCTTCTATATGTAGTATATCGAAGCTAAGATTTATGAATAACCATTGGTGTGGTTATTTCATCTATGATTATTTCCCATCGATGTGGTTCTCCATATTCAAGGCATTCACTTGGTCTGGATGGACCATTTGGTGATTTCTCCTTTTATGGAGATGAAACCTAATGCTTGACCAACGTACTCATACCAAGTGTGGTATGTGAGTTTTGTAGAAGCTGATCACTTCTACTTAAAGAGACTCTGATCAAGTCTCTATAGCTCTTGAAGCTATTTTTCTTGAAAGTTACAATTCGATAGAATATATCTATCCATGACATGATTAGATCTATTTCCATATGAGGATGAACATTTATATATGTTTTAAAAAAAATTGTGGATAATAAGTAATAATTGGGGTTGTTACAGTTGGTATCAGAGCCCAGGCTAACTAATGGACTCTAGTTAATGTCTAGATTAACAAATACTTGGGGCATGAAACTAAACCTAGAGAAAATTTCACAACTTTAAATACACACTTGGTAAGCACTTGGAATGATTGTATCTGAGTTCTTATCCCCCACGAGTAGATCCACAGTTGTTCGAAAGTGGAAGAGATAATAAAACCCTCCTGCATTAATTTTAAGTGGTGTACTTTAGACTCTTTTAGGAAACTACTCGATATCTACATCCCTAAGAGTTACTTATGTATGAGTCAAGGATAAAATGTACTAAGGATTCATTTGAATTATAATGGTCAAACCAATTTGGACAACTTAAATAATTATAGTCATGAATTGAAGTGAAATATTAGGATATGAAAACATAAATTCAACCATTTAAGTTAGTCAAAAACTAAATAGTGGAAATTCAAACAAAATAATGTTTTCTTTATTTTTGATCAATGTTACAATACACTATGGAATTTTCCAACTAAAGGTTATGGTGCAATGGTGGAAGAAGTCACCCAACAACAACACCATAACATAAAACTTTCATATGTTGGAGGAGAGCGAGGAGCATGAAACTTCACATCTAAGAATGAACATATCCTAAATCTCACCAGACTCATCTCTGACATGAGAATTAAGGAACTCCGCCAAGTATGCTTTGGAATCCCAAGAATCACCACCACATGTAGCTTTGCAAACATCTCAAAGTAGCCCAACTCCTCAGAAAAGTATGCATCTAGCCACCTTGGTGGTGGTTGAAATAAATAATGAGTGATAAGCTATTTAAATTGGGAACTAACCACTATGTCATGAATGTGGTATTAAAACTTATAAGAAAACTAATGTGTAGTTTTTAAATAGTTGTTTGGAGTACATAAACCATGTATATGAAACCATTGTAAACCAAACACCAAAGTTAGAAGTATGATCATATGGAATTAGTTGCAATTATACCATATGACAATAAGGTCAATAGGGGTACACTTTATAGTGATAGTATTGTGCGATAGATGCATTTTTCCAACAGAGAAATAAGGTACAAAATCATCCATTGGAGTCATCAAAGAGTCGATACAAACTAAGAAAAAAGATACGTGGATTACGATGATGTGTTCTATGCACATCGAAAGAAGATTATCCCCTTGAGAATTGGAAGAGAAACCAATAATTTAATTTGATGGATCTATGAATCTATGAAAATAAATGGACCTCGAAATACTATCTAGAAAATAAAATTGAAGTAAAACTCCAACATTGTAGAATGGAGTAAATAGTATAGAATTTATCTCATATTCAAAAACAAAAATAACCTAAGCACTATTCATGGCAATGAATATCATATTTCTTGTATTAGGGTTTGCCCTATTAATACTAATGATCTTTGGGACAAACATCATAGTGTATCTTGTAATTATTTTACTCCTGCTACTTGATTTGTTGGTACATATTCTTTGAGTTATGGCTTTTAAAAATGTTAGAACCGACAATGATAATCGTACAAAAATATCAAAAAAATTAACCATTAAATATAATTAGGGTAAGATATTCTTTGAGGATGATATTTCATAATACCAAGAATAGAATGGATGTGAGCGACTGACAATGGTTGAAAGAAGTAGGATTTGAGGGAGCGGCTCTATTAGATCCAATACACATAGAAAAATGTTATTTGTCTATTCTAGTAGAAAGGTGGGATCCCAATAGAGGGATATTTCAATTACCCACTAGAGAAATGACTATTACGTTGGAATATGTATACAAAATATACCGGATATTGGTAGAGGGTCACACAATAATCGTTGCCAATGAAGCTAAAATGGGGCATATTCTAGAAAGAGTGTTCGGGGCAGATTGGAGAAATGTGAACACCGATGGGGGTGTATAGAGCATGAACTCCACTATGTGCAAGGTATACTAACACATAAGCATGAGGTTATAATGGAGCTCATATCAGGTGTCATTCTACCCAAATCAAGAAGTGCATATTTCCCTTATAATTTATTGGGAATTATGTAGGATATAGTGGAAGAGTAAGTAAAATATGCATGGGCATCAACATTATTGGCCCAAAATTATAGAGAGTTGTTTGATTTAAGAACAACGATGAAGACCAAATTAAACTATAGCACTTTGCTACAAGTTTGGGCATGGGAGCACATAGCGGTAGCAATACCCCAAGGGCTACCTTATGATGCACACCAATTTATGGGGCCAAAGATGCCCTATGTGTTGATATGGCAACATAAAAAGGAATGGTCTAATCGTAGACCCCTTGAGGTAAATAAAGAGTGATTTTTCTCTATTTGGGAGAACCTACACTCCCATGATGTTATTTGGAGACCTTGGAGAGAGGGCCCATTTTGGGCAAAATATGGTGTTCAAATCGCTCGGGTGAGGCGAGTAATATGGTTGATCGGACATACCAATATGCAATACGAATATTTTCAATATACTTGGGTATTGTGACATTTTGGTATTACACAACAAATATCGGATCTTTCCATGGTTTATACAAGGGGCAAATAACTATGATACCTCCACCAATAGAACCACTAGCTTTAGAAAATGATGAGGCTATATGGACACCTAAGGATAATGATGCAGGCATGACCCCTGACTACGATATTTGGTGGTCCACTCAATGACAACACCAAGAGGAATATTCTAGTGATGAAAGCAGCTATAGAGAAACAACCAAAGATGTAGAGAAAGAACACTCATCTAGGAAGAGAAATGAAGAAGAACCTCTTGAAAGATGAGTGCACCAACAACTAGATACAGGATCTGGACCATCCAACATAAGAGAAGAGGAAGCTATAAGGGAAGCACAATGTGAAGTAGAGAAACTAAAGAAACAAAATTGAATATTAGAAATTCAATAGTTGAAGTTATTAGATAAATTAGCAATTTGGATACTGAGAAGGAAGGCACCATATAAAAGTGAGAGAGTATTAAACTAGAGTTAACACAAATAAGCTACTGTAGAGATACAGTAGGGCAGCCTTGCAAGCAGAGAATTTACAATTACACGATGGGAGAGATATATATCGAGCTACATTCTTGACTTCTTGTATGGATGCACTTATAAGCCATGGTTTGCTTCTTCCATTGCAACCAGTAGCTGCGGGGTAGTGTGAATAGGGAAATACAACTCATGCAACTAGTTAGGCCACTTCTCAAGTAGCATCTCCAATAGACTCTCAAACTAGTAATATAGTTATGGAATCGACAGGTGAAATATCCGAGGGAGAACAACCTTAAGATCCAAAAAATACTAACCTAGAAATTATATGTATTATTATACCAATAAGTCTGGCAAATTGTAAATAAATCCTATGTAGAGGTATGTTAGGTTTTACACTTTGACAAGTATGGTTACATATTACATAATCATATATTGGGTAAACAACATCCTCCATGTGGTAGTGTCAATGAAGTATTGTAACATTACCATGTATTGGCTAAATAACATCTTTTATGTGGGTACTGTGTCAAGTAGAGTATGGTTACATAACCATATATTGGTTAAACATCATTCATGTGTGTAGTGTCATGTACCCTATAAATTCTTAAAGATTAAAAAACTACTTTATCCTTTAATATTTTTTAAGGAGTTTACGTAGGTTTTTATGATGGGTCTAGTCTCCTCATATTGAATGGTGTTTGAACATTGAACCTTTTAAAAAGATGTCAAATCCCTTAGCATTGCAGTAACCCTACAACTATTACTATTTAACTAACACACATATTTAATAAGTTATATGTGGTTTCTATTGAGGATTGCTTCCATAAAAAATACTAAAATATTACATTTGTTGCAACATATATTTTATCATAGTTTTTTAATTTCTTTTTTCTCTTAAATACATTCTTCAATATCTTTGAAGTGCTAATTTTATACAATTAACTCTTTGACATCATTTTAATTAAAACAAAAAATATCACCTAACTAATTACCTTTTAAAATTTGAACTAATTAATCCTTATACCCAATAGGCCACGAAATTCATTTAGGTTGCTATAGCCTTCCATCCAAGCCTGATATTCAGTTAAGTTGAATAGATAGGAATGGTAAAATTTAAACTAATTGATCGTTGTTATTCTTGTTAACACATAGAGGTTAAACTATTAGTTTTCAAGTGGAAGAAAATATTTTATATTCTATAATAAGGCCTCATGATCCTTTCTACCTATTAATTTTACGTATTGAATGGGATTTGATGGTAGTTATTCTTTTCAACCTGTTAGTTTTTAGCTTGAAAAAATATTTGATATGCTATGATAAGGTCCAACCATGGCTCGTGGCCATTAAATTTGTGTTTTTGATTTTATCAACTCTTGATTTGTGGTATGAATATGAACATAAAAATATTAAAGAATATTATTGGATTTTTTTTTTTTTATAAAATGAATGTTAAGTGTATTTAATTTTTGGATGAAAAAAATTATTATATTAAAATGGTTTAATCATAAAAAAAAAGTATGGATGGAATTAGCACACTTCGAGCACACAACCAACACACTAACTATGTGCTAAACAGTTAGCAGAGCTACAAAAATAACTTACAAAATTTCACAAAAAAACCAAACAGAGAATTTCCTAAACAAACAACTAATAGAGTATGCATCATTGTTGTGTAGGGGCTGGAGGAATATGATTCATAGCACAAGGAGCATTATCCCAATGATCAATAAGATCCTGTAAGTTATGAAGCTCTATATTCACTTTTTATGCTTGCATTGAAGTCTGCAGCCAACAATCATAGAAAACTTGATACTTATCCGCAAGAAAAAAAATAGAAGAAGGCTCCTGCTAGCTAAAAATCACCCTGTTGTGAGTTTTCCACAAATGAAAAAGAATCCCCACTTTAAATATATGCCACACAAGAACAATTTTCTTAGAAAACTAAAGTGGATCCCCTAACAAAATATTCACCCAAGAACAGGGACCTGTCATATATGGTTTAAAAAAAGAGAAAATCCACTACCAAGCCTCTTGAGCTCTCACACAAGACCAAAATAGATGATGCACATCCTCCTCTACTCCACAAGATCAGCATAAAATATCATTTACACCCAAATATCTAATCCACTGACCAATAGGAAGCCCTTGAAATACTAAACTCCAAGAAAAAAATGTTTTCTTAGGTTCAAGATACTTTTCCCAGAGTGTATTAAATACGAGACTCCATATGGTCTAAAGAGATACTACATCCCACCTATAATTAAGCTTCTCAACCATAGACACAATAGGGGAAATCCAAGAGTATCCCTAATGAGATTTATACTTGGTGAGAGAAATATCTTTGGGCCAATACCAATCACTCCACCAAGGTTTCTGATAATATCGAAAATATTTACCCCAAATAAATAAAGGAGTGGAATCAATAACAACCTCATAAGTAGTCTTATCATCAAAATATAAACAAAAAAAATCCTAAAAATTTCCCAAGGTATCCAAGACCTTGAAAGAAAATCCATGAAATCATATAATCGAGCAATACCTCATTTATAAATTTTTTGAGCATGTATCCATTGGACTTGAGCAAGGGGAGTCCCCTACAAAGTTATGGTCAAAGACCACCAGACACTAAGCAAAGGTATTGAAACTCCCAGCTTCCGCTTGTGACATTTCCAAGAAATCCAGGGTTTAATGGCCTCCCAAGCCTTACAAATGCTTTGCATAACAAAGGAACCAAAAATATTTGTTGGAACAGGGGTTGTAAGAATGGTTTACAAATCAAGCCCTTTCTACACCTTCTTCCCAAAAGGAAGCCCTGTGGAGAGGTTATGATGAATTAAAATTTTTAAATTTTTCTCCCCCTGTAAAGCTCTCACAATCCATTTAGCATAGAGGGGAAATCCTTATCACTGACAGTGAAATAATCCCATTCCTCCAATTTTTTAGGAAGACAAAAAATATCCAAAGCCACCCTAAGAAATCCCTTCTTACCAAAAACATTGGACCACCAAAAATATCGAAGAAACTTCTCCAATTTTGTATAACAAGTCTTGGAAGGGACCCAGCAAGAAGAGTAATACACATGAGTAGAGGCTAATACCTTGGAATAAATCTAAAACTTGTCAGCTAAGGATAATTTTTTGGTACACTAATAAATAAGATTCTTCTCGACCTTTTGAACAACATAATCCCACAAATGAGCATAAGAACCCAAAGTAAAAGGAATACCTAAAAATTTAAAGGTTTCCCCAGGTTGAATCCACTTCCAAGGCTTATCAGCTACCCAGGGAGGCATATATTTTCTATACTGTCTATAGCAAAAAAAATTCTCCATTTAATTTTAGAGCCAGAAGCTAAGCAGAATGTATGAAGATAATCTAAAGCATGAGTAAAAGATAACTCATCTTTTGCAATACTCAAGAAATAATCATCTATAAAATGACCATTAATAAACTGCTTGGGGGAGGAAGGGAGATAAATTCCCTTGATCAATCCTTGAGTAGATCTATGAGCTAGAAGATAACCAAAGGCCTCAGCAACAAGAATAAACAAAGAAGGTGCCAATGGACAACCTTGTCTAACAAAACAAGCTAATTGAATATTATGAGATTCTCTTGTTCAGAGTTAACACAATAAAAGCATATTTGAATAACATAAGTACAGTCCTAGTAAAATAAGGGTAAAACCCCATAGCCTTTAACATATAAGTAATAAAGAACCATTCTATTCTATCATAAGCCTTTTCAAAAACAATCTTAAGGAAAAGAACATCCTGACCAGAGGATATAGCCCATTCCATCCCTTCCCAAACAACAATAACATTATCTAGAATATATCTATTCTGAAATAAACTAGTATGCTCAGGCCTGATTATCTTAGGAAGAATAGGTCTAATATTAAGATCTAGAGACTTGGAAATTGTCTTATAACTAACATTAAACAAGGTTATTGACTACCAATTAGAAATAATTTCAGGGTCTTCCCCTTTTCAAATGAACTTAACATTACCTTTGTTGATGAGATTCCCCAATGACCCAGTAAGCATAGCCTCTTTATACACTTGCATCAAATCACAACCCACTAAGCCCCAATATTCTTTATAAAATTCACAAGGAAAACCATCTAATCCATGTTATTTATCATTTGCCATTTGAGATAGAGCCTGTTTGAGATCCTCAAGGGTTAAAGGTGCATCACAAAAATACCATTGAGTTTGAGTAAGCTTAGTAGGTATGACTTGACAACAGGATTCTAGAGCTTGCACTCTATCATGGGTAAGGCCCTGAGAAGCAAACACTCTTTGATAATGATTAACAAAAGCTCCAAAAATATCATCAAGAGATGTGAACCTTTGACCATCAACTTGTAGAGTAGTGAATTGGGAAGTATGAGCAGGTGGGCGAAGGCGCTTGAAAAATTCTTTAGAGACTTTTTCACCCACCTTTAACCACTGCATACTAGAGATCTACTTTTTGTGGTGCAGTGGTAAATACCCTATGTGCTGGTAGAGGCCGACCCAGGTTCCATTCCCCTTGTCTCCATCCTACAGATATATGGTATAGTTAGAAATGTCCTATGTGCTAGTAGAGGCCGACAAGGCTTCATTCCTCCTATGCCCAACCTATTTAAAGTGGCACCTCGAAATGGGTGTTTTCCACTATAAATTAGTTTTTACCCAAGTGTTCTAGGTGAGTTTGAGAGGAGAGGGAAATACTCCAAGAGAGGTCCCAGGTTCAAATCTCCACCCTACAAAAAATTTGAATTGGGTATCCAAAATCCAATTGATAATGTTGGTGTGAGCAGGGTTGGGTGTGACTCTCGAGTGACTTTGACGGTGTAGAACCCCCTGTTCATGGTCTCTCAGATCAAGGCGGCCCCACAAGGGATTTTTTGCTTAAAAAAAAAAACAATGCATCCTAGATCTTAATTGTGCTCCTTTGGCTTCATACATATCAACTTTTTTAAGCTCATGTTGAAGGGCAGCCATGAAAACTTGAAGATCAGAACAAAAAGGATTAGCCTCAAGATGCACAAAAACTTTTACTAATTTCAACTTCAATTTTTTTTTACTTTATTCCTCCTCTTGGTTGCTTCCACTCCTAGAGTGTGAAGCAAAGAGGTGGTTCTAAAAATAGCAACATTCCACCAAGAAACCCAACCAAAGTCACCAGAGGGTCTCAGAAGAAAATTACAAATTCTACAAATATGAGCCTTCATATCCGGGTGATGAAGGAAGAAAACATTAAGATAAAATTGGGTCTGAAATTATCGGGTCTGATGAAGAATGGCTTCCATAGAAAAAATAATAGGAGCATGATCATAAAAAATAGTAGCTAGGATAACCAAAACATGAGGTTGAGAAGGTGAAACCCTAGCAATTTTAAAAGTCTCACTAGAAAATATCATGGCTCAATCAAGGCGTTTTAACACTCTGGCTTCACCTGCTTAAAAATTGGACCATGTAAACCATTGAGCTTCAAAAAATTTAGCGGGAGAAAAACAGATATTAGGATCACTAAGACTCAATTTATTTTTCATTAAATAAAAATCTTCCTGCTCCCAGCACACCAACAGTTAGGATATAAACCAAATTTATCAGAAGGATTTTCCACCATATTAAAATCCCCACACATAATCCATGTGGTAAGAGGAAGAGATAAAGCCAACCACAATCACAAGGCACACCTTTCTGAAGCATTATTCGAAGCATAAACATTAATAACTCCAAATGATTTACCATGTAATTCCAACAAAGTCTAGACTACTTGATTGGATGGATCCACTCCCCATGTCACAATATTCGAGTGCCACTTTGGGGAAATAAAAGTGATAGCTCCACCTATCCCACTGGAATGATTCATTACATGGAAAACACCGTGAGGCCATAGAAAATTATAGATACACTGTAGATTAAAATTAGAAACTTTCACTTCTTGTAAACACATCACATCAATATTACCAAACTTATGAGTGATAGAATTCATCTCACTATGGATCATATATTTATGGACTAGATTTGTCAATCCACTTACATTCCATGAGAAGAAAATCATTAATACATGTCAGTATGCAAAATTTCTAGAATATCCTTAGAGGCTCCTAGCTGAACAAGATACCTGAAGGAGTTAGAAGCATACTGATCCTAACCATCCTGTAAACATGAGAAGCCTCCTCTTTTTGGCAATGCTTATCATAATGTATATTATTTCTAATAGGGCTATGGGAACGATGAGATTTATACCTAGACTGACCTTCTGATAAAGGTTTTTAGAAAGCATCAGAGACATATTCCTCTAGAGAGGTAGTAGAACTTGGCATGACCGTCACAACTTGAGCAAAATTAAGAGGAACCCAATAGATTGCACTTCTAGAGGAGCAATAGGAGCTTGTCGAACAGAAAAATCCTAAGGCATAGAAACTGGTGGTGTGACAACAAGGGCAGAGTGTGACAAAATAGGTTGTGAAGCACTCTCTGGAGCTTGGGACTGTAATGCACTCTAAGAGCAGTTTCACCAATTAACCACCTGCCATTCCTCTTGCTCCCTAGTAATTTTTTTTAATAGACTTTATTTGATAGTAAAATTTTTAGTTGGGAAGAAGTGCAGTTGATCATAAAGATTTATCACAGTAACCAATTAAAAAAAAATAACAAAATACTTAAAAAAATTATGTTTTTAAATAAATTAATTACCATCACTAAGAATATTATTTTAATATGCTATTATGAATATATATTTTTATTGAGAGTAGTAGGAGTTTTAAAGTGTTTCGTAGGGTTTTGAAAGGTACCCCAAACCTTAGATCGAGGAATAATACATCAATAAATACTTAGCTAGATTCCATGAATCAAACCCTAAAATCTAATGAAGCAACCTCCTAGAAAATAAGTTACAATTTTTTATCAAGCAAATACAAGAGATTGCCCCATGATCAAACCACTATGTTCTTAAGAATATAAATCACTGGAGAAAAATAGCAAAATAGTAGAATAAAAAAAATGTTATCAGTTAAAACAAATTTATAAATAAAAATAGCTCCACCATCATGATAAACAAATTCATCCAACAAATCAAGTAATAGGACAACCCCTCATAACAACAGCTAGTTTAAAAAATAATATTAAAAAATACCAACCAATAAAATCCACAACATATCAAAAAATAAGTCTATAAGTCTCACTTGTCTAGCCAATGGAAGACCCACCAAATGAAAAACATCACAAATAATAACCAAAAAATCCATATATTCAGTTACTCAAATAGAAGCACACCGTGGAGATAAAACAAAACCATCCAGAAGAGGAGATATGTAATAAAGTGCCTTGATCGATATGAAAACTCTCCAACAAGAAAATATATGAAGGCAAAAACCCCACAAAGCCCATTGGAGTCCAACCGTAGCCTAGTATAGTCATCTACCCATCAACAAAGCAATATGTTTAGGTTCCTTAATTTTGCCCAACCTCCTTCCTTTAGATTCCTACTAGGGTTCTAACTGCCCAACCTTCCACCCCACGATCCTACTTGCATTTATAGTAAAAGCAACTGAACCAAATATTCAGTGACCCAAAACAAGCCAATATAGTAGACCACACCACAAAACTGCCAGATTTTAAGATGCTTTAGCCAACCTACCCTCATTATCCTAGTCCCCCAACTGAGGTTCCAACTACCCAACCTTCCTCTCAACAAGCCAACTATAGATGCAAAGTTGTCTACTAACCGGATTCACTATCCAAAAGAGTTGGGTTACTATGGTTTCTAAAATTTTTTGGAGCTATGGTCTTCAGAGTCATGACCCCCTCTCTACCACAATGAGGCTTAGGCCCTCTATGCCATGGTGAGGCTCAATTTCTCTCTACCATGGTGAGGCTAAAGCCCTCTCTCTCTGCCATCATGAATAAAAAATATTTTTTTGTATTTAATATATATTAATATTAATTATTTGTTTCATTATTTTAATTATTTATGTCAAATTATAATTATGTCCTAAATAGCTTAAACATAGATACCTTTATATGGTAATAAGAAATTGTAAAATTTATTTTAATTTTGAAAATAATAGAATGCAAGTTGCCACTATGTTATTTCTAAGTACATAATTTTATGTTTTTAAGTGCTTAACATGCAACATTATTTTTAAATTTTTTAATTTAAATTATAATTTTAAATAAATAATTTTTATTTTGATTAATTTTAAATAAATAAATTAGTCTTTATAAATTTTTGGGATGATAATTATTAAGTAAATCTAATTATAATTAACAATTATGGTTTATTGGTAAGGATGGAAAATTTAGAACTTTGAAGTCACCAAGTGCAACACCTAAGAGAGAAAAAGGGAGGATCCTGGATAAAAATGTGAGCATTGGAACCCTAGGATATGACTCGTCCACCATCTTGCCTCAGTTGAAAAAATATACTAGAATAAAGTTGCCCGAATTGAAGTACACTGTGGAGATAAAACAAAACCATACAGAAGAGAATATCTATAATAGAGTTTCTTGATGATATGAAAACCCTCCAACAAGAAAATATACGAAGATAAAAACCCCATAAATCCAGTTGGAGTTTGACTGTAGCCTAGTCTATTCATCTACCCATCAACAAATATAGATGTTGAGGTTCCTTCAGTTGGCCCCAACCTCATTCCTTTATCCCCCCTACTAGGGTTATAGCTTTCCAACATTCCAACCCACGATCCTACTTGCATTTGTAGTAAAAGCAACAAAACCAAAGGTTCAACAACCCAAAAAAAACCAAGATAGAAGACCACACCACAACACCGCTAGATGTTAAGATCCTTTAACCAACCTACCCTCATTCTCCCAGTCCCTCAACTGAGGTTCCAAATATCCAACCTTCCTCTCAACAAACCAACTATAGATGCAAAGTTGCATACTAACCAGATTCACTATACAAAAGAGCATTTTGGTTACCAGGGTTTCTAAATTTTTTGGAGCTATGGCCTTCAAATTCATGACCCCTTCTCTACCACAATGAAGCTTAGACCCTCTTTTCCATGGTGAGGATCAGAACCTCACAAACCCTCTCTACCACGATGAGGCTCAGGTCCTCTCTACCATGGTGAGGCTTAGGCCCTCTGTGCCATGGTGAGACTGAAACCCTCACAAACTCTCTATACCATCGTGAATTAAAAAATAAAATTTTCATATTTAATATATCTTAATCCTAAGTATTTGATTCATTATTTTAAATTATTTTATATATAATTATGTCCTAAATAAATTAAACATAGATACCTTTATATTCTAATAAGAAATTTTAAATTTTATTTTAATTTTGAAAATTATAGAATGCAAGTTGCCACTATGTTATTTCTAAGTACATAATTTTATTTTTTAAGTGCCTAACATGCAACATTATTTTTAAAATTTTAAATTTAAATTATAATTTAAAATAAATAATATTTTTTTGATTAATTTTAAATAAATAAATTAGTCTTTATAAATTTCTTGGATGATAATTATTAAGTAAATTATTTATAATTAACAATTATGATTTACTGGTAATGATGGAAAATTTAGAACATTGAAGTCTAAGGTTCAAATCCTAAGTAGAGGTAGGGTTGGTTGTACACCAACATTTGATAGGTAAAGTATTGTTACATAACCATATATTGCGTAAACAACATCCTCCTCCATGTGGGTATTAGTCTTCAAACTTCTAAATTTTTATTCTCTATCAATAAACCATAATTGTTAATTATAATAAAGTTTACCTAAAATGTTATAAAAATTAATTAATTAATTAATTTTAATTTTAATTTGAAAATATTTAAGCTAAAAACAATGTCTTATGCTAATCATTAAAAAAAATTATAAATCCTATGTAGAGGCATGCTAGGTTGTACACCATGCTTTGACAACCAAAGTATGGTTGCATATTGCATAACCATATATTTGGTAAACAAAATCCTCTATGTGGTAGCGCAAATGGAGTAGGGTTATATAACCATATATTGGGTAAAAAACATCCTCCATGTGGGTAGTGTCAACCAAAGTATGGTTAAATAATCATATATTGGGTAATCAACATCCTTCATGTGGGTAGTGTCATATGCCCTATGATTGCTTAAAAATTAAAAAAATTACTTTATCCTTTAACTTTTTTAAATGGGATTACATAGGTTTTTATGATGGGTCTAGACCCTCATATTAAATGGTGTTTGAACATTGAACCTCTTAAAAATAGGCCAAATCCCTTACCATTGTAGTAACCCTACAACCCTTACTCTTTAACTAACATACACATATTTAATAGGTTATATGTGGCTTCTATTGGGGGTCGCTACTATCTAAAATGCCAAAATTTTACATTTGTTGTAACATACCTTTTATCATAGTTTTTTAATTTTCTTTTTCTCTTATATATATTCTTCAACTTCCTTGAAGTGCTAAGTTTCCACAATTAGATTGTTTACATCATTTTGATTAAGACATAAAATCTCACCTCATCAATTGCCTTCCAAAATTTGAAATTCACTTGAAAATCAACACCATAATTCACTAATTTATTTCATACTCAATTTTATTCTCTATAAATATGCTCACAATGCCAAGAGATTACCTCTAATAATAGATGATGAACATCAGCAATAAAATTATTTTTTATGTAGTCTCCACATCAATTTTTGAATAGCATTGATGATAATTTTTGAGTCTCTCTCAATTCCAAGAGTTCGATGACAACCTCCTAAAATATTTCACAAATTATGAATTCAATGATGCAATGTTTTGTATGTAACCTGATAAATCTTTTGGACCTAATGACTTTATTCCTAGGTTCTTCCAGCACTTCTGCGATACAGTGGACTAAGATATTTTTGCAACTGTTCTTGAATTCCAATAAAACAAATCATTACCAAGGGATGTTAACTCAACTTTCTTGGTGCTCACTCCCAAATCCCATTATAGCAAATCCAGGTATGATTTCAAAACAATAAGTCTTTGCAATGTATTTTATAAGCTCATCTCAAAGGTCATTATTAATAGACTAAAAGAAGCACTCCCAACCATTATAGATCATTACCAAAGAAGCTATGTCTGAGGGAGATATATCATTGATGGTATAATAACAATCCATAAACTCATCCACTCAATTTTCAAGAGCAAGAAACCTGGTCTTTTCTTGAAACTTGATATGAACAAATATTTTGATCGAGTATACTGGGAATTTCTCTTTCCCATCCTTACCAAATTTGAATTCCATGATGAGTGGATTGCCCAAATTAAATAACGTTTAACTTCTACCTAGTTTTTTGTCCTTTTTAATGGTTCTACTATAGGTTTTTTCAATATATCTAGAGTTTTAAGGTAATGGGACCCGCTCTTTCCCTTCCTCTTCATCATTATAGCTGAATATATTGGGAGATCCCTCAAACATGTGAGCTCTCTTGGTTTCCTCTCTGGAATCAATTCATATTCAATGTATAGGGCTATTACACACCAAAAATTTATAGATGATACAATTTTAACCACCATTTATTTTTTTCTTGAAGCAAAAATAATCAAAACCATCTTAAACTTTTATGAATAAGTTGCTAGCTAGAAGGTCAATTTTGACAAGAGTAGAATACTTTTTCTAAACATCCTTGTTTGCAGGAAGTAAAACATACCAAGAATATTGGAATGCAACATTTCAAGTCTTCCTTATATATATCTTGGCATGTCCCTATTTCATGGCAATATGATAGATGTGATGTGGAATAATGTTATTGATAGAATTCTCAAGAAATTAGCTACCTACAAAAAAACCCTTTTGAGTCAAGCTACCAGGGTGACTCTTATCCAGGTAAGATTCCAGAGCATTCTGATCTTCTTCATATCCATATTCAAAGTGCTAACCTCAATATGTTAGAATATTTAGAAAATACAAATAAAATTCCTTTGGTTCGAGAAGTTTGCTCTAAGAAATATAAAGATGGAGTAGGCTTCAGGAAATAAAATGAACCTGATCTTCTTGGAAAAATAGATATGGGGAATTCTAAAGAAGCTCAACCCTCATGGATGGATATAATCAAAGGCAAATATCTCTAGCATAATTCCTTCTTGGAAGAATTCCCCATTCCTAGCGGATCTCACTTTTGGAACTTGGTCATCCATACCAAAGAAATTATCAAAAAAGGTAAAAGGCTGTGACTTGGATCTAGCACAAATATTGAATTTTAGAAATATTCTTGGCTGAAGGACCATCTACTAACCAAAATGCCAAGTATTTCTATTTTTAAACCTTTCACAAACCAACTGTTTGAAGATAGAGTGGCTAATTTTATTTCTAAAACGTCCAACTAAATGCAATGGAAAATAATTTCTACCAATAACCTTAGAAATGAACTTAAAAATGCTACAATAGAAATATCAAAACTACTAAGGGTCTGTGTCATTCCAAGCATCTAGTCCAAAGACACTCATGTTTGGAAACTTTGCAAGGATGGTCGATTCACAGTCAAAACTACATATCACATTCAAGATCCTTGAGCAAAGTCATGGGCCTATGCAAAGCTTTTCTGGATTAAACACTCAATTCCAAAGGCGAGTTTATTTTCTTGGCTTACCTCTCAGGATAAAATTTTAACTATTGATAATTTTATTAAAAGAGGTATGTACAAAACCAATTGTTGTGTTCTTTGTAAATATAATTGGGAGTTAACCTTTCATTTGTTCTTGGAATATCTATTTTTCATTGGCATATTTAACTCCCTCTTTGATCTCTTTAGCATTATGTGGGCTCAGCTATCATCCCTTTATCAATTTTTAGAACAATAGCTAAATCTATTTTTCAATCCTCAACTAAAGTTTCTTTTATCCAATTGTCTTCATCATTACCTATGGCAAGTATAATTGGAGTATAATAATAGAGTGTTTAATAGTTTGAGTAAAATTCCTTGGTTTGTCTTCTAATGTGTCATTACTCTTGCCTCAAAGAACTCCTAACTTGTTTCTACATCTTAAGTCCCTAAACCTGGCCTTGAAACTTGCTTGTTTAATATGTTCAATTTTAAGTGCAATCCTTTTGTGTCCTCCCAAACCTACATTGATATATCCATTATTAAGTGGAATCCTTCTCTGGTTGGAGTGAATTGCTCTATTGGCTTCTTACTATTTTATATACAAGTCGAATCACATTTCAAAAAGAGTCCATGGTTTTTATTGTGTGGGTCTAGATTTGAGGAACAGAGATACAAAGTATATTGCTTCTCGGATTGTAGATGAAAACTCAAAAACTATGAAGGATCTCAAGCTAGAGAAGTTCTAGTGGACACTGAACATGTTACCTCATTCGGTTGTCAACAAAGAATTTGTCTTTACAATCTACTGAACAAGACACATTCTAATGTTTCTCTTCCTTTCGTACCTCCATATGATAACTGTTACCAACACTTCTACTATTTCTCCTCATTTCATATGTCCATATGATAACCATTACCAACACTTCTACAATGCATGCATTGTGAGAGGGAATTATGGATACACATGCATTGTGGCTATACAATGACCTAAACAAAGAAATTTACATATCTACTATACTTCATCGAATTCATGGGCCAACTTGCTCTCCCTTCCTAGGAGTATCAATTTTTTTCTAGAATTTATTTTTTAGAATGGATTGTTTTTCTGCTTTTTGGACTACCCAACATGTGTTATTATGGTTTTCGGGTATAAAAGCGCAAAGGAATATATACCAAATATGTGTATTTTACAGGTGCCTTGATTGGCATCTCTAAACTTTAGTACCAAGTTCTTTGCATACAGGTCTTGCATGGTATTTTATTGCTTGGTTTGGAACAAGTTACAACTTATTATCTGATATATACTATTTAGTTATCTTGGATATTTAGTTTAAATCGAAGGATAATTACAATTGAAATCAAATCACAAGGATTCCTTGAAGAATAATTACAATTGATAGCTATTTTGAGAGTGCTAAGCACTATAACCTGCTTGTTTACTATTGTCATTATGTTATTTCTAAGTACATAATTTTATTTTTTTAAGTGATTAACATACAACATTATTTTTAAAATTTTAAATTTAAATTATAGTTAAAAAAAATAAATTTTCTTTAATTTTTATAAATTTCTAGTTTTGATGATAATTAATAAATAAATTTAATTATAATTAAAAATAATGGTTTACTAGTAATTTTGGGAAATTTAGAACTTTGAAGTCTAAGGTTCGAATCCTAAGTAGAGGTAGGGTTGGTTATACACCATGCTTTGATAGTTGGAGTATTGTTACATAATCTTATTGGGTAAACAACATCCTCCTCCATGTGGGTATTAGACTTTGAAATTTTAAATTTTTATTCACTATCAATAAACAACAATTTTTAATTATAATTAAGTTTACGTAGAAATTTATAAAATTAATTTATTAATTTAATAATTGTAATTTAAAATTGAAAATTTAAGCTAAAAATAATGTTGTATGTATTAAAAAAATTATAAATCCTATGTAGAGGCATGCTAGGTTGTACACCATGCTTTGACAACCAGAGTATGGTTGCATATTGCATAACCATATATTGGGTAGACAACATCCTCCATTTGGTGGTGTTAATTAAGTATGGTTACATAACCATATATTGGCTAAACAACATCCTCCATGTGGGTAGTATCAACCAAAGTATAGTTATGTATACACAGTCTTAAAGATCCATATTTTTTCTTTTGCCTATCTTCCTCTTGAATTCTTAGCTAGAGGTATATAGGTTTATTGATCTGAGATCATTCTTGGAAAAGATAGTGGTATTTTTCAATTGGTTAAAGAGGTCATCAATCTTAGGTAGAGAATATTTATTCTTTATAGTGACCTTGTTAAGCATTCAATAATATATACACAACCCTAAATATCCATCCATTTTCTTAACAAAGAGAACAAGATAACCCCATGGTGATACCTTAGGCTTGATAAACCCCTTCTCTAGCAAGTCATCAAGTTGTTTGTTAAGCTCTTGCATCTCAATAGTGGTCATCCTATAAGATGACCTATCAATTGGTGTAGTTCTAGGCAAAAGTTCTATAAATAAATCAAATTCTCGTTATGGTGGTAGACTTGGAAGGTCTTCACGGAATACATCCTTATACTCTTCCAATATGGAGTACTTCAGGAAGTGATTTGAGTCTTCATTTTCTTCCATTTTCTTTAATTTGACCCTATAAATTATTTCTCCCCTTTTAAATGGATTTCTAACTTGCATGATTGACATTAAATGTGGACTAAAAGCACCCCAATAACAATGAGTTCTAAATCACTAATTAGATTCATCTATGATTTCTATTCATCTATATTCAAAATTAAGAAGATCTTTGTGGGATTTAATACAATCTACACCAAGGGTGATATAAAAGGTATGTAAGGGGAGCTACATGTAAGTGCCAATTTATTTTACCTTGGGACAAGGTAATATGAGGATCAAAGAGACATTACTTTATTAATAGATTTGTCCTAACCTATATTGTACCTTCCATTTATTTTCCAAATATCTAAGTCTTTCAGGTATGTCCCTCACTATGCTAGTATAAATGAAACTATTTATAGCTCCACTATCAATTAAAATACACACATTACTATAATAGATTTTACCATTCAAAATAAAAGGGGTAGCTTACCCAATGAGTGTAGTATTACTTATTACTAAAAATATTTAATGGGTAGATTCCTTTGGTGCCTTCTTTCAATATACTTTTAGAGGACACTTATTTGTAAAGTTAGTACCACAAAAAACATAACAACAAGTTGTAGGAGCCCTATTATCCATGTTACTATCCTCCTTCCTACTCTAAGATACTGATTCCTTAGCATTTTCTTGGAATGATGGTCTCTGTTTATTTCTCCTTGGATAACCTTTTCCATCTCTTCTATCCTTATTGCTTTGAAACCTATTTTTATTTTTTTTCTCCAGCTTGGCTCGATCCTGTGGGTATCTTTTGCACATACCCATGCCTAGATACTAGAAACTATATACTAAGTTTTTTTTTGTAAATAAAACCAGATATTACAAAAAAAATATCAACTCAAAAACCTTCTTGGAGACAATGTGAAGTAATACAAAAAAGGATGACAAAGTTAGACCTTGATTTTGCTCTTGCTATAGCCTAGATATTAACTAAATTTCACTTAGACCCTAAAATAAAATCATTATGGAAATTGACCTCTCCCAAATATGTTAGTAGTTGTGTAGCTGACCAAGAATCGAAATGACATCAATTACCCACCCACTGACCTAACATTGATGAAAGTAAAATCAAGAATATGGTCAAGATTTTGAGCATGCAAAAATTGTAGATGAATGAAACTGATAAAATGTCTAAGATCCATCCCAATATTGTAAGATAATAAGAAGAGTGGAATGACCAAATTTGGGCATGATCAAAAAATTGTACCTAGTCAAAACCCAATATTGTCCCCAAAGCTTAGCTTTCACCAAGAAAGAAAAGTTACTAAGAAATCCAAAACTATTAGGCCAAACTGAAGATCAACAATGCTTAAAATAAACAGTCAGGAGAATGGCTAGGTCACTGGAACCTCAAACAATTAGGCATGATAAAATCTTGGAAGTATCATAAAGACCCAATCAAAGAAATATCAAAACTCCAAGTGCAGTAGAACTTTCATGATCTACTAAATCTTGACAAGTTTTCAATGTTTCAATTTGAGGATCGAAAGCCAACAAAGGAGTAAGCAAAAGATAATGCAGTTCAAAGAGTAATGGAAGAATCATACCTGACATTAACCTAATTAATATTTAAAGGTCTAGTGCACACAAAAGTAGAATATGAGCCTAGTATAAAAGATACCATAAGGATTGTATCCGATCAGGTCTCATAAGGTTTTTAATAATATGATGCAAAAAATATAATGTTCAATAAAGAGGTGAAGCCACATGAAGATTGGTATATGGTCAAAATTTTCCTGAATGAGGAAGAAGCATCCCACACATGCATAAAATATCTAGTGGTAACACTCTAATAAGAAGGAGTCTCTTTTTCCCATTATGTCTACTAGACATGATTATGTGTCAGGAGATCCCAATGGTAAAAGCCATCATGCAAAAGATAGTGTGACTAGGAAAAATAGAAATCAAGGGACCCAAAGTAGCCAACGAGTGTTACATGTCTTAAGATGGTGAAGATACTAGCCACGTCAATCAACCACATTTAGGTGGTTAGAGCTACCATACTTTTAAAGTGGTTCAACAGGCTGGAAAAATATTTGACATGATAGTAATCCACTCCTGAGGTAATAATGGTTTTGACTTCTTGAAAATTATAAAATATCTATAAATACAATGATGTATAATGAAAATAGGTCAACTCTTAGACATTTACACTAAATATGTGTATATGGATTGCTTACTAATATAAATTGACTATTTTCTAGTTGTTGGTTCAAATCATTTATGGACCATTTATGTATTGATGATCGTTTATTTCTAATTTGAGCATGTTGAATGTTTGTGCTAATAATTCTAAATTCTAAATTTCTATTGTACTCATTCACTTATATGGAATTTATGGTTTGATTAAGATACAATATATTTAAATTAAAATTTCTATAATTGATTGTAAATTAGTTTATCTATTAGGTAGTTGAATGTTTAGTTAGGTTGTCCTTTTTCTAGCTTATATCTTGATGTTGCTTAATCTACACCACTATAAGTTTTGGCTTTAACCACATTTATCTCTTTCAGCACCCCTTTCCTCCAATATTTAGGTATAATTAGTTGGGACTTCAATGAAATAGCCTCCTCTAGAGATTGATCGCTATAGTTCTCATGAGCTCCTCGATATTTCAATGTTGGTAAAGATCTGTAGGCACATAAACCTTTTCATTAGATATATTTTTTGACCAATAGTTTTTGGCATGCCTAGTGGGACCTAAAGATTCCTTAATTTGATAATGGATTGCTGATATCCTTAATCATCAAATATCACCAAAATATCTTGGCAACTATGCTCAATTCTAAAAATTTGTATCATATGATCAGTTGCCTTTCAAATATTAATAAAACTTGGTTATATTCTATTTTGATCCACAATATCCATAGCTTGGTGACTCCCCTACAATAAAAAAACTCACTACTCTAATAAATCACCTTTGAAATAAGTAGAACAAGGTGATTCTACTAAAAATTTATCGAGGTTCATGATCAGTTGCTCTTTTGCATAATTCCTAAAGATCTATCTTCTCGAGGACTCAAGGTGTTTATGAGTAGCCTTAATCTCATTAGCAGAGAAGATATGTTTGTTTGATCACTTCAAATATCCTAAAGCACCAACTTGGTAGCTGCATAAATGACTTAGTTAAAATTCCCTTATTTAAATTACATAAGTCCTCTAAATGTCCAAAATCTCCATGATATTTCCAAGTTTGTATTGAAGTTCTTGCCATGTTTCGATAGGAAAAATAATACTACATTTGAAAATTGCTAGGATGTTCCTTCCATGATAATGATTCATAATGTTATGTATGAATATGTGGTTCTTAGACTCTTGGTACTCTCTCTTAAGGGAAAATACCTGATGTGGTGCACAAATTTGAAATATGGGAGGATCTATATATGGGCTGACTTGGTGAAGCCATTGATTGATACATTTGATTAATTTTATGACCCTTTCTTGATGATCAATCAATTTCCATTCATCATACATGACCCTCAAGAAGATATATTTGACTTCAACATTCATTTTAGTAGAACCTAGAATAGGATCCCCTATGAGATTTAGACATATATTGCTTAGGAACACCTATTTTATATCCAAGTATTCTACTTAGACATAAGCCTCATATTGCAATATTCCAAAGAAATAAGATTCCAAAATATTTACAAGGAGGATGTTCAGGCCAAAAATATGTTAATTCAGGTGGAAAGGTTGCTTCACAGGGATGTACCTACTTTATATCCAGTGTTGTCACAACCACCCCTAGAAGCATTTACTTTAGGCTTTATCCATACAATGTAGAATATTTTTCCATCAATCCCTATGGAAGAAAACCTCTAGTAGAATGAGATATGGAAGGAACTTGAACACCTTTAGAAGAAAATGAAGGTCAGAGAAACTTCTCTTATGAGTAAAATGCTAGCACATCAGCTTTTTGTCAGCTAATGTAAAATATGAATTCTTGGGGTTTAGTACCTTCATGAACCTCTTGGCTATCAAACTCTCCTACGAGTTAGAAAAGGATAGTAGGAAATAGGAGGCCATCACTCTTAGCTAGTGATACTTCGCAAGAAGATAAAATACTAGTGTTCTTTCATGATATATTCAATAGATCTCCATTTCATATGACTAAGCCCTGAGATAATTTTAGCTCATATGAAGAACACTTAGTAGGGATATCCCAGTCTATGCCATATGACACGTTCCTTGCCACAATACTCTTTGGAGAGACAACTATCAATTTTCCCTCTTCTTGTTACTACATCATGCATGACAATCATAACGGCTAGATAGTAACTCAGATCATGGTGGGAATAAACCAAGATGGGTTATGGACCTCAGTCCTAATAAAATCATATGGAAGACAATATCGGCACCCTTCCCTAGTCTATTATAGTAATGAATACAATTGGATGGGTGTTTATCCTTTCCTGATTGAACTAGGTCTCCTAATACTAAGAGAGAATACTACTAGATATAGATGGTATTCCATGATATTAAAGGACGAAAACAGGTAGTACTAGGATCACCATGAAGAACAACTCAAGTTTGGGATCATCTGGTTTGATAATTACAGATTCATAGGTTGATCTATAGCATGTTAGGTATGCTAAAATTTTATGTAAATAATCAACATGTAAATGAATCTACAATAAAGGTATGGTACTCATAGATTATAGGAAAAACACTCAAATAATGGATTTCTAGTTGGCCAAAGCACTAGGAAATATAAATAAAAAAAACATAAGGATATTTCCTAGGTTGCTTCTTGGAATCTTAACACTTTCTTTTATGCTTTCTATTTTTACTATTTGTTGTTCTTCCTTTTCATTTTTGTTTTTGTGATTCTATAGCCCAATGAATAACACCCAATAAGTACAACAAGCCTTACATGCTATCCTTTAAAATCTAACATCACATGGAGAAGAACTTGGTACTCAAGTAAATAGGATATAGGATCAACGGCAGAGAAATTCCTTATAAAATAGGATCCAAATTCACACTCTAGATGGATATTTGTGTGATCTAGTGCATGCTAAATCTATCTAGAATGAGGTAAATCTTCTATAGAAGACCTCCATGTGCAACCATTGAAGTGTTTAGAGAAGAATGAGTCCCCGAGCCCAGAAGGAGCGAAGTGATCCTGTAACAAACGACAATGAGCAAAAAAGGTCCTTGATGGATTACATAAATAAAAAGGCCCATGATAGGGTGGGAAATTATCATTTGATATTTCACCCATTCTTGAAATTAGTCTAGGGATTCAAAGAGTGTGTACAATAGAATGCATTTTTTTGGAGTATCCCATTGATTGAGCAAATTATCTTCTCTTAAGTTAACCCCACAGTTACATTCTATGTTATATTTGTACTTTTACACATCCTTCCTCTTCCTCTATTTTCTCTTTTTTTTTTGTGGTCACCAACCTCTTTGGTTAGTGGTTTTTTCTCCTCTGTTCTGCTGATTTTGTTGTCTCACATTGTCTTTCATTTCTTCTCATATTATTTTATGTTGTTTTTGCTTTTTTTTTTACTAGTTATCCCCCTTATTTTATTTGTTCTCGTATGCTTTATTGTGTTATTTTCTACTCATTGTCCTCCCTCTCCCTTATTCCTACAACCTCTATCAATTGCATGTTCACCAATTTTTCTTCTAGCTCCTTCTTCCCTTCTTTTTCTCTCTAGAAATGTTAAGTCCAAAATTTTTGTTGGCTAACTGTGTTCCTTGTTTTCACAAAGCAAAAATCCCCTCTGAGTTACCAAGAATGTGGGTATTTTTTGTACATACCCATGCATAACTACTAACAACTATATACTATTTTTTTTTTTTGCAAATAAAACTAGATATTGCAAAAAAAAAAATGTCAGCTTAGAAGCCCTGTATGATACAAAACAAAGCAATACAAAAATGATGATGAAGTTGGGACTTGAGTTTGCTCTTGTTGTAGACTAGAGTTTAACTAAAGTCTGCTCAAGTATTAGAATAAAATCAAGATAGACATGGATCTCTCTTGAATATGTCGATAGATGTGCAACTGATCAAGGATCAAAATAACATCAATTCCCCACCCACTAGCTAGAGGTTGACGAAATTAAAATCAAGAAGATGGCCAATACTTTGAGCATACCAAAAAAACTAAAAATGGATGAAATCTAGTAAAATATAAAATTCTATCATAGGGCTATAAGATAAGAAGAAGATAGAAATTATCAAGTTCAAGCATGATTAAAACAGTTGTAATTGGCCAAAATCCAGTAGGGTCCCCAAAGCTCAACTTTTACCAAGAAAGAAAAGTTACTAAGAAGGTCAAAATTATTAGGCCAGATCAAAGCCTGGTAGTGCCTAGAATACCCAATTAGGATAAGGACTAGGTATTTGAAGCTCAAAACAACTAGGCCTGATGGGATATTGAAAGCATCATAAAGGTCTAATTAGGAAAATGTTGAAACTCCAAGATAATTGGAACTTTCATTACCTACTAAATCCTGACAAGTTACCACTATTCTGGTTTGAATCTCGAAAGCCAAAAAATAAGCAGGTAAAATAGAATGGAGTTCAGATAATATCGAAATAATAAGACCCAACTAAAACCTGGTCAGTATTTAAAGGCCCAACATGCGTAGAAGCAAAACAAAAGCCTAGTATAGGACATACCAAAAGGATTGCATTTGGTCAGCCCCCACCAGGGTTTTAAGGATCTAATGCAAGAAACATAATGTTCAATTAGGAGGTAAAGCCCTTGGTATATTGGTATGTGACCAAAATATACCTTAATGAGGAAGAAGCATCCCACATGTGCAAAAAAAAATTGGTGGTCACCCTCTAATAAGAAGAGGTATCCTTTTTCCATGATGTTTGCTAGGCATGACTCTATATCAGGAGATCCCAATGGTAAAATCCATCATGCAAATGATAGGGTGACTGGATGGAAGATAAATTAAAGGACCAAAAACAACTAGCAAGTGGGATATGAATCAATATGATGTAGATCCTAGCCATGTTAATAAACAATGTTTGGGTGGTTAGAGCTACCATACTTCCAAAGTGGTTCAATAGGCTGGTAGAATCGCTTATATGATAGTAATCCACTCTAGAGGTAATGATGATTTTAACTACTTGAGAATTGTAAAATATCTATAAATATAATGATGTATAATGAAAATAGGTCGAAAAGGTTGTGAATTTTTGGGAAGACTTGTGGTTAAGAGATCATCCTCTGATAGAGGATATGTATTTTAGAGACCTAAGTCAAATTTCCAAATTAACTAGATTAATTAAAGTGGTTGATTTTACAGAGGTGCGATATGGTAGAAATGTTTGGTACAATATCCTCCCTATTGTAAGGAATGGCATCGATCTTCAATTTTAGAATATTTTTATGGAGGAGCTTTGTCTTTATGTTGTGCATCAAGAGAAAATTGGGTATCGATTGGTTTGGAATGAAGATAGTGCAGGGTCGTATTCTGTTAAGTCAACATATGAGATCCTTAGCACTGACTAGGATGGCCAATTTCATATTGGCTTGAATTGGTTAAAGAATTTAACCCCTAAGTTTAACATCTTTTTCTACCTTGCGATGCAAAATAAGATTTTGATAGTTGAAAATCTCCTTAAGAGAGCCTAAATCTAGTTAATAGATGTTACTTATGCAAAGCTGACTAGGAATCATCTTCTCATATGTTACTTATGCAAAGCTAGTTGGGAATCATCTTCTCATATGTTAATCAACTGCTGGATCTTTCATAAAGTACTTTCATCCATCCTTAGCTAGCTTGGAGTGTCTTAGGTGATTTTTAATTTGATTATTGATTGTGTCTCTCAATGGGCTTCTCCCTTTTCCTTGCGTAGACATAGGTGTTTCTGGAGATTCCTTCTACCTCATGTGATGTGGGATGTTTGGAAGGAGCAAAATACTAGATTTTTCAAAGAAAAGGAAAGTGTGGTCCTCCAATTAAGTTCTAGAATTATTTGGAGGATGATTGAAAATGTGTCATCTGCATTAAATGAGTAGGATGTTTTGGTGAAAATCATCCCAAATAAAATCTTCCTTGAGGAGAGACTCAGTTTTGGGCATGTAGATCATCTCCCGCCAGATCCTAACGTTAGAAGTGTTGTTCATTGGGCCCCTCCTCCTATTGGTTGGTTTAAGTTGAATTTTTATTGGGCTTCAAAAGGAAACCCTGGATTTGTCGATGTTGGGGGGTCATCTGTGATAGTAGTGGGAGTCTAATTATTGTGTTTGGATAAAACCTTGGTGTCTAGTCTTATCAATTTGTGGAAGTAAGAACAACATTCTCAGGTGTATCTTTGATTAAATACTTGGGGATTTGAAATTCTATCATCGAATGTAACTATTTAAATTTCATAAATATGCTCAAGGGTATATTTCAGGATAGTTGGAAGGTGGCCAACCTGATCGATGAAGCAATATGGATTTTTTGATCTCTAGACAATGTTTTGAGTGTGCACATGTTTAGGTAAGGTAATGCGGTGGCATACTTAATGGTAAATCTCGAAGCTTCTCATTCTATAATCTCTATTTGGTAGAGGTACTTCCCTCTAGAGTTTATTTTTTGTTATAATGATGATATCCCTTAATTTTTGTTAGAATTTTGTTCTTCTACTTGTTTGGTGGGGGTTGATTTTGTGCAATAGGAGGTGTTGGTTGGAGTGCAACATGGTTGTATTTGGGTTAGTGGTGGCTGTTATTTATTTCTTGTGCCAGGCAATATCTTTTCCCTTTAAAAATTTTAATTTTAAAATTTTTTACCCCCTAAGTGCTTGCATCTTGATCCTTATTGAATTTTCCTTGGCTTTCATTGGAAGTCTTTTCCTTGTCAGTCCCTCTTCCTTGTCTCTTTCTTTTCGGTTTTGATGTACGCCCTTGGGTTGTGGAATTTACCTTGTTTTATGATTTGGTTTTGGATCACCCCTCTCGTGTCTCCTGTAGGGCTTCTGTGGTGGTGGTGGAAGTTCCTTTTGAATCATCATGAGTGGTTATCTAGATTAATTTTGTTCCCCTCTCTTGGGATGTGTTTTTTAGCAATAATTTTTGGGACTGGCTTTGTTCCTCATATTTTTTTTCTCCTTACCATGACATTGCCTCTATGTCGATATTCTTGATGATTACCTCTAGCATTCATGCACCTGTGTTAAGGCTCAGTTTCTCTAGACCAAGTGGCTGCATGTGGGGTGGTCGATTGTTTTGGTGTATAGTGGATGACCTTTTTCCTTTCCCATTTCTTTCTCCTTGGATTTAGCTTATTTTTGAAAGGGTTAGTTTTATTTTTGTTTTCTTATCTCTTGAGCCTTGGTTTTTTATGCTTCCTATGATAGTCAAGGATTTATCTCTTCTGTTGAGTACCTTCTTGTCTTTGGAGTTTGGGTGGAGAAGCACTATTTCTATCTTGGTTCTTCTCGGTGTGCTTGGATATCCTTTGTTACTAACTTTTGAGTGTATCTTGTGCAGTACAAATTTGCTTGTGAAAATGGTGGATGCGTATTTTTGTTTAGGATTTCTCTAGAGCCTTTTATGTTTTGTTGTTTATTTTGGAGTATCTTCCTTTGTTATTTTATTGTGGAAGTGTGTGGAGATGAGGAGTGGAGGGGTTGTGGTTAGATTGAATATGGGGAAAGATAAGTTTTTTGGATCCAATTTGAGATATGCTAAATATCGATTTGATAATACTTCCTTAAATATTAATGATAAAATAATTGTGGTCTGTTGGAGTGTATATAGAAATTTCATGGGTATAACTCAGTGCTCTCCAAGTGGATGGTGATGACATGGAATTTTGGTTGGATGAGAATCGATTCTTGGTAATTTGAGATCTCTACGGAGTTGATTAGTCATACTACTAGTTTGGCATTGGATGGTGCCTATCACAATAGGGATAGACACTCGTTATTGAAATAAATTTATTTCTTTATAGATGGAGAGGAATTTCTACCCAGAATCCATAATGGCTATAACACAAAGACTTTATATCCACCGTGGGATATGGTGGCTAGAGTCATTATGGACTATTTTACTTTGGACTCTACATATAATGTCATACATAGCTTCCATGCCATGTTTTTAGACCATATTAGGAGGAAAATATGGATGAAAATTCCCATATTTTATTTCAATATATGAATAAGTCTATGGTGTATGTGCAAGGGGGTCACGAATAGTTCCCTCTTCACCAAGGATTGGTCCTTTTATTGTTTGAGCAAATGGCAGTGGATAAGGGAATGGTGGTAGAGGAAATTCTAAAATATTTAGTTGATTTATAGGTCCCTACGCCTAGCTAGGCCATGGTGGTTTCTAAAAGCTCTAGTGAATCCAGTGAGGATGTTTACTTGTTCTCACTGGGTTCTAGTCCATACAATATTTCTCGTAAGAATAATGTCTTCTCTAAATGCATGAGGGGAAAAAAATCAAAGTGTAGCATTAATGATGTGGTGAAAAATTCATTGGTTTTTCCTATGGCCTCACCTGATGTGGGGGTTCCTCCTTTAGTTAGCAAATGGAAGGAAGTGGCACCGAGAAATCATTGTGTCCGTGTAGACACCAAAACAACACCAATCCGATTATGTGATGACAAGCACTGATCTAATTGACATACACAGCCCCTAGGGCAGCCCCCAAAGGTTAAACAGTGGTCCTAACAACTCCCACAATAGTTTTGGAAGGTCAAAGGTCAATTTGGCACCTTTCAGGCACCCTGCTCCTTATTCATTCCACCCTGGGATGATTACAAACTGGTATTCATCCCACCCTAGGATGATTAGCAGTATTCGCTCCAGGGTGGGGTGAATAGCAGGTTTGACAAGCAAAAGGTCAAACCTTGACAAATGGCAGCTCAGATCCACCACTTAACTCCTCCTTCAATGCATGGAATGCGAGTGAGCATTTTTGAGCTCAAAGAGGTAGTCATACGGGCAATCATGGAGCCCTTAATCAGGGAGTAATCTTCCTCCCCCTAACAAGGCATGATCACCAAGTGGCACCTCTACATGCTCATTCACAGAGACCCTCAGGTATATAAAATGGTGAGTCTTCTCACCCCAAAAAATAAAATAGAGGAGGAGCATTTGGAGCAATTGAGTGCTGTCGAATTACATCCTCACCCATCATTTGTGCTTCTTACATCCTTGATCTCTCTTTTGGAAGGGAGGTTATTGGGTGATTATTGGAAGCACAATCTAGACCCAAAACCCAAACATTTGGCCACAATACCCCACCTAATTTACCGAAACAACCCCATAAGTGGTTTTGGACCCATCCCAAGTGGATTGGTGCCGAAATCGAGCCCCAAACGGTGGGCGTCCTGCCCCCGGGTGCCCCTCGCACTACTACAGTCCTAATCGCCCCACCCCAGAGTGATTAGAAATATATGGTAGATTTCCATACTATTATTTTTGCATTTGATTCTAGGTCACATACATATTATTTCATTTAAATTTCATGTCATTTGGATGAGTTTTGACTGTGCTTTCAATATTTCTCACTTTCACTAACATACATGGAGCATCATCAGATACAAGGAGATCGAGGCTGAATATGCAAAATATGACCATCTGGGTCATCCCAAAATGCCTCATTTTGTCTAACCCCAAATTTTTAGGTGTTTTGGAGGCCCTTGGATGGGAAATTTAGGAGGTCACCTTCTAACGTTTTATGATAGTCCTAATCATCCCACCCCGGAGCGATTAGAAATCTGTGGCAGATTTCTCAACTTTTCCTTTTGTAGTGTGTTCCTGGTAATGTTCTCTTGTCTCTGTCAAATTTTAAGCTTATTCTGATATGTTTTAGTTATCGTTTTAATTATTTTATGCATGCATCCACCATAGGCCTTGGGGATCGCATGTTTCCCTCCATCTGCAGGTGCTACTAACTATTTACTATTTCTTTGAACATGGGATCTTGACACCAGAGGGGCAGCAAGGAACTATAGAAGCACTCACGCAAGTGGTGGAGACATTTGGTCCGCCCTCTTTCAATGTGGGCATGCGGAAGATCCCAAAGGGGAATATCTCATTTGTGGTGTAACAAAACCATGTTTAACGCTCCCAGACCCTGAAAAAGGGAGGAGACGCATTGTAACCCGATCTCGAGAAAATTAATAAAATAAAGGGGCTGCACTTTTACATTTTGCTTTAAATCTCGTTTCAATTCATTTTTTTCCCTCTTTTCATGCATTCTCGTTCGTAGGACTTAGCGTTACATTTCCCTTTTGTTTTGCTTTCGTATCCTCATGCTTTCAGTGGCGATCATGGTGGGACACTGTCCCATGATTTTGAGATCAAATTTTTGATCAAAAGTTGTGTGTTTTTCACTTGCAGGTGTCAATATTTCAATCATTGTATTGCTGCTCGTTCCACCCTATGGCGAATACAGAGCTGGAATTCATGTCACCCAGGGACGAATGGGCATTCGTCCCACCCTATGACGAATATAGATCTATTATTCATCCCACCCTCGAGATGATTAGCTCTCTGTGCATTTTTAGAGCAGAAACTTAGAGGCATCCGGTTTGGGCAGAGAAGAGGTAGGGGTTCTGAGCATCCTCTATCATTTTTTATTTTTTGTCTCTATTATTTCATGTTTCTTTGCTTGCATAGGAGAGTTTTGCTACATGTTTTTATTTCTTTGTGCAAATAAAAAAAATAACCCCACACACCACATGGTAATTTAAACACCAAGGAGTTGGTCGTAAAACCCCAACCCTTGATAAAGACCAACGATGGATTTCATCACCACCTTGGCTTGAATTTTTGCATACATAACCCCGATAGCTACTTTTGCTAGACATAAATCTGACGAAAGCTGACCAAGTGTAGCTGGGGTGATTCCCAGTGCATGAGGATAAGTCTTCTATGGTAGGTGTCAAAAATAGAGTGATTCCCCTTCCGTACCACCTATGTTCCACGTACCATTCTACTCTCACGTACCAATAGTTTCCCTCATGTAAGGGTGGGTATATTGAGAGGTTTGGTATAATGGCCTAGCAATGGTATATTGAAGGGGCGACCATTTTGGGAGACATAAGAGCCATCATATTGCATGTACAACAACACATTCTTTACAAAGATTTCAAAACAAAAATCAAAACACACTAAACCAGATTTAGGGCACACCTTTAATCTATAAATGAGATAATCACTTCTTTGATTGTGTGGTTCTCTGTGTTTAGTGTAGAATAAAAAAAAAAATCATAAAGAAGATAAAAACCTACATAGCTTGTAGAGAGACACCACCATGGTGTACACCCGTAGCCAAGCCCAATCATGGGCGAAAGCTACATAAAGTGTACAAGGGGGCACAAGTCACCTCCGCTATAGCCCCAAGGACTTGGTCATACCACCTTGGCGGCCTAACCCACAAAATAGTCCACGTCATGCCATTTCATAATGGGACTATAGAGGCACCCCTTCGAGGGGCACTCCCATTCAACATAGACCCTTTCAGGAGGAGTCCTTACACGTGGCACTCAACATAAATGGGAAGGCTCCCTTAGATGCTCATTATGAGTGGCCACCATGCAATGAAGCGCTAGAACAACATAGGGTCCATAAGGAGGGGCCACATGATTACGTCATCCCTCCTCTACCCCTTATCACTATTAAAAATAATAAGCCAAATCCAGAGCACAAGGCTCTTCAGATAGGGTGAGCCAACTCTGCCCGCCCCTTTCACATATATGAAAGGGAGCATGAGGAAGACCATTACATTCCTCAAGAGAAATACATAGTGTAGGAGCAATGCACCTCCACACCTGCTATCTATCAAGATCACCTACTAAGGCCAGAGCCTTGGGTGAATGCCACCAACCTCGATAGGGTAAAGTGACCTATAGAGATCTTGGATCATCACGACAGAGATAAATATGTAGGAGAGGCATCTAGGCCCCCTAGAATCAAGACGGTAGAACAAATTGACTTGGCATTTGCCAAACATGCCACCCATCGAGTGCAAATCATGTAGCTTGAGCAAGACCAACAATAGTTGGAGCACCTATATCGCCTTAGCAAAGAGCGCATTTGGCGTCAAATAGATGAGCTGCTCCAGACCACTGTGCCTGAGAGGGTTCCAACCCCTCGCACACAAAGAGTAGAGCTGTATGAGAGGCACAACCCCTTGGTGCAAGATAGGTCTTTGTGACCTTATCAGATGCTACCTCCAAGACCTCCTAGACCTAAGCAGGAGGCCACCCCTAGAGCCAATGATGGGCACCCTCCATGGGCACCCACCCATGTTTATAGGTCTCACCCAAGAACTCCTCAAGAAGTCTATGAGGAGTATGAGCAAGAAGAAGAGTGGTCTAAAATGCCCTACCAAGGCATAGGGGGTGCTATCCGGCCACCCCTCCATAGGCTTCAAGTTCCCCGCAACCTGTAGCAGGAGCAAACCAAAGAGGAAGAGATCAAATCTTTTGATGCATATAAAGCGTTGCTAGAGTGCTTAGATTCTATGGAGACCAAGACTTTTGGGCCCCAAAATCCCACTTTACACCAGCTCCGTAGTCACCCTGTGCATCCGTCAGTGTCGGCACCCCCATACCCTAAACACTTTAAACTACCCTAGTTGGCAATATTTGGAGGGGAGGAGGATGCCCAAAAGCACGTGACTAGATTCCTAAGCCAATGCTTTGGAATTCAAGACAATGATGCTTTGATGCTAAGAACATTTATAACCACGTTCGTAGGCCCTGCCTTGGATTGGTTCACTCGGTTACCCAAGCATAGCATCAGTAAGTTGGATCAACTAGTGGATGCATTCCTCAAATGCTTTGCCTTCAACACCAAGAAGAAGGCATCACTAAGTGACCTAGCTAGCCTCAGGAAGTATGAGGAAGAAACCATGGCGGCTTATGGAAATTGGTGGAGGACATTGTTGTCAAAGTTACCTTACCTCCCTCCCATGGCCGAACTAATCCAAATGTTCTCAAAGAGATATTTGAGGTCTATATCCATGCTATTGTAGCTACAACAATATGCCACTCTTGAGGAATCCCTGGCGCAATCCAGAATCATTGAGGAGATCAAGATATAGGATGGCAAGATTTCCAAGCCATGGAAGAAAGAGTGGCCTAAAAATGCCAAAATAGGGACCACGCAACCAAAACCCGCTATGGTCAATCAGGTTGCTATCAACGCACCAAATCCTGCA
Organism: Wollemia nobilis; assembly: GCA_028583015.1. Lineage (NCBI taxonomy): Eukaryota > Viridiplantae > Streptophyta > Pinopsida > Araucariales > Araucariaceae > Wollemia > Wollemia nobilis. The sequence continues at coordinate 1,007,042 of JAQPPZ010009673.1, read as the reverse complement.
CAAGCAACACAACCCCCAAAGGCTAACTATCAGGTGGTCCCTCTTGATAGTTATGAAAGAGAAAATCATTGGCAAGAGAAAAATCAGTAGCATCACCCTAGGTGACAATTCACACCCTTTACAAAGTCTAAAGACTCCTTGTTTGACTGTTTGTCAGTGATAAACTTGATAAACCTACCAGAGAGTCGACCTGTAGATCCCAACGTGCCGAAACCCAAAGGTTATAGGGAAGACTTGTACTATAGGTTTCACCGATAGAAGGGACATGACCTTTATGCATGTTGGAAGTTCAAAAGCTTCGTGCAAGACCTAATCGACAACAAGATACTAGTGGTGGATAATCTTGTAGCACCAAATAACCAATAGATGGAGGTCTTCAAAGGCCCCATGCCTTCCCATAATGCATAGGCCAAGACCCTTCAGGTCAATGAAGTGACATAGAATTGCCCCATGCAGGGGTATGTAGGGATGATAAGCATCATGACTAGGAACAAGAGGTACCCAAGAATAGGTGCCCTCGCTGCAGCTATAGGAGAGGTTCCATCAACGTCACAACCTCAAAAACACCCTACAAAACCTCCTCTACCTAGACTAGTGGCCATGATTCAGACCAAACTTACCCAAATTTTGAGGACCACGTTGGCTAGGCTCTCCATTTATGAGCTCATACAACAATCATCACCCCATCGGGAGGCTCTAATGGAGATACTAAAAGCCATCAAGATGCAGCCCCACGAAGCAAACTATTTCAACAACTTCGTGGGACATGTCAAATGATGCACCGAGCCAGTCATCACCTTTAGAGAGGATGAGTTGAAATCAGTGACTGGTGACATGGTGAATCCACACCTGCACATTATTGCATGGGTCAATAAGATTTCGTATAAGAGGGTGTTTGTGGACACTAGATCATCCAATAATATAATTACAATAGTTGTATTGAAACACTTAAATTTTCCAGTATCTCACATAGTGACCTTCACCTATACTGTGCGAGCATTCAATGATGCGATATGCTCGACGGTTGGCACAATTGTCCTGCCCATCCAGGTGGGACAAAAGACTATTCCTACATTATGCTACATCTTGGAAGGTGAGATGGCCTATAATATTGTGCTGAGCTAGCCTTGGATCAGGGACATGAAGTGTGTCCCTTTGATAGTCCACCAATGCCTAAAGTACACATTCGAAGGGCAAGTGCATGTAGTCCTGGCAGATTTAGAACCCTTCAAGTATTGCAATGTGGTACAGCTAATGCCGTAATTGACCGTTCCATAAAAACATTTGGATTTTCATTTGAATCCATCTAAATAGGGTCTGATTCTGCATACATCCATTGGTAAGTCCATCAAACCCCCAACCAGATTCATCTTCATCATCTGGTCCTTCACTAATGATGGCACCTATGATGGCCACACAAAAGGACAATGGGAAGAAACCCCTAGAAGAGGCACCACCATCAGTATCAACCATCTCTACCAAGGAGATGCATAGCTGAATGGAAGTCAAGACGCCTAGTCCACCCGACATGGAGTGGACTTAGGAAGAACTCCCATTCCCTCCCCCTCAACCACCAATAATAACTGTTGAGATGGCCAATACGGGCATGGGGGAGTATCTAGTATGAAATATTGTAGCAACACTCACAATTGATTCCATGTAGGACATGGGGAGACCTCACCTACCCATCGATACTATTGTTCCTCTAGGATACCCACAAAATCAGACAAACTTTGTATATGGGGGCCTTGATAATGGCATTGAACCTTACATGCAAGAAGAAGAAGATGAAAAGCCATTTGCTGAGGATGTCAACTATATGTCCAACCTAGAATTTGCTTTGAGATATCTTGGCCAATGCAATTGCCATGGATATGGGTTGGGCCGATATGAGCAAGGAGTGCACGTTCTTTTCCAACCAAGATATCAGATGCCATACGACAAGTCAAGAGTAGGGTTCAACCACCCCCTACCCCTGGACATCTTGGTAGAGAACATGCAAGGCCTAGGGATAGACAACAAGGATGGGTTGGCATTAGATCCATATGCCAATCCCAACATGACATATACATTAGGGGATTACATTCCATTGTTGACAACACACCTTTTTGACCTTGATAACCCCATCCCTTTGCTTGAGAAAGGAGAAAGTTTGAGAACTCACTTACAAGAGGGATATAGACAAGGCTAGGAAGGATATTCGGAAGACGAGTCAGAGTATGAGGTAGCACCATGGGACCCTTTTGAATCAGATAGAAATCACTCATAAGTGACCCCATGGATGATTACCAAGAAAGCCTCCTGGAAATGTTCCCTTTGGATGCACCAATCGAACAAGTGCCACCTCAAGAAAATCAGGTCCCCTAGCAGAGAATGGAACAACCCCAATGGGACCAGATCAATTTGCTCGAGCAGGACGAGCCTCACATGTCGTAAATAGTTGTCAAAGCCAACGAAGGCCTGTGGATATTTGAAAGTGATTATGAATATGAAACTGAGATGGCATATCTCAATCATATGTGGTAGCAATAATACCCCATGGATCTTGATGACATGTTTGAAAAACTAAACATGGTTCCAATGCATAGGTGGTACCTAAACCCAGCATAGTTGGACCAAGTGTTGCATCTGCCACTTCAGGTATATAGAGAGCACCTTCCACCCAGAGACCCTATAGAGCCATCAGTACCAAGGGTAGACCCTATCCTTTTATCCACACATAGGGCCAATCCATTTGTGCCAATACCCCTAGAGCCAGATCCGGAGCACAAAAATCATCAAGGATTTCCGAGTCACCACCCCCATGGTAATGGAGACCAAAATCATTTCATCAACATGATCTCCATTGACTTAACCATCCCCATCCGCAATCCAGTCGATCCAACATGGTCATTATATCTAGACCTAGATGCCATAGACTAGGATCATGTTAATTCACCACCATCCCCATCAGAGTACTAGCCTTGCGATGAGATGCTTCATTTCACCCTAGGACTAGCTCAGGATATCTTTCGTACTAAAGAGGGCCAAAGTTCCTAATGAAGATCTAAATTTAGCAAATGATATCCACTTGATCCCAACTCCACACTAGTTGGAGGATAGATCCCACATGTCAGTCGAGGAGATGACTGACGTAGAAATTGGCTCTGATCTAATGAATCCACAGATCATCAAGCTGGGGGTAAGTCTATCCCCTAAATAGCAAGCCGAATACATTGCCCTTCTCAAAGAGAAGAAGGAGGTTTTTGCATGGTCCTACAAAGATATGTCGGGGCTAGACCCACAATGAGTCATGAATAATATAATGCTTGATATGGCAGTCAAGCTAGTTAAGCAAAAACTACGTAAGATGCACCCAATAGTGGCATTAATGGTTGAAGATAAATTATAAAAGTTGTTGGATGCACAGTTTTTCATCTACGTAGATTACCCACCATGGTTGTCCAACATGGTGCCCATCAAAAATCTTGATGGGAGGGTTCACATATGCATTGATTTTTAAGATCTAAATAAAGCGAGTCCTAAGGATGATTTCCCATTGCCTAGCATTGATGCATTGGTAGATGCTACAACAGGACACGAAATACTATCCCTCATGGATGGCTTGTAGGGATACAATCAGATTCGTATCAATCCCAAGGACCAACTAAAAATGTCGTTCACAATGCCTTGGGGGACATTTTGTTACAAGGTCATGCCATTTCGCCTTAAAATGCTGGTGCCACCTACCAATGTGCCATGACATACATCTTCCATGATCACATGCATAAAACTTTGGAAGATTACATGGATGATTTGTTGGCAAAATCTCTTTTGCGCCCATATCATCTTGATAACTTAAGCAAGATCCTCGATCACCTCATCGAACACAAAGTCAGACTAAACCCCAAGAAGTGTGTGTTTGGCATCACATCTAGAAAACTCTTGGGTTTCATAATCTCAAAATGAGGAATTGAGGTAGATTTACATAAATTCAAGGCAATCCTTGAAATGCTCCCCCAAACTACCATCAAGTAGCTTAGAATCCTGTAGGGAAAGGTCGTGTCAATAAAGCACTTCATAGCGCAGCTATCTGACAAGTGTCGACCCATGAATAAATTATTACACAAGGGGGTATCATTTAATTGGGATGATGAGTGCCAGTCAGCCTTTGATGAAATTAAACAATACTTGGCTTTGCCACCAGTATTGGCACCACCTAGACCAGGAGTTTCATTCTATTTATACATCTCAGCTATTGAGGTGGCACTGGGCACCATGCCATACCAAAAAAATAAACTACACAAAGAACGGGCTACTTACTATCTTAGCCACACCCTAGTTAGTTATGAACTTAACTATGCATACGTTGAGAAGCTCTTCTTGGTAGTGGTGTTTGCTACCAAAAATCTATGCCATTACATGTTGAGCAACATGACGTATGTTGTGTCTAAGGAGAATCCATTGCGGTACATGATGAGTCGTACTTATCACAATAGTCGCATGACAAAATGGATCATATTTTTGATAGAGTTTGACATCAAATTCATTGGACAAAAGTCCATCAAAGGTCAAGTCATCGCTGATCAACTAGCAGAGGCTCCTCTCAAAGACGATCAGCCTCTAACCATAGAGCTACCTGATGATGGGGTTTTCCATGTCTCAGAATCACCATATTTTGATGAGACTAAGTCACAGGATGACATAACCCTATTTTTAGATGGTTCTAAATGTGAGCAAGGGGGTGGCATAGAAATTGTATTCTTCACATCACAAGGGGCTCCAATGCATCTATCATTTAAACTTGATTTCCTATGCACCAATAACAACGTAAAATATGAAGCTTTGCTCATAGGTCTTCAGACAACCATCACCATGAACATAAAATGCTTGAACATCTTTGGTGATTCACTGTTAATCGTTAACCAAGTGAAAGGGGTATTTCAATGTAAATGCCCAATTCTATAGGCCTACAAAGCCCTTGTGGATAAATTCCTAGCAAAGCTTGAATGGTACGACATCGAGGCACTCCCTCGATCATCGAATCATTTTGCGGACACTATGGCCTCCTTGGGGTCACTAATATTAGAAGACCCTTCTGGTGAGATGAAAACCTTCAAGTCAAAACACTATCGCAATCCATGATGGAGCGTGCAAGCTCTAACTTAATGCTAGGAATCCACCTAATCCATATTGAACCATCTCAGGATAGGTTCTCTCGAATCCATGATTGTCTAAATCAATCCAACTGGGGGTCCTTGTTCTCCCTTATTACCCTCAATAGCAACACAATGCTATTCTTACAGGTTATTTCCCACTCAAATTTTGCTAGGGATGAACCTCAAGGGGGATTGGTTGTTCATACCGTCAAGGCTTATGATTATAAGGATTGGTACACACCCATAAGAGACTACCTCAAGCTAGGTAACCTCCCACTTGGATTGATACACACCACGAAAATATCATTCAAACAAAAAGCGACAAAACATGTCTTGCTAGGAGACATTTTGTACCGTCAAAGCTATGAAGGGATCCTCCTTTGTTGCTTGGACCAACAAGAGTCTACTTGGGTGATCATCCAAGCGCACGATGGTACATGCGGTGACCACTTCAGTGGTATGGCCATCGCAAAGTGCATTCTTCGCATGGGCTATTATTGGCCATATTTAGAGTGAGATTCTTGCACGTATGTAAGGAAGTGCATGAAGTATCAACACCATGCTAATTTTACACATGTACCTTCTTAGGCCTTGCAGCCGATCCAATCGGCTTGGCCATTTTTGTAGTGGGGCTTAGATCTAATCAAAAGATCTCCCCTACATTGTCAGGCTATCACACATTCATCATAACGGCCACAAAGTACTTCACCAAGTGGGTGGAAGCAATTTTTCTTACCTCTATGACTAGAACCCGCATTGCGGAGTTTATTTTACATAACATCATATGTCATTTTGGTATTCCATCCAAGATCATATCGGATAATGGGACGTCATTCAAGAACAAAGACGTGCGTTCTTTGACAATGAAGTACAAAATTTAGCATAGTTTTTTGACACCCTATTATCCATAGGAAAATGGGCAAATAAAGGCATCAAACAAAATTCTAGTTGCCATCCTCAAAAAAACAGTCACAGATAGTCATAAGGATTGGCACATTCAAATACCACTTGCTCTTTGGGCTTATCACACTTGCATTCGGACGCCCACTGGGGCAACTTTGTTTTTGCTGGTGTATGGCTCTAAGGCAGTCATGCCTATCAAGCTGGAAATCCTTTCCCTATGCATATCAAAGCAATAGTTCATCGATGATGACACTACACGGAAGTCCCAGTTAGACCAGCTTACGTTGCTTGAAGAATGATGTGTTAATGCTCTCGAGCATTTGTGTATCTACCAAGAGTGACTTAAGAAAGCATACAACATGAAAGTTCACCTAAGGGACTTTCAGGTTGGTGACCTGGTCTTAAAAGAGAATCAACAAAACTCTAACTTGTCGCCCCATCTAAGGGACAAGTTTGTGGCAAACTGGTTAGGTCCTTATGTAATTGATAGCAAAATAGGACCTAGAACATATCGACTAGCCTCTCTTGATGGAATCAAGGAACTAGAACCCTTGAACATCAGTCATTTGAGGCCATTCCATATTTAAGAGAGACATAGCCCAACCAAAAATCTCCAAGGTTGGTCAATCCCAAAATTCCCCAAAGGTTCCCATAATCCCTTTGGTCAAACCAAAAAGCTCCAAGGATCCCCATAATCACTTGGTCAACTCCAAAATGCTCCAAGGATTCCCACAATCGCTTGGTCACCCCAAAAAGCTCCAAGGATTCCCCCAATTGCTTGGTCAACCTAAAATGCCCCAAAGATGTTCATAAACCCTTTGGTCAAACTAAAATACCCAAGGGTTCCCACAATCATTTGGTCAAAAATAAATATTCAAAAATAAACAAAAACAAAAGATAATCAAAAGTAACAAAAAAAATATTTGCATCTCACTTCCATGCATACTCGTAAAAAATCAAAACACAAAAAAAATAGCTCCATTAGGCATTGCATACATACATTGCACATTTGTTGATCATACAGGTCTAAGGCACCATAGACTGTAATTACGGGCAATTCCATCATTCTCCACATTTTTCCACTTTGAAAATAATTCAGCCAAAATAAATGCCAGTAACATTTTTCACAATATCATACTCAGTTGTCTTCTAATGTATCTAGGGTCTTCACCATTCAGTTGTCTTTAGATTTCTAGCCAAAAAATGTACAAAGTCAGATAGATTTTACAAAGGTAGAGTTCTACTTGGATCACACCTTGTTATGTAGCATCCCAACACAAGCTAAAACACATTCAAAACAATTCCCAAGTGTTGGACTAACCGCCAGCGTCCCTCCTCGGGAATCGTGACATGGAATAACCGCCTCCCGTAGGTTAAAGCTCTGGCCTGTAGCTACTACCTAAAGTTCAAGCTTTTGGTAGAACAGCAGGTTTCACCTTTCTAACAATTGGTATCAGATAATGTCTCGGGTTCGATTCCCTTTGGGTAACACTGGTGGGGGGATTGTTGGACTAATCGCCAGCGTCCCTCCTCGAGAATCATGACATGGACTAACCGCCTCCCGTAGGTTAAAGCTCTGGCCTGTAGCGGCTACCTAAAGTTTGAGCTTTTGGTAGAACGGAAGGTTTCGCCTTTCTAACACCAAGTTGTGTAAATGAAATATGAAACCTGCATAGCAGACTTGGTTACCATAAGTGAAATAGTTATCTTGCTCATACCCCTATGCGAATGTCCCCAAGAATGCTGATATTTGGCAAAAGGAAAGCATCTTCCCTACCCAATTCCCCCAAAATAAATAGTGGTTCTCACCACTACCACAAATCCCCAAAATCTCAAAGGGTTGCAAACATCACAAATTGCAAAAAGTCAAAATTCAAACTCCACAGTTTGATATCCACACCCTTGAAGTGCACACAAAAAGCACAAGCAATAGTGATTCTCATAACTCAATATCTAAATCCCTTGCTCAAAATAAAAAACCAAAAAATATAAACAGTGATTTTTATCACTATATAAGAGAAAGTATCCCAATACAATTAAATAAAAGAAGGGAGTCAAACTTGAATCCCTAGAACTCTTAGCATTCGAAAGGTCATGAGGTGATCCTCAGTATCGGTTTGGTGGATAGCCTATCGATCACTAGTGGTAAACCTCCCACATGAAAATATATCTGTCACATTAAATTATGTGTAGATCAATTTTTGCATGTGGATGAGCTAGCTTATGGTATCCTAGATGGCACCACAGATTAATCTTACTAAATACAACAAATGAGTTAGTGAAGCTAATTAGATGATCCTCAGTACATGTTTGGTTGATAGCCTATCTGGCACTGATAGTATCCTAACAAATACCACATGAATGAACTCAATTGCACACACAAGGATGCGAAATAACTTGGTCGAACTTAATTCTGATTCATACCTTATTCAAAAGTCTTGTAAGATAAAAGTACACTCTTGGCTAGTTAGTTAAAACATCTGAGTCTCAGAAAACCTTAACTATATTTTAAACCAACTGTGATACATTCCATTATTACACCACCATAAAAAATATATACAAAACAAAAGAAAAATATATACATACAAAGTCATTTCATAACGTAATCACCTAGTACAAAAAAGCCATTAAGCCTTGTACAGTCTATGGTGCCACCGCCAATTATCAACAACTCAATTCATCCATTCCATATGCATACATCATAAATTAGAAACATCGCATTCACAATAACATATGCATACATCAATGTAAATACATGTGCATAAAATCAAACCATAACAAGTGTATAAACACAAATAAATTCATGTATATATATCGTCAAAAAGACCCTCAGGCTACAGTAAAACGATCCTCAGACCTCACCAAAAAAAAAGCAAAAACTCAAAAACCCCCCAAGCCTAGGGCATCGGCCACCATGATCATGCAGGATCGGTGCGACAGGAACTACCCCTAGTGGTGTGGGTCCTATGGGACCTCTCAGGGCATCTATTGCTAGCCCCTGCATCACGTCCACTAGCATCCCCCTCATCCAGATGCCTACGATGAGAAGATGTTGATTGCTCAATATCACTGTCTCTCATTTGACATGAAGATCCACCTACAAGGAGCTCAGGTAACTGCCCACCGAGGCAGATAATATCTGCCTCCAACTCCATCCGATGCCGAACCAAATCCATCTCATACTGATGGTACAATGCCAATGCGTCATTGCACTGCACCAACTAACTCCGCAGGGCATCCCTCTCCTGTGAAGCACCGTGTCAGCACTGCTATCCGTTGATCACATGGAGTAGTCCGAATAGGAAGCCCGTCTATCGAAATCTGCAAAATCTGATAGACATCCTCAAGAGTCATCATCATCTCCCCTATTGGGAGATGAAAGGTATTGGTGTGGGGATCCCATAAGCTGATAAAGGCAGTCAGATATGCTCGATGCCCCACCACAGGCTCTAACCAAGTCATATGCTTGAGCCCGAGGGCATCAAGCCAATCCCAATCCATCGTAGTCAGTACCTCCCGTGCCTTCATGTATTTTCAGTTACCTAGGGTTTTCATCCTAGTCTAAACAATAAAATTACAAAACACAATAAAATTTTTCAGTTACCTAGGGTTTGAACCTTAAATTTAGTACTGAAAAACCAATAAAAAATGCACACAAATAGTTTTCAGTCACCTAGGGTTTAACCTTAGTCTAAACGGATAAAAAATAGACAACATAACAACAATTTTTTTAACCTAAGTTTTTGATCTTAGTTTAAACTAGGGTTTCCTTTTTGTAGTTTAAAACAAAAAAAATAAACACGGTTACAACTAGGGTTTTGATTATAGTTCTAACAATGCAATACAGAGCACAAATTCCAACAAACAAATAAACATTAAACTAGGGTTTTTATTTTAGTTTAATCAAAAAAATGAAATACAAAAGAAAATAATTGTGGTTTTAAACTGTAACACAAAACAAGCAAAATAAAGAGAAGGGGCACTTACCAGTCTTGCTTCGGGGCACTTAATTGTGGTTTTAAACTATAAATTCAAGAAAAACTGTCACGATTTCGTGACATTTTGGCAGAGAAAAATCCAAGTGGAAAAATTGTCATGATTTCGTGACATGTTGGCAGAGAAAAATCCAAGTGGAAAAACTGTCGTGATTTCATGACATGTTTGAGGAGAGAGAAAGTGCAAGAAAAACTGTCACGATATTGCGACATGTTTGAGGAGAGAGAAAGTGCAAGAAAAACTATCACGATTTTGTGACATGTTTGGAGAGAAGGCACAGGAAAAAAAAAAGTGTCACGATTTCACGACATGTTCGAGAGAAAGAGCTCGCAAAGAAAAGTGTCACCATTTTGCGACAATCTGCAAGAGAGGCAGTACGGAAAAAAATGAGTCATGATTTTGTGGCATGTTTGAGAGAAGGAGCTTGCAAAGAAAAGTGTCACGATTTCGCGACAATCTGCAAGAGAGGTAGTATGGACAAAAATGTGTCACGATTTCGTGACATGTTTGAGAGAAAGAGCTTGCAAGGAAAAGTGTCATGATTTTGCGACAATTTGCAAGAGGAAGCGCTAAGGAGAAAAGGTGTTGTGATATCGCAACATGTCGGGTTTTCGCAAACCGAAGGGAAGAAAAGCGCTAAGGCAAAAATGTGTTGCGATTTTGCGACATGTTCCATTTTCACGGGTGAAAGGCAGAGAAAGGCACAAGGCAGTGAAAGTGTCACAATTTTGTGACGTCATGATTTCACGGGTGCATGCTGAGAAAAGTGGAAGGAAGCAAAAAGTGTCGTGATTTTGTGACATGTCATGTTTTCACTGGTTCTTGTAGAGAAGAGTGTACGAAAGCGAAAGGTGTTGTGATTTTGCGACATGTCATGTTTTCGCTAGTGCAAGTAGAGAACAGAGTGCAAGGAAGTGAAAGTGTCGCGATTTCACGACTTGTTCTATTTTTGCAGGTGCAAGCTGAGAAGAGGTTAAGAAAGTGAAAAGTGTCATGATATCGCGACATGTGTTTTCATGGGTGCAAGCTGAGAAGAGGACAAGGAGGCGAAAAGTGTCCCGATATCATGACATGTTATGTTTTCGTGGTCAACTACCAAGAAAAAGTCAAAGGGGAAGAAATGTCATGATTTCGTGACATGTCATAGTTTTGTGGGTAAAAGCCGAGAAGCATACACAGGGACAGTTGCATAATAAGTTCATGCAGCAAAATAAGAACTGTTACAGGTGGAGTTACAATGAGATCATGTAAGCTATAATAAGAAATGTGAAAAAGAGTGCGGCAATTACAAAAATGCTACAGAGTAACAGGCAGACAGAAACTACAATGGCGGACAAAATCTGATGAAGACCAAAAATTAACAAATAGAAAATATTATTATAATATGTATACAGTAGTGGGTCCGTAGTGTGACAGAAAGAGAATGGTAAATGAGGAAAAAGAAAGCTCAATAAAACAAGAAAAATAAAGCGCGACAAACGAGAAAAAGAAATCATGGCAAAATAAGAAAAAGAAAGCGTGGCAAACAAGGAAAATGAAAGCGTGGCAAAACAAGAAAAAGGAAGCGCAACAAAACAAGGTAAAAAGGAAAGTGCGAGAAAACAAGGAAAAAGCAGAGTGCGGTAGTGGGTCCGCAGTGCTATGGGATGAGCGCAGAAAGCATGTGTAGTAACAGTGCATGGAAAGTAAGTGCTATATGAGCTAGGAAAGCATGTGCAGAAATAGGGCATGCCAAATGAGCAAGAAAATAGTGAACCGCTAATAGAGAGTGCTATCAATAAAGAAAAAGTGTTGTCTCATAAATAGAAAATGAAGTAAGAAGAAATTGTTGTTGCTCAATTGAAAAATGTGTAGCCATAAAGAGGGAAGGTGTCGCTGATAAAATAATATATGTGTTGAGAAAAGGTTTTTGAAGAGAGCTATAAGAATGTGCATATAAGTTAAGAATTAGGGTTGAGCTCTGAACTGTGTAAGAGAGCAGATAAGAATGTCAAAGCGTCGAAATGAGCAGAGAAGGCTGTCAGAGCGCAGTAAGCAGAGTGGTAAGAGTGATCCATTAGGTTGAGCTCTGTGTGGGTAGAGATATGATGTAGAGCTACACACAACACACAGAAAAATGCAGAAATCAACAATGCACAGGCAAAATTCTAGCAAGTTTCATTTAAATCGAGGTCTCTTTTTTTTTTTCAATACACAGCAAATATAAAAAATAAATGGCCAAGAGTCCCTCAATACAATGCATGTGCGCCTTTTATCCATGGTCGCCACCTCCTTCTCCATCATTACACAAAGTGCGGACCTTCTCTAACCACACGCATGAATGTTCTGCTACACCTGCAAGATGCTGCCAGGAGCCCCGTGTTATCATGGTCTGGGGTGGCAGAGTGCGCAACGGCCGCTTGTCAATCCTTTCGCCAATTCATCATTCAAAGGGATGCATCACAGCCACTTGTAATTTGATGCCACGCGTCCTCTTGCCAGAGTCCCTTTAACCACTCCATACTCTCGGGCCACCTGTGACTTCATGCCACGTGTCCCTCTGCACTGGTCTCTACAATCATTGGCTGGTCAACGTCGTGAGAGCTGTGGTTGCGATATCGCAACATTTTTGCTCCAGTACTTTCTCTCTCCTCTTTGGTCACGATATCACGATGTTTTGGCATTAGGCTTATCTCTCCTCCTTGCAGCCGCGATTCTGCTACACGTTGCAAAATCGTGACGTCTAGGCCTTTCTTACTCGCTTTCCTCCCTTGGGCCACGAAACCGTGACATGTCACGATTTCATGACATATTTGCATTCCATACTTGCTACTTTGTTCTGGGCCGCGAAACCGCGACATGTCACGATTTCGTGACATCTTTGCATTTTGTACATCTGGGCTCGAAAGTGTCATGATTTCATGACATCTTTGCATTGTGGAACCTTGCCTCCGGATATGTCACAATTTCGCAATGTCTTTGAGCCTTGTCCTCGATGGTGTCGTGATTTCATGACATCTTTGAACCTTGTCTTCGAAGGTGTCACGATTTTGCGACGTCCCTGAACCTTGTTTTCGAAGGTGTCATGATTTCGCGATGCCTTTGAGCTTTGTCTTCGAAGGTGTCACGATTTCACGACAATTCTTGTGCCTTAGAACTTTTTGACAAAGATGTCCCTATGCTTTCAAATCTTGCTTCTCGAAAGTGTCACGATTTCACGACCGTTTGGTACTGAAGTTGATTTCCTCCGAAATTGTCGCAATTTCGTGACCGTTTGGCGCTGAAGCTGTCTTCCTTCAAAAATGTCACGATTTCGTGACCGTTTGGCGCCTTGGCCTCTTTGCCTTAGAAATGTCATGATTCCGCGACCATTTGGCACCTTGACCCCCTTGCCTCAGAAATGTCATGATTTCGTGACCATTTTGCGTCCAGGCCACGTTGCTACAAAAATGTCATGATTTCGCGACAGTTTGGTGTCCCGACTGTGCTTCTTCAGAAATGTCATGATTTCACGATAGTTTGGTGTCTCGACTATGCTGCATTAGAAATTTCATGATTTCGTGACAGTTTGGCATCCCGACCATGCTTTTCCAAAAACGTCACGATATTGCGACAGTTTGGCCCGCTGGTGCCCTTCTTCAAAAAGTGTCGCGATATCACGACAGTTTTCATACTTAAATAAAAATACATTTTGGGTGATGCAAGATTGCAGTCTTCGCCACCGGATGTTCCTGCATCAGACACCCGGGGTGAGTTTGACAAGTGACCTCACTTCTGATCTTTTTGAGGTAGACCCAGGCGATCAACCTTAGCCTTTGATAACCAGGTCACGTCTTCAATTGTTCTGCCCTTCCACTTGACCAAGTACTCCGAGTAACTCCTATTCCTAGTACTCCGGCCCTCACGCATATCCAAAACTTCTTCTATCTCATCCACAACTGGGATGGCTGCTGGAATGCTCCAAAAATCTGGATTGGGTATCTCACTGCTTTCTCCTTCATGATACTCGGCCAAATCTGAGATGTTAAACATGGGGGAGATGTTGAGTTCGCTTGGTAACTCCACCTCGTACGCATTGCCCAAATCTCATTTTCCAATGATCTTACATGGTCCAAATTTCTTCATTTTTAGTTTGTTGTAGGTCTTGGCAGGAAATCGTTCCTTCCACAGATGGACCATGACAGAATCTCCTACTTGGAACTCCTTATCTCTGCATTTTTGATCTGCCCTTGTCTTGTACTGAGCATTCATCTTGGCAATGTGTTTTTTCACTTCCTCATGCACTCCCTTCAGGTGTTCAGCAAAGTCTTCTGCTTCAACACTGCATTTCTCCCTTGTATCTAGCCTTCTTAAATCTGAAGCATTCCTTGGGCTGCTCCCATAGATAATCTGGAATGGTGACTTGTTGGTACTCTGATTGATCGAGCTGTTATACGCAAACTCAGCTTACGACAGAATTAAATCCCATCCCCTGGGCTTGTCCCCTACCAAGCATCGCAGTAGGTTTCCCAAACTCCTATTAACCACTTTTTTTTGTCCATATGTTTGGGGGTGGTATGCAGAACTGAACTTTAACTCTGTCTTCAACTTCTTCCACAGGGTCTTCCAGAAATAACCTACAAACTTGGTATCCCTGTCTGACTCAATGCTTCTTGGCAGCGCATGTAGGCGTACCACTTCCTTAAAGAACAAACCAGCTATATGGATCGCATCGCTAGTCTTCTGGCACGGGATAAAATGTGCCATTTTCGAAAATCTATCCACTACCACAAATATGGAATCATGCCCCCTCTACGTCCTAGGCAAACCAAGCACAAAATCCATACTAATATCTTCCCATGGCCTTTTGGGTATAGGTAGTGGTTGATACAAACCATTAGGCTGCCTTACACCCTTTGCCATCTGGCATATCCTACAACTCTGCACAAACTTTGCCACATCCTACTGCAACTGTGGCCAGTAATAGTTTTCACTAACAAGTGAGATGGTCTTGTCATGACCAAAGTGTCCAGCTAGACCCCCACTGTGCTTTTCTTTAATGAGATTCTCTCTCATTGAGCTCATCAAAATGCATAATTGGTTCCCCCTAAACAGCATTCCATCTTGAATCAGGTAATCCAACCATTTAGTTCTATCCAACGCAACAGGCGCAGTGCAGGCTTTCCAAGCTTTTGCGAAATCGGGGTCTACAGGGTATAAGTTATTGAGCTCAGCAAACCCTACAACCTCCACTCTCATTTTTGTCATCAAAAATTGCCTCCTACTCAATGCATCTACCACCCTATTGGACCTTCCACTCCGATGCTTCAGCATAAAGGTATAGCTCTGTAGGAACTCTACCCATTTTAGGTGCCTCTGATTCAATTTGCCTTGACTGTTAATATACTGCAGCGCTTGATGGTCGGTGTAAAGAACAAACTCCTTGGGAAACAAATAATGCCTCCATTTCTTAAGTGCTTGGACTATGGCGTAGAACTCCTGATCATACACCGAATACTTCCTTCTGGCATCATTGAGTTTTTCGCTGAAATATGCAACAGGCCTACCCTCTTGGCTCAATACAGCTCCTATGGCATTGCCACTTGCATCGCAGTCTACCTGAAACACCTTATTGAAATCTGGAAGTGCTAAGACAGGTTGCTCAGTGACCTTCTTCTTCAGCATAGTAAAGCTTTTGTCTGCTCCAACTGTCCACTGAAACTCCTTCTTGTTCCCCTTCATTGTCTCTGTAAGAGATGAGCAAATGCTGCTGAAGTTTCTAATGAATTTTCTGTAGAAACTGGCCAGACCATGAAATGATCTAACCTCGGTCACACTTCTTGGGATAGGCCATTCTAGGATAGCCCTCACCTTTTTAGGGTCCATTTTGAGACCATTTGCTGATATGACAAATCCTAGGTATACCAGCTCCTTCACAAAGTTGCACTTCTTCAGATTGATCAGTAACTGCTCCTCCCACAGTTTCTCAAAAACCTTCCTGATGTGCATCAGGTGCTCCTCTAAGGTTCTGCTAAAAATCAGTATGTCATCCAAGTAAACAATAACAAACTTGCCCAAAAATTCCTTTAGAACTTCATTCATTAACCTCATAAAGGTACTAGGTGCATTGGTTAACCCAAATGGCATAACCAACCACTCATACAGCCCCTCTCTAGTTTTGAAAGCTGTCTTCCATTCATCCCCTTATCTAATGCGGATCTGATGGTATCCACTTTTCAAATCAATTTTTATGAAGTATTCAGCTCCACTCAAGCAGTCCATGATATCATCCATCCTCGGCAGTGGGAACCGGTATTTAATGGTGATATTGTTGATTTCCCGAGAGTCGGTGCACATCCTCCATTCTCCATCCTTCTTGGGTGCTAGTACTGTTGGTACAACACATGGGCTAAGACTCTCCCTAATCAGCCCCTTATTCAATAGGTCTTGAACTTGTCGATTTAACTCTTCAGTTTCCACAGGTGTCATTCGATGTGCAGCCTTGTTTGGCAAGCTCGATCCAGGCACCAAATCTATGTGGTGACTGATCTTCCTAACAGGCGGTAAACCTTCAGGAACATTATCAGAAATGATATTTGGGAATTCCTCTAATAGTCCCCTGACTTCCATTGGAATCTCCTTGCATCCTTCTTCCCTAACCCTAGGGATTATAGCATAGCACATATGATCCGGCTTCAGGCCTTCCAAGAATCTTCTGCCATCAACTAGACAGACTCATGCACTGCTGCATACTTTCTCCTCTGCCTCCTTCAGGGGTTTTAACTTATGGTGAACTCCATTCTTTGATAGATAATATGTGTTGGCTCGACCATCATGGACAGCACTTCGGTCAAACTGCCATGGCCTCCCAAGCAGCAGGTGACATGCATCCATGGGCAAGATGTCACATAACACTTCATCTTGGTAAGTTCCAATGTTGAACTTCACCAGACATTGCTCACTCACCATCACCCGATGGTCCTTTTGCAACCATGCAATTTGATAAGGGTGCGGGTGTTTTATCCTTTCTAACTGTAGCTTGGCAACCATTTCCTCAGACACCAAATTATCAGTTCTTCCATTATCTATGATGATGTTACATACCTTGCCTGCACACTTGCATCTTGTTCAAAATAGGTTGTTCCTTTGGTCTCCCTTTTTCTCTTCATTTAACAGAACTCTTCTGATGATCATGGCTTCTCCTCTTTCTGCCTCCTCTGAGTGCTCAGATTCTACACCTTCATCTTCTATAGCAACCCGGGCCTGACCCTCAGGTCTTCGATTAGGCCTCTCTTGATGCTGCAGGTAGTTGTATGCCCTGTGTCCTTCCTCTCCGCAGTTGAAGCAAGTTCCTCTGAAGACACCTCTTCCAAACCCTCGCCCAGACCTACCTCTTCCTCTTGGGTAGTTGTTGCTCTGATTGCATGGGCATTGGTCATCCTCCTCCTTCACTTCTTTTTGCTTCTGGCTGCTTCTAGCTTCGCCAGATTTCCCAAAATCTTTGTATCTTCCACCACTGCCTCTTCCACCAGCTCTTCCACCCCTATCCTTCCCTCTTTGCTTACCATCAAACCTTCTATTTAGTTTCTCCTCCACTTTTAATGCAAAATGATATGCATCTTCTACTGTGCTCATTCTAACCAGCCCCAGATCTTCTTGAATGCTGGTTCGTAATCCATTGATATAGCGTGCGACCTTCTCCTTGTTCACCTCCGAATGGCCGATTATGATTGAGATTTGATAGAACTCCTCAGTATATTCCTTGAAAGTCTTACTAGCTTGTCGCAGACTCTGCATTTTCTTTAACAAGTCCAACTCATAATCTGTAGGGATGAACTGCCTCTTTAGTTTCTCTACCATCCTATCCCACCTGGTGATTCTTTCCTTTCCCCTCCTATTCCTTTCCAACTGCACTCCTTTCCACCAGATGCTAGCATGTCCTTTCAGCTTGGTTTTCGTGAACCTGATCCAATTTGGATCTGATATCTCTTCATATTCGAAATACTCCTCCATGTCGTTGATCCAGTCTATCAACTCCTCAGGGTTGAGGTTCCCAGAGTACGTGGAGATGTCAAATTTTGGCTTCTTCCCGATCTGGGAGATGGCTCTATACAATCTAGCCTCTGCTGGATCCAAGGCTTCTTCCTCATTGGATGGGACCTCTTCTTCCCACACTTCATCTTCGCTGGGTTCTTCCCTTCTCGGCTCGACCCCTCTTCTTATTTCCTCTTGCAGGGCCTCAACTTGCCTCTGTAGGGATCTTAGATCGACCTCCTCCCTTCTTGCTCGTCTGTGCCTTATACCACCATGGTCTCTTCGTGGAGGCATCTTGCTTCTTCTTCACAACCCCACAACCATAGTCCTGGTGCAAAATGCCTCTCTGTTCGGCGATCGGTTTGCACTCTCAAAACCAACCAGCTCTGATACCACTTGATGTAGAGCTACACACAAAACACAGCAAAATGCAGAAATCAACAATGCATAGGAAAAATTCTAGCAAGTTTCATTTAAACTGAGGTCTCTTTTTTTTTTTCAATACACAGCAAATATAAAAAATAAATGGCCAAGAGTCCCTCAATACAATGCATGCATGCCTTTTATCCTCGGCCGCCACCTCCTTCTCCATCATTACACAAAGTGTGGACCTTCTCTAACCACACGCATGAATGTTCTGCTACACCTGCAAGATGCTGCCAGGAGCCCCATGTTATCATGGTCTAGGGTGGTGGAGTGCACTGTAGCCGCTTGTCAATCCTTTCACCAATTCATCATTCAAAGGGATGCGTCACAACTGCTTGTAATTTGATGCCATGCGTCCTCTTGCCAAAGTCCTTGTAATCGCTCCATACTCTCGGGCCACCTGTGACTTCACGCCATGTGTCCCTTTGCACTAGTATCTGCAATCGTCGACTGGTCAACGTCGTGAGAGCTCTGGTCACGATATCGTGACATTTTTGCTCTAGTCCTTTCTCTCTCCTCTTTGGTCGCGATATCGCGACGTTTTGGCGTTAGGCTTCTCTCTCCTCCTTGGGGCCGTGATTCTGCTACACATCATGAAATCACGACGTCTAGGCCTTTCTTACTTGCTTTCCTCCCTTGGGCCATGAAACTGTGACATGTCATGATTTCGTGACATCTTTGCGTTCCATACTTGCTGCTTCGTTTCGGGCCATGAAACCGTGACATGTCGCGATTTCGCGACATCTTTGCATTACGTACGTCTGGGCCTGGAAGTGTCGTGATTTCGTGACATATTTGCATTGTGGAACCTTGCCTCCGGATATGTCACGATTTTGTGATGTCTTTGAGCCTTGTCCTCGATGGTGTCATGATTTTGTGACATCTTTGAACCTTGTCTTCGAAGGTGTCACGATTTCGCGACGTCCCTGAACCTTGTTTTCGAAGGTGTCGTGATTTCGTGATGCCTTTGAGCTTTGTCTTCGAAGGTGTCACAATTTTGCGACAATTCTTGTGCCTTAGAACTTTTTGACAAAGTTGTCCCTGTGCTTTCAAATCTTGCTTCCTGGAAGTGTCGTGATTTTGCGATCGTTTGGTACTGAAGTTGCTTTCCTCCGAAATTGTCACGATTTCACGACCGTTTGGCGCTGAAGCTGTCTTCCTTCAAAAATGTCATGATTTCACGACCGTTTGGCGCCTTGGCATCTTTGCCTCAGAAATGTCATGATTTCATGACCATTTGGCGCCTTGACCCCCTTGCCTTAGAAATGTCATGATTTCGTGACCATTTTGCGTCCAGACCATGTTGCTACAGAAATGTCATGATTTCGAGACAGTTTGGCATCCCGACTGTGCTTCTTCAGAAATGTTGTGATTTCATGATAGTTTGGCGTCCCAACTACGCTGCGTTAGAAATGTCATGATTTCACGATAGTTTGGCGTCCCAACTGCGCTTTTCCAAAAATGTCGTGATATCATGACAGTTTGGCCCGCTAGTGCCCTTCTTCAAAAAGCGTCGTGATATCGTGACAGTTTTAATACTTAAAGAAAAATACATTTTGGGCGATGCAAGATTGTAGTCTTCGCCACCAGATGTTCCTGCATCAAGATAGATAAGAGAGAAGCCTAAGAGATAAATTGCGTAAGGAGAGAGAGCACTGCTGAGACAAGAGCGGTGGAGAAAGAGCACAGCTGATAGAGTATGACTAGAGAGTGTGGTTGTAAGTGCATAGAAGGAATATGTGTTTCCTAGATTGAAAGAGAGGTTGGGTGAACAATAGACTACTGAGGGTCTTGTAAAAGTGAAGGCATATTTATGTCAATCTAAGATTCAAAATAGAAATCCAAGTTGGTGCTTAGAATCAGGGGTTGGTGCTCCTTCCGATTGGTGCTGGTAAATCGGGGGTTGGTGCTCCTTTCTGTTGGTGCGGATAAATTAGGGGTTGGTGCTCCTTCCAGTGTGTGCTGGTAAATTGTTTGTAAAGTGGGTGCTTTGCAAAGGATGGATTTGGATGGGAGTCCAAGCAGTCTATTTTTGAGGATTAGCCAAAACTGGTGAACCTTGTTAAATTATGTGTTATGGAATGCTCTCTTGTTATATTTGCTTTATCTATTTTAAGTTTTCATTGCTTTAGATTTAAGAGTTATAGATTTGAATTTAAATAGCTACACTGATTCACCCCCCTCTCTCAGTGCCATTGTAAAACTAACAATTGATATCAGAGCCAAGTTCCTGAACAATCTAAATCAGCTAGGGTTGATCTTGGATTAGTACACAATGGGTAAGAAGAATAGATCCTCCTCCAAAAATGCATCTCAGCTAGTTTTAGTTCTTGTGAAAGATAAAACTGAACTAGAGAAGGTAGAAGAAGTGGATTCTGAAGTATGCAATGAAAAACTAGAGATTGAAGTAGATCTAGAAGGTGAGTTGATCACCACACTTGAAGAGTTGAGTATAGAACAGAAAAAAAAACAAAATATTGTCCAAGAAGCTAGAAGAATATGGGAATGAGATTGAAGATCTTTTCTTACAATTTCAAAAGGCCAAGAAAATAGAAGAAGCCTTGAAGACACAACTGGATGATAAGGTTGATGTATATAGCAAACGTGAAGAAGAATCTAACAAAGTTGTTAGTAATTTGAAGCTGCAAGTAGAAGAGTCCAAAAGGATTGAAGAAAGTCTTAGGTCATAGATCAATGAGAAAGAGACTGTTTGCTGCTAGCAAGAAGGAGAGATTGTTTCATTGAAGAAACAACTAGAAGAGGCCAATATAAGTCTCAAATTTGAGAAGAGTAGAGAGTTGCTAGATACAATGATAAAGCAACAAAGAAGCTCCATGGCTAAGTTTGGTCTTGGATATGAAGCTGAAAAACCTTCATCTTCCAACTATTTAGAGAAGAAGAAGTTCACATTTAAGGGATCGAAGCAAGAAAAGGTGAAAGCTGAACAACCTTCATCTTCTAAATCTGTAGAGAAGAATAAGTCCATTGCTGAAGGATCAAAGAAAGAATAGTTTGAAGCTGAAACTTCAAAAGGAAGAAAATATTAAAGGATATTTATAGCAAAGCAACCACAACAAAAGAGGTTCTATCACTCTCACTCTATTCATAATAATGCTTTTAATGGCTATTGTTTTAGATGCAACCATTATGGTCACAAGGCAATTTATTGTGGATTTAATAATAGATCAAAGAGTTATGCTGGTAGAAATACATCTATTGAAAACCATGTGCAATGTTTTAAATGTAATGGTCATGGGCACATAGCAAGGTTTTGTCCAAGAACATTTGTATCTAATCTAAGGCAAGACAACAGATTTCATCAGACACAAAGAATGCAACACAGAAAAGGAAGAAATCATGTGTATCAAAGAAAGGAAAATAATCATCCATCAAGGATGCACAAGAGACAACCACCCAAGAGAAATGTTCAAGTTTATGAAAAGGTTCAAAACTGTGATGCAGTTGAGAAACTCAAGCCCAAGTTCAAGAAAGGTTGGAGAAAGAAAGAAGAGAGGAAATCATGTCTCCTTGGACTGAAGGAGATTACTCCTCTATTGCACTAAGAAGCTCCAGGTAGCACATCCTCAGGGGGAGCAATGTTAAAGTTTTATTTTAATGCTCCTATGTATTTGTGTGGTTATATGAGGATGAAAGAAAAGTAGTCAGGGAGTTGTCATATAGTTTTCAAAATGTGTTTCAGTTCATGTAGATTTTTGTGGAGATAGTATCAAACTGATGTGCTTCAACATAACAACATGGTGAATAGCTAGGTTTTCGATGTAGTAGCTGATAGGCATTATCTGAGATAGAACATGCAGCACAGGTCATCATTTCATAGAAGCATAAGCTGGCAGGTGCTGGTTTTGAAGCCTGTAACATTCCCAATCTACAGATAACACAAAATCTATGTTGTTAGTATGTCTTGATTCATCTACCAATATTGAGGGAGGACTATGGTAAAGCTCTTCATGATCTTTATGAAAATTACTGCCAACGTGTAGCTGGGAAGGCATGTGTTTCTTAACCAAAAATACAACACTTCATTTGGTATAAGAGAGCATCAATTTTCTCTAAAGAAGTAGCCGTTATCAAAGAGAAGCCAGAGTCAAAGAAAATAGTAGCACGAACACATAGCTCGTCAAGAGTGCCAAGTGGCACATGCAAGGCAGAGATGTCGAGAGAATAGCACCCAGGTGGTGAAGTGCCGAGGAAGACAAGATGCCTATGCACCTAAGAAAATATTGCATTATTTGAGGAATGCAAGATATTGCTTGAGGAATCCATTGATCGTAGCGAGGAGAAATGCTCCCTAGAATCACGTGAAGAACGTTCACCTAAGACATTGAGTAGCCCTGACATATGCCTTAGCAAGAAGCAGAATACTGAGAGTTGATGACTACGCGTAGATTAAGGTTCCAATGCTAGATGTAACGGTCGATTGTCAATACCTGCACAGGCAATAAAAACATTCATGGCAGTAGTTAGAAACTAGACTTTGAGCTGCACAACGAACATGAGGCAAAGTCATTAGTCACGAACGAGGTGGCAGTCAAGAGGCCAAAGAAAATTGTGGATAGTGCCAATGATAAAGTTGATGAAGTGGATTTGATTTGAGATTGCCATTCATTATTGAGTTCATTTTGAGTACTACTTGAGCATGATTTATTGAGCCTTTGAGAAAGACTTTGGGAAATAGTTGTGGTACAATGTTTGATGCTTACACAGAGTTGGTTGATACATGCTTCGACTAGGGTCTGTGATAAAAGGATGTTCATTGAGGTGATTGGTTGAGTTGAGTTGAGATTGGGATTTAAGCATAGAACATATTGAGTCTCTAACAATTATTTTTATGATTCTATAAGATCTGGGCAAGTTCTTGGTGAGCTTGCTAGAGCAGGTTCTTAGTGAGCCTATTGATAGAGTACAGCAAACAAAGTCTCAACAAATAGAGATCCAACAGCCAACACAGTTGAAGTTAGATCTAAGTGAGGGACCACATTCTCAGGGGGAACATTTATATATTTGATTATCTGTTTGCTCATGTTTGTAATTTTTGCCAATTGCATTAATTTGTGCCTAAGAATATTATGCATGGACTCAGAGGGAGTCTACAACAGCCCTTCAGTATTATTATCAAAGGGGGAGAAGAGTTACAAGTGATTGCATGCAATTACGTGTGTTGCCAACAATTCCAAATGGGGAGATTGATGAGCAAGGTGCATCCAAAGTATTGTCATTGTTGTCAACACAGACAGAGGATCGGTTGATGCAATGGACAAGAGTTCATTGATGAGCAAGGTGCAACAAAAGTATTGTCATTGTTGTCAACACAGACAGTAGATCGATTGATGCAATGGATAGGAGTTCAGTGGTCATACAGAGCATGTATAATGATTCTCCAAGAATAACGTAGTGACCCATATGCAAAAGCTCTAAGAAAAATACAAGTAAGAAAAGTGTCACGATATTGCGACATGTTGAGCAAGCATGAGAAACTGTCGCGATATCGTGACATGTTTGGCCAAAAAGAAAAACTGTCACGATATCGCAACATGTTTGGCAAGAAAAGAAAACTATCGTGATATCATGACATAATGGAAGAAAAGAAGCCAAGTAGAAAAATTGTCATGATTTCGTGACATGTTGGAGGCAAAGAAGCCAAGTAGAAAAATTGTCACGATTTCGTGACATGTTGGTAGAGAAAAAGCCAAGTGGAAAAACTATCGTGATTTCGTGACATGTTGGCAGAGAAAAAGCCAAGTGGAAAAACTATTGTGATTTCGCGACATGTTTGAGGAGAGAGAAAGCACAAGAAAAACTGTCACGATATCGCAACATGTTTGAGGAGAGAGAAAGCACAAGAAAAACTGTCGCGATATCACGACATGTTTGAGGAGAGAGAAAGCACAAGAAAAACTGTCATGATTTCACGACATGTTTGGAGAGAAGGCGCAGGCAAAAAAAATGTGTCATGATTTCGTGACATGTTCAAGAGAAAGAGCTCGCAAAGAAAAGTGTCATGATTTTGCAACAATCTTCAAGAGAGACAGTACGGACGAAAATGTGTCATGATTTTGTGACATGCTTGAGAGAAGGAGCTCGCAAAGAAAAGTGTCACAATTTCATGACAATCTGCAAGAGAGGCAGTACGAACGAAAATGTGTCACGATTTCATGACATGTTTGAGAGAAAGAGCTTGCAAGGAAAAGTGTCATGATTTCATGACAATTTGCAAGAGGAAGCGCTAAGGAGAAAAAGTGTCGCGATATCACGACATGTCGGGTTTTCACGACCCGAAGGGAAGAAAAGCGCTAAGGCAAAAATGTGTCACGATTTCGTGACATGTTCCATTTTCATGGGCGAAAGGTAGAGAAAGGCACAAGGCAGCGAAAGTGTCACAATTTCATGACGTCATGATTTCGCGGGTGCATGCCGAGAAAACTAGAAGGAAGCGAAAAGTGTCACAATTTTGTAACATGTCATGTTTTCGCTGGTGCTTGCAGAGAAGAGTGTACGAAAGCGAAAGGTGTCACGATTTTGTGACATATCATGTTTTTGCTAGTGCAAGCAGAGAAGAGTGCAAGGAAGCAAAAGTGTCGTGATTTCACAACATGTTCTATTTTTGCGGGTGCAAGCCGAGAAGAGGTTAAGAAAGCAAAAAGTGTCACGATATCATGACATGTTGTGCTTTCACGGGTGCAAGCCGAGAAGAGGACAAGGAGCCAAAAAGTGTTGCAATATCGTGACATGTTATGTTTTCATGGTCAACTGCCAAGAAAAAGTCAAAGGGGTAGAAAATGTCGCGATTTTGTGACATGTCATAGTTTCATGGGTAAAAAATGAGAAGCATACACATGGAAAGTTGCAAAATAAGTTCATGCAGCAAAATAAGAACTGTTACAGGTGGAGTTATAGTGAGATCATGTAAGCTATTATAAGAAATGTGAAAAAGAGTGCAGTGGTTATAGAAATGCTACAGAGTAATAGGAAGACAAAAACTACAGTAGAGGACAGAATCTGACGAAGACCAAAAATTAACAAATAGAAAATATTATTATAATATGTATACAGTAGTGGGTTCGCAATGCGGTAGAAATAGCATGGGAAACGAGGAAAAAGAAAGCACGACAAAAAAAGAAAAAGAAAGCATGGAAAACAAGAAAAAGAAAGCGTGGAAAAATAAGAAAAAGAAAGTGTGGCAAACAAGGAAAATGAAAGCATGGCAAAATAGGAAAAAGGAAGCGCGGAAAAACAAGGTAAAAAGGAAAGTGTGGGAAAACAAGGAAAAAGCAGAGTGCAGTAGTGGGTCCGTAGTGTTGTGGGATGAGCGCAGAAAGCATGTGCAGTAACAGTGCATGGAAAGTAAGTGCTATATGAGCTGGGAAAGCATGTGCAAAAATAGGGCATGCCAAATGAGTGGGAAAATAGTGAACCGCTAATAGAGAGTGTTGTCAATAAAGAAAAAGTGTTGTCTCATAAATAGAAAATGAAGTAAGAAGAAATTGTTGTTGCTCAATTGAAAAATGTGCAGCCATAAAGAGGGAAGGTACCGTTGATAAAATAATATATGTGCTGAGAAAAGGTTGTTGAAGAGAGCTGTAAGAATGTGCATATAAGTTAAGAATTAGGGTTGAGCTCTGAACTGTGTAAGAGAGCAGATAATAATGTCAAAGCACCAAAATAAGTAGAGAAGGCTGTCAGAGCATAGAGAAGGCTGTCAGAGCATAGAGAAGGCTATCAAAGCATAGAGAAGGCTATCAGAGCACAGTAAGCAGAGTGGTAAGAGTGATCCATTAGGTTGAGCTCTGTGTGGGTAGATACAGATAAGAGAGAAGCCTAAAAGAGAAATTACGTAAGGAGAGAGAGCATTGCTGAGACAAGAGCAGTGGAGAAAGAGCACAACTGATAGAGTATGATTGAGAGAGTGTGGCTATAAGTGCACAAAAGGAATATGTGTTTTTTGGATTGAAAGAGAGGTTGGGTGAGCAATAGACCAGTGAGGGTCTTGTAAAAGTGAAGACATATTTATGTTAATCTAATATTTAAAATAAAAATCAATGTTGGTGCTTAGAATTAGGGGTTGGTGCTCCTTCCAGTTGGTGCTGGTAAATCAGGTGTTGGTGCTCCTTTCTATTGGTGTAGATAAATTAGGGGTTGGTGCTCCTTCGAGTGGGTGCTGGTAAACTGTTTGTAAAGTGGGTGCTTTGCAAAGGCTAGATTTGGATGGGAGTCCAAGCAGTCTATTTTTGAGGAGTAGCCAAAACTGGTGAACCTTGTTAAATTGTGTGTTATGGAATGCTCTCTTGTTATATTTACTTTATCTATTTTAAGTTTTCATTGCTTCAAATTTAAGAGTTGTAGATTTGAATTTAAATAGCTACACTGATTCACCCCCCCATATTAGTGCCATTGTAAGACTAACACACCCTAGG
Source organism: Wollemia nobilis (assembly GCA_028583015.1). Classification (NCBI taxonomy): domain Eukaryota; kingdom Viridiplantae; phylum Streptophyta; class Pinopsida; order Araucariales; family Araucariaceae; genus Wollemia; species Wollemia nobilis. The sequence goes on along the minus strand of JAQPPZ010009673.1, from coordinate 980,155 downwards.
ATGACTATAGAGCAAGAAATGCAAAAACAGCAAAAACTGCACCAAAATGCACAAAACAATTACAATAAAATTGCCAAATAAGAGTGCTTTTGCACTTGACATTATTGGCATACAAAATAGATGTCGGGATCACAAATACTCACTATCCCAGTCCCTAAGAAGGCTACCATAGTTTGACCGCTCCAAAAGAGGATGGATTTTTGAGAATTTCATCCCCAAACGACGTCACAAAAAGGGTCCAAAACCACCCAAAAATAGCAATAACATTGCCAAACAAGGTGCCTTTGCGCATGCACTTCTTGGCAGTAAAAATAGATGTCGAGGTCATAAATCCTCACTATCCTACTCCCTAAAAATTCTACCATAGCTAGACCGCTCCACGAGAGGATGGATTTTCAAGAATTTGAACCCCAAAATGCATCACAAAAAGGGTTACACCCACTAAAAATAGGTCAAATTATTGGGAAACTACATAAGCGATAAAAAAAAACAACTGAATGCACCCTTAAAAAATTCATCTTGGGTCATGTGACTCATCACTTTTATCATGTCAGTCATTCTCTCATCGATTCGTCTCTTGAGGGGGTAGTCACACTTAGTCACCAATCAACAAATACACACCCAATCAAGGAAATGACATGCATTCAAAGGATCATTGATAAATACAATCACGCTACTACTTGTGGTAGGAAACAAGCAATAATCACAATCTGATCAAACACTTGGTATTCTAGAATCATGAACTCAAGGATCCCATAGACAAAATGTTGTGCCCTTTGCCTATTCATGACTGAACAATGTCCAACATCAAGTAGCACCTCACCAAAATAGGTTAACACTTGAAATAAGCTCCTTAGCTCATCATAAGCAAGGATTCAAGAATACATGCCATTTCCATACTTGGGGCATCAAAATTTGGTTAGGTTACTGAGAAACCCTAATCATTAGTGCTTTGGTTATCTATTTTTGCTCAACGCTAAAAAAGGGGTATCTGTAGACACCAAAACAACACTAATACGATTATGTGATGACAAGCACTGATCGAATTGACATACACAACCCATAGGGCATCCCCCAAAGGTTAAATAGTGGTCCTAAACACTCCCACAATAGTTTTGGAAGGTCAAAGGTAAATTTGGCACCTTTCAGGCACCCTGCTCCTTATTCGTTCTACCCTGATTACAAACTGGTATTCGTCCCACCCTGGGATGATTAGTAGTATTCGCTCTGGGATGGGGCAAATAGTAGGTTTGATAGGCAAAAGGTCAAACCTTGAAAAATGGTAGCTCAGATCCACCACTTAACTCCTCCTTCAATGCATGGAATGTGAGTGAGCATTTTTGAGCTCAAAGATGCAGTCATAGGGGCAGTCATGGAGCCCTTAATCAGGGAGGAATCTTCCTCCCCCTGATAATGCATGATCGCCAAGTGGTGCCTCTGCATGCTCATTCATAGAGACCCTCAGGTATATAAAATGGTGAGTCTTCTCACCCTAAAAAAGGACATAGGAGGAGCATTTAGAGCAATGGAGTGCTACCGAATTACATCCTCACCCATCATTTGTGCTTCTTACATCCTTGATCTCTCTTTTGGAATGGAGGTTATTGGGTGATTATTGGAAGCACAATTCATACCCAAAACCTAAAAATTTAGCCACAATACCCCACCTAATTTGCCCACACAACCCCATAAGTGGTTTTGGACCCATCCCAAGTGGATTGGTGCCGAAACCGAGACCTAAACGATGGGCGTACTACCCCTGGGCGCCCCCCACACTACTACAGTCCTAATCGCCCCACCCCAGAGTGATTAGAAATCTATGGTATATTTCCATACTATTATTTTTGCATCTGATTCTAGGTCACATACATATGCTATCATTTAAATTTTATGTCATTTGGATGAGTTTTGACCGTGCTTTCAATATTTCTCGCTTTCACTAACATACAAGGATCATCATCAGATATAGAGCAATAAAAGCTGAATTTGTAAAATATGACCTTCTGGGTCATTCCAAAATGCCCCTTTTTGCCTAAAACCAACTTTGCAGGTGTTTTGGAGGCCTCTATATGGGACATTTAGGAGGTCACCTTCTGACAGCTTATGACAGTTCTAATCGTCCCACCCCAGAGCGATTAGAAATCTATGGTAGATTTCTTGACTGTTCCTTTTGTAGTGGGTTCCTGGTAATGTTATCTTGCATTTTTCCAAATTTGAGCTCATTATGATATGTTTTAGTTATCATTTTAATCATTTTATGCATGCATTAACCGTAGGCCTTGGGGATCACATGTTTCTCTCCATCCACAGGTGCTACTAACCATTTACTGTTTCTTTGAATATAGGATCTCAACATTGGAGGGGTGGCATGGGACTATAGACACACTCATGCAAGTTGAGGTGATGTTTGGTCCGCCCATTTTCAATGTGGGCACGCGGAAGATACCAAAGGGGAATATCTCATTTGTGGTGTAACAAAACCATGTTTAACGGTCCTAGCCCCTGAAAAGGGAGGAGACACATTGTAACCCAATCTCAAGAAAATTAATAAAATAAAGGGGCTGCACTTTTACACTTTCTTTAAATATCATTTTAGTTTGTTTTTTTTCCTTCTTTTCATGCATTCTCGTTCGTAGGACATAGCGTTACATTTCCATTTTGTTTTGCTTTCGTATCCTCGTGCTTTTAGTCTGCTCATAAAAAAGTAGGAGGATGAGTCTCCCCTCTTATCCCACCCTATTGATGTAGAGATTATTCCTAGGTATTTCTGTAAGGATAAAATAGTGTTATATGTGTATGCTTTGGGGGAGGTCTTTATGAGAAAGAGTGCAGTTGTGCATAGTCTAAAATTGATTGAAATCTATTAGAATTATTGAATACAATATTCTATTCACATGAAAATAGTTGAGCAATACATCATAAGAGTATAGGGAAGTTGTAAATCCTGATTGATTATTCCATGGGATCAACTTTGTATAAATAGCAAAGTTGATCAAAGTTGATCAATGTGATTATTCCATGGGATTACAACTCAACAAATTTGAACTAGTCTAAACTGAGAGTTCACCTAACTCATGAAAGAGTGGTAACTCAAGTAAGACTATCCTAGTAGAACTTAAGAGAACACATATTTATTCTAACACCCCCCTTAAGTGATACTAGGGATGAATGTAATAATAGATGATGAGTCCTAGCAACAAGACCTAATGAGGTACTCATGTACAATGAACTCTTATAGAATAGATGGTAAAAAATACATGGAAAAAACCATATTTCAAGAAGAAGAAGAATAAGAAGAGGCATGTATTAGGATGGTAAATATTATCCTCTATTGAACACCAAAAAAAAAAATGAGTCCTGGCAATATGGCCTTATTAGGTACTCATGTACAATTTACTTTTATATAGGGGATATGGTTAAAAAACCACATGGGAAAAACCATATTCTAGGAAGAAAAAGAATAATAAGAATAAGAGAGAGGTGAAAGCCTATGTGCACTCTTCTAATTCATCTGCCTAACCCCAAGTTTCTTTCACAACTGAATGTAGTGCAAATAAGGAAAGGATTTTGTGAAGATATCTGCAATTTGATTTTCTATGGGAATGTACTCCAAGTGTAGATCCCCTTGTTTAATATGAAACCAAATGAAGTGCATGTGAATATCAATGTGCTTGGTATGTTGATGCTCAATTGGATGATGGGAAATATGAATTGTGCTCTGATTGTAACACCAAAGGGTAATGAGTTGGTCATGGAAAAAATCAAATTCTATTAGTATCTAATGAAGCCAAAGAGATTCTTGACTGACCAAAACTGTTGCCTTGTATTCTGCTTCTATAGATGATAATGCTATTTCTTGTTGTTTTTTGCATGACCAAGTAATATATGGAGAACCAAGATTAAAAAATAGCAAAAAGTGGAACATTTGTCTTCAAATGAACCTACCCAATCAGAATATTTGAAACCAATAATATTCATGGATCCTCCCTCACATAAGAGCCCAAAGTTAGTAGTTCCTTGCAAGTAGCGAAAGATATTTTTTGTTGCTTTTCGATGGCTGAAATGAGGTTGATGTGAGAATCTAGATATTAAGCCAACAACATATAAAATATCTAGGCATGTATGAGTGGGGTATAATAGACTTCCTACAAGCTATCTATAGAGCATGGCATCACATAGAGGAGATTTGTAGGAAGTTCTTAGAGTGACTCCAGACTGAAAAATGTGTGGAATATGTCTTACAATTAGTCATCTTAAACTACTGAAGAAGTTCTAGAGTATATTTCTATTGACACAATTAAATTCTTGCATCTATTTGAGTTATCTGAATGCCAAGGAATTAATAAGCTAAACCCATATCAGTCATCTCAAATTTTTTGGAAAGGGAGTTTTTGACAGTCTGGATGTGAGAATTATCACTACCAATGAGTAGTATAAGTATGGTGATTTTTTCTTCATATCCCCAAATGTAGACTGTGGCATCAAACTCACTATGAGAAAATCTTGAGGAAAGAAGGAAGGAGTCCATTTTTTCATACCAAGGTCTAGGAGCTTGTTTGAGACCATAGATAGATTTTCTTAGTCTACAAACAAGGGAGGATTCTTGAGTGAATCTAGAAGGTTGTTCCATGAATATTTCCTCTTTTAAGTCACCATGTAAGAAAGAACTTTTAACATCCATTTGAAAAACATGCCACTTTTGGGAAGTAGCAAGTGCAAGTACTAGCCTAATGGAATCTATTTTGTAACTGGTAAAAATATTTCATAATAGTCAATGTCTTGAATTTGTGAGAAACCTTTAGCTACCAAACGATCTTTGTGTTTTCAATTTTTTTGTTAGGTCCATACTTAGTTTTGTAAATCCATTTATAGTAAACCAATTTCCTTCCTTTGGGTAGAGGGACTAGATCCCAAGTTTTTTCTTTATTAAGGAAGAAAATTCATTCTCCATGGTATCATCTCGTTCTTTTATACCAGTTGCTTCTTTGAAGTATTGAGGATCTATGGAAATGGACTGATAGACAAGACTAGAACCCATGGAGTTGCTTATTTTGGATGATGGAAGATTTTGGATGTAAGGAGTGGCCTCTTGAACTATGGTGTGGGCCCATTTTGGCATTGTGGAAGGAGTAATGGGTGTGGCAAGACTTTGAGTTGGATTTTGGAGTATAAGATACTCATTTTGGTCATTTATCTCAAGGATGGGATCTCTATTATTTTGAGGCTCAAATATTGGAGATGGCTTAGGAGAAATAATGCTACAAGAGGATGGTTGAGGATATTTATGAGGGAATGTTTCATAAAATTGAACATTTTTATGAAAAATACCTCATTAGTTGTGGGATAAAGGAGCCTATAGGATTTTATTTCCTCACAATAACCAAAGAAGATGAGCTGCTTGATTTTCTTATCTAGATATTTCCACTTATTATTTGGGATATGTGCCCAAGTAGTACACCCAAAAACTTTAGGTTTTGAGCCATGTCATGCTTACTCGGGAGTCAAATGGCCAAGAGATTTATGAGGTGTGTGGTTTTGGATATAATTTGCACAATAAATTGCCTCAACCCAAAAAACTATTGGAAGATCCCTTGAGTGGAGCATACAATTTGCCATTTATTTTAAAGTTCTATTTTTCCTTTTTGCAATGCCATTTTGCTATGGATTATTGGATATTGAATGTTGATGAATTATGCCATGAGTTGAGAGAAAAGTGGAGAATTCATTACTGAAGTATTCCCCCTATTATCTGTATGAATCTGCTTAATTTTGCAAGTGGCTTGATTTTCAACTAAGGATTTGAATATTTTGAAGTGGGATAGAACATCACTTTTTTATTTTAGAAAGTGGACCCAAGTTCTTTTTGATAAATCATAAATGAAGGTTAATGCATATTTTTCTCCTTTGAAAGAAGTCTATGGGAAGACCATCAAGTCATTATGGATTAAATCTAGAGGATATTAGGCTCTTTGAGAACCACTTGGGTGGAAAGGATCTTGATTTTGCTTTCCAAGAGCACATCCAGAACATACTCCATCAATAAAAGATACTTTTGGAAACCCAGTTACAATTTCATGAGTATTCAATTCCTTTAGATAGCTATATTTGAGATGTCCAAACCTTTCATGCCAAATTTGAATTTCAAGATATCCATGTGCAACAAAACATGAGGTCCCATATGAATTTTTGAATCCTTGGAAGTGAAATATACAAGTGTTATGATCAATATATCCTTTTGCTATAAGAGAGTGTGGTTTTTGAAATTTTCTTATCTCAATTCTTGTTGGTGAAAATAGAACTATTTTTCCCTTTGCAGAAGTGCAAATATGATATATGGAGAGGAGATTTGTAGCCATATTTGGGACATAGAGAATATTATTGAGAGAACCACCTTAAATGGATATGTCACCTTTTCCTTTGACTGGGATAAAGGATGAATCACCAACTTCTATGCTACAAGTTGAGCTTGAGGAGATTGAAGTGAATGACTCATGAGACGAAGTCATATGATGAGTTACCCATGAATATAGAACCTAGTATTTTCATGAAGTTTTTATAGATTTACCTTGAACATTTAAGGCCTTTCCTATCTACTTATTATTGTCTATTTTGTGATCCTTCATTGCTGCCTCTAGTTTTTGAAGTCTTTTCCAACATTTGTTCCCATAATGACCATCCTTTTTGCAATGTATACAAGTTATGGGGCCTCTATATTTATTTTGTAAATTTTATTTAGTAGGGGTGGATGCTACTAATTATTTTGAGGAAGAGGGATGGATCTTATATTTTGCAAGTTGCATTTCCTCTCTAGTTATCACAAAACTCCTCCAAAGAGGGCATTTTATAACATGTACCAAGTGCATCTTTTGTAGATTAAAAGTGGTTGCAAAAATTTGAAATACTCCATTTAACTTAAATAGAATAAGATAGATGCATTCTTCTTCTATTTTATTATTGCCACTACCTTTTAATTGAGTGAGGACTTCTTTAAATTTGGTGAGAAAATCTACAATTGTGCTGAAATCTTCTAGAGATAAAGCTATTAACTCTGCTTCTAGCTGCATTGATCTTATTTGATCCACTTTACCAAACAAAGTATTTAGTTTATCCCAACTATAAAATGGATTAATACATTAAAAAATGTGAAACCATAAGCTTTCACTCATATTTGTGCTTATCATACCCATTGTTTCATACATTTTTCCTTTATGAACAAAAATTTCATATTCCTTTTAAAATTAAGGTTGTTTCTCTTCCAGAAAGTGTGTGAGCCCTTTTCAATAAATGATATTTAATATTTTTGGTTTCCATGTATGATAGTTAGTAGGGGTGAGTGGTTCAATTGTATTCCTCTTGCAAAAAAAGAATATTGCAGTGAACTAACTTTTCCTTGCTTAACTACAAGAAGCTTTTGAGTAGACAATCACCTTTCTTCAATTAGAGTAGTGTGGAGCAAGATTTCTTATTTAAACAAGGTAGTAGAAGCTAGAAATTTATACCAAACTCTTCAATTTACCCACCCTTATGAGAGGGAAACTATAAGTAAATTTAGGAGAGTGATACGTGGAACATAGGCAAAAGAAAGCAATAATAATCTACCAGACCTTACACCTAATCTACTTAATGACCTGCCCTGATGTGAGAGAGAATATAGGTCAATGAGGAGATCAATACATGGTGTTGTGGCTAATCCACAACACACCCCAAAATTTGGGACCCACCTTTTTTGCATGCTTTCAAAGGATATCTCAGTGAACCAGATGCTAAAAATCAAGAAAAAGGCAAAATTGCACAAAAATGAAAAAGTGTCACGAAATCGCGACATGTTGCGCTGTCGCGGTCGAAAATGAAAAAGTGTCACGAAATCATGACATGTTGCTCCGTCACGACCGAAAATGAAAAAGTGTCACAAAATCACAACATGTTGCTCTGTCACGGCCAAAAATGAAAAAGCGTAGCAAAATCGCAACATGTTGCTCTGTCGCGGACCAGAGAGGAGAGAGAAAGATGAAGCAGAAAAGTGTAGCAAAATTGCGACATGTCACAAAATTGTGGTCAAGACAGTCAAAAGGGGCATGAAGCGAAAAAATGTCGTGATATCACGACATGAAATAGCAAAGGGGCCTAAAATAAAAAAGCCTCACGATTTCGCGACGAAAAGCTGGCAAAGTAGTATGAAACAGAAAAGCGTCGCAATTTCATGACAGAAAGCCGTAAGATAGCGTACCAAGTGAAAAACGTCTCAATTTCATGACAGGTTGTAGCCAAGGCATACGGAGACAAAAAACGTCATGGTTTCACGACAAGAAGCAACCTCATAGCTCGAAACAGAAAAACGTCGTGATTTCGCGACAGGTTGCATTGGCAAGGCTGCTGACAAGAAAATGTCACGATATCACGACATGTCATGTTTTTGTAGTGAAAGTAAAGGAGCAAGGCTACATGCTATTTTTGTCATAATTTATAGGGAGCCCTTACAGAACATGCAAAAAAGTGTGGAACACGTGGTGTACATGTGCAAGGGCTACAAAAGCATTACAGGTCATAGAGAAGATCAAGCGTCTCGATGTCGAACATGAAGTAAAAGACAACGAAAAGGTGGGGAAGGTGAAATTAAGCGATCTGGAAGATGAAATGAAGTGCCACAGGGCAAAATAGAGAACCACATCAGAAAGTATAAAATTAGAGGCACAGATTGGTATGAGGGTCAAAAACTGCTGCGAGCAGAGTTGCAGTGCTAAAGGACAGAGGGTCATTATGGGCCTGCTTTAAGGTTGTTTTCCTTCCTTTTGCTGGTTTTGAGAAAACCAGAGATTCTGCTATTGTAACAGGATTCATTTTTAATGCAAGAGTGTTCAAAAATTTGCATCTTATTGGCAAGAAAGAAGGAGTCATTTTCTGCATGCAAGATTTAATTGTTTTATTTTCCCCTTTTAGATTTCTAGGCTTATAGGTGGAGTTTAATGCAAGTTCTCTTGGTTGCTTCATGCAAATGTCTAAATCTAAAATCACAGTCGAAACCCCAGAGACCAACATTTAACTTACCTGGATTGTGCGTGTTTGCAGGTTCAATAAGTTAGGTTGCATGCGTGGAAATCTCATTATCTTCGGTTTTGCTAGGACGAGATAGCATCAAACTGAATGAAATTTTTAATTTTTTTTCTTTTACATTTTATTTTCTTTTTGCTGCACTTTATTTTTCAGAAGTTCCAACTTTATTTTTCAAGCATTAAAACAAAATAAAAAATTAAAAAACTTCAAAATTCATAAATAATTCCATCATTTATGGCCTTTCATCAAATTTCATTTCGAAGTTACAGCATGGTCATATAAATATCAAATCACATTTGCTTTATTCGGGTTCAACGAACAATCATTTACAGTTTCATAGTAAAATAAACCACAGTGCCCCTTGTTTTCAGTTACTTGCAACCACTAAGGTGTTCCAAACATTTTAATTGAATATCTTTATTTTGAGATTATTAATACATCGATGCAAAATGCTAGCATAATAGGAACCTTGGAGAAGTTACATGTTTAATTTCTTTGCAAGCAGAGGATTTAGAACCCAAATCCTATCGGAGAGTGTGTTTTCACAATCGGGTGAAAATACCACTCAATAGATTGGCGCTAGAAGGAGGGCATGAAAAGTTTATTTTATTGTGATTTTAGATGCTACGGGTTTATAATTGTTTAAGAGCTTTACATTGCTAAATATTTCAAGTCCATTTTATTAGCATCTTCGACCTCTAACACCACTCAACAGATTGGTGCTAGGAGGGCTGAACGGGTTTATTTTAGTGTTATTTAAATTTAAATTTTTTATGCTTTAGTCCTCTAACACTCAGCGGATTGTAAAAGGACGACCTGAATTTATTTACTTGTTCTATTTTAATTCAGGTATGCTATATATTATTCTAACACTTTTCTAATTGTTCATACAGAAATATGTGATTTGATTTAATTTTGAAAATTTTGGTCTCATGCAATTACTTGACATTTGATTTTAATATATACATCTCTTGGTTGATGCTAACTTGATTTTTTTTACCTTGCAGGTTGAATATTCAACAGATTTGGTTCTAAAATTACATTTTAAGTTCACTAATGGCAACACTTGATGAGCAAATGGTATCCTTGAGAGCTGAAATAACATCTCTAAGAGAAAGAATGGTATCAATGATAGAGTATCATTATGAGGGTTTATCTATACCTGTGGTACCCTATCAAATTCCTAGAATGTTATTGGATTTTTTACAGTGTTTTAAACAAGAGATGCCACTAGGATACTTGCAAAAACTGCATGTCTACAAAGATACATTATGTAAATTCCAGATTTTTTATGAGGAGCTTGTAAGTTATTTGCATACATTTTGGAAGATAAACCATTATTTTGGTATAGTCAACTACCCATGGAGGTTAGGACTTCTTGGATACAACTAGAAGCATCCTATCTTTATCATTTTGGTAATCAGGTTGACTTAGAAATCTTGAAAAATCAATTTACCTCCATATGTAAAGAGCCTAATGAATCCTTGAGTCAATTCAATGGAAGATTTCGTGAGTTGCACTCCAAAATGTTTGAAAATTTTAACACATTGGAAGAGGAAGCCATGGAAGTATACCTAGGAGCCATACACCCCACACTTGCTTCACTCATTGAGGAAAAGCTGAGTGGTTTGTCCCTAGAGAAAATCCATGAAGTCTTAGAAGAGATAGAACGACAAGGTCTTGAAGAAGAAAAGGCACAACATGTTCATATGAAAGATTGTTCTTTTGATGCCAACCTACACCAACCATCAAACATAGCACCCTCCACTCCAATGATATCTAAGGTAAATTATCAAGGGGATGAATTTGAATATCCAAATATTACAACCACCTTAGACGTAGTCCAAGAGGAGGTGCAAATTGCTAAGACAACATCCACTAGTGAAGATCATGTAGAGATACACGATTATCTAGATGAAGGGGTTATAAATTCAACAATGTTTGATATATGTGGTAAGATGGAACCTGGCATGGAATTAAATGAAGTGGTTGAAAGTGAAATGCGAAGAAAACCAATAAACGAATTTGAAGACATGATAGAGCCTCACCACTTGTTCTTGGAAGATACTATTGATGAGATATGTAAAATTAAAAATCAAGAAATTATTCACCCTCAAAATTGTGATAAAATTGAATCATGGGTTACTAATTTGGACAATGATAGCCTTATAAATTTGAATTCAAGAAATAACCCACTTTTGGAAATAATTGAACCATCTAAGGAAGGTGAAGATGAATTTGATAAGAAACATATTGATGAATTGGAAGATGTTGAAGAAATAGTTGAGCGTCACCACTTGATTTTGAAAGAGGATTATTATGATGCTTGGAAGAGGTGGGAAGGCTACACTCAATCCAAAACTACTAATGAAACTTGTGTGCCAATTGATAGACAGGACAACATAATCACCTACTTGAAGGAAGATATTACAACTCCTATACAATTTGAGGATGTTTTGGAAGAAGGTTTCAAATATCATCAAATTTTGGAAGATTATAATGATTCTATTACCAAGGACAAAGAAGAAAATGAATTGATGAATGAATCAAGAGATCATATCACAAATACATGGAGTTTCATCTCACAGATCTAGATGACGATTTTCACAATGGTTGGGGGAGATATGATAATGCATTCTTTTCTCACATCCTTATAGATGAAACTCATATTTCACTTGATATGCAGGATGTTGAACCTTCTACATCATACGAAGATCTCATATTCACAAGATTTGAAAAGGTGACAAAATTCGATCATGTTGAATATAAATTCATTGAAGGTACGGATGCAAGTTTGCATGATGATTTGGAGGATTCAAATGAAGAGATACCATGGATAGTGAACAAATAATTAGAACCAAATGATAAAGAGATTGATCAATTGGAAGAAACTAAATGAAGGATCATCAAGATGAGTCATGGGACATACACTTTGACCAAGAATGTTTGAGGATTGAAAAGGATGACCATATTTTGAATTTAAATAATGTTTATGGTGAAATGTCATTAAAGGTAAATGAAAAACAAGGTATAATTTTTAATCACACCTTTAATAACATGGTTTTAATGAATAAAAAGGAGGTTGATGCACTTGAATTGCTAAATAAAATTCATCAACAATTAATAATTGAATCTAGGGTGAAAACTTTTAATGATCCTAATTTAGTAAATATCCTAGATGCTTGTAAACTGTTACACAAATTTGATTGGCCTACAAATTTGGAAAATAATTTGGCTTTAAAATTTGTATAAATAGGCTCCTACTTACAAAATTGCATATTGGAAGAAGATAGCCTAATTCTAAATCATAGATTGAGTTTTGAAATGGAAGTTTTAGAGAATAGACAAGATAAAATTGAATATCAATCATTGTCTAATCAATTTGAAAATTTGAAGCTCACCTATGGGAATACTAATGGAACTAAATCAAATTGGTATGGTGAGCATGGCAAGTGGAAATTTGTTGCATTGTTTGGTCTTGTCTTGTTTTTGTTGGATTCCCACAACATTTGGCATGCAGATCATGTTATATTTTTGTTGAAATGTTCTAACCATGTTTGGGATCCAGGAAAGTGATAATCCAAGCTTTGCATCGTCTTGTATTATATTGTACATTTGTATATAGATTTTGGTTTTTGGGTTTTGTTTAGTGTTTTCAAGATCGTTTTTGAAGTTATTTTGGTTTTTTGGGTTTTGTTCTGTGTTTTCAAATTTTCATTTTTTGGGATTGCAGTTTGGTTTTGGATTGAATAAGTTTTAATTTAAAAAGTTGTGTTTATTTGACATTTTTTGTTTGTTTATATAAAAAAAAAATGATGAAAAAGTTGCCTTGAGATGCTAACTTATGTTCTAGATCGGGGAAATATGGAACATTGGAATTATGTGGTAGAAAGCTCCACAATAAATACAAAAAATTTAATAATATCATTTTAAACTTGTGATGCATGAAGTAGTCATTTTTATATGGCAATATTTCATCTGCATTTCAAAAGACAATGCATTCATATTACATCTCATTTTGCACATACATGCCATCTTAGTTGCAAATGCATTTCAAATACAAATCATCAAAGTGTGTCAAATACTCTTAAGGTTATGCTATCACATAAATAAGAAGAAAATCCTAAGGTTGGGAACTGAGTCTTGAGATATCTAGAACCAAGCACATTTTATACACATTAAAAGGATCTTGAGCAAAATGATCAAAACCTTTCTTGGAAGAAAAGGTTGGGCGAAAGAAGTATTTCATGTCTATCCTATTATGCAGCATGATCCTTAAAATAGTGGTTTTGACCACTTCCATAAAGCTTAAAGCCTAAAATCAGAGTAGTAAGGATAGGGCTAAATCCCCATCGAACTTAGGTTGAGGATCCAACTCCCCAAAGCTTTGATTTGACCTACATGGAGTAGTAAGGATAGGGCATAAATTCTCATCTCGCTTAGGTTGAGAATCTGATTCCCCAAAGCTCCTATGTCTCATTTCATGTTAAATCTTGGATTGGAAGGATCGTACTACTTGTCCTCTGCAAAGGATGGGTAGTCATCCCCAAGGTCTAAGCAATAAAATTAATATTTTTCATTTTTATCCAAATATTGGACTGGAAGGATCATACTACATGTCCCTGGCAAGGATGGGTAGTCATCCCCAAGGTCCAAGAAGTAAAAAATTAAATTTTCCCATCTCATCTTTATATTGGATTGGAAGGATCGTACTACTTGTCCTCTGCAAAGGATGGGTAGTCATCCCCAAGGTCCAAAGAAATGAAGGTAAGTCTTGGATTATGGGGTTAGGTATGCCCATGCATGGAAACATGTCTTGTCTAAACAACAAAACCATTGTTTGTTCAAAGGGTTAGAGATAGTAGGGAGTCTGATTCCCCAAAGTTCTGATTTCACGTTCACTTGCACATGGGTTCAAGATAGTAGGGACTCATAACCAACTTTGGGATATAATAAAGCAATTCATATAGTTGATCCTAAGAGGGTTTGATAATATTGAATGTTTGTGTATGATACTAGAAGAAATACTATGCCTTTTATAAAAGAAAAATATCTTAGCATATTTATTAGATTACACAAATCATTCACAATCTCACATATGCATTCATGTAAAACTAAAAATGGAATGTTGATCAATTTCAAACGATATGGAATGAAATACATTGCACACACCGAGCTAATACTTGATGATTCATGTACTTCTAATCTTTGGGCATTTGTTTATATTTCTTATGTGCTAACACATGTTTTCGTGTTGTAAAATTTTAGGTAGGGTTCTCACTAAAATGCTCAGGAGCATTTGACAGCAGAGTCACCATTTGTTGTGGCTGATCCACAACACACCCCAAAATTGGGGACCCACCTTTTTTGCATGCTTTCAAAGGATATCTCAGTGACCTAGATGCTAAAAATCAAGAAAAAGGTAAAATTGCACAAAAATGAAAAAGTGTCGCGAAATCGCAACATGTTGCTCTGTCACGGCCAAAAATGAAAAAGTGTCACGAAATCGCGACATGTTGCTCCGTCACGACCGAAAATGAAAAAGTGTCATGAAATCATGACATGTTGCTCCGTCGCGGCCAAAAATGAAAAAGTGTAGCGAAATCACGACATGTTGCTCCGTCGTGGCCCAGAGAGGAGAGAGAAAGAAAAAGCAAAAAAGCATAGCGAAATCGTGACATGTCACAAAATCATGGTCAAGACAGTCAAATGGGGCACGAGGCAAAAAAGCGTAGCGAAATCGTGACATGTCACAAAATCGTGGTCAAGACAGTCAAAAGGGGCACGTAGCGAAAACATGTTGTGATATCGTGACAAGAAACAACAAAGGGGCCCAAAATAAAAAAGCATTATGATTTTGTGATGAAAAGCTGGCAAAGTAGTACGAAATGGAAAAGCATCATGATTTCACGACAGAAAGCCGCAAGATAGCATACCAATTGAAACACATCGTGATTTCGTGACAGGTTGCAGCCGAGGCATACGGAGACGAAAAACATCACGATTTCGTGACAAGAAGTAGCCTCACAGCTCAAAATAGAAAAACATCATGATTTCATGATAGGTTGCGTTGGCAAGGCTACTGGCAAGAAAATGTCACGATATCGCAACATGTCACATTTTTGTGATGAAAGTAAAGGAGCAAAGGCTACATGCTATTTTTGTTGCGATTTATAGGGAGTCGTTACGAAACATGCAGAAAAGTGTGGAACACATGGTGTACATGTGCAAGGGCTGCAGAAGCATTACAGGTCACAGAGAAGATCAAGCGTCTCGATGTCGAACATGAAGTCAAAGAAAATGAAAATGTGGGGAAGGTGAAATGAAGCGATCTAGAAGATGAAACGAAGTGCCGCAGGGCAAAACAAAGAACCACATCAGAAAGTATAAAATCAGAGGCACAGATTGGTATGAGGGTCAAAAACCGCTGTGAGCAGAGTTGCAGTGCTAAATGCCAGAGGGTCATTCTGGGCCTACTTTAAGGCTATTTTCCTTCCTTTTGCTAGTTTTGAGAAAACCAGAGATTTTGCTATTGTAACAGGATTCATTTTTAATGCAGGAGTGTTCAAAAATTTGCATCTTGTTGGCAAGAAAGAAGGAGTCATTTTTTGAATGCAAGATTTAATTGTTTTATTTTCCCCTTTTAGATTTCTAGGCTTATAGGTGGAGTTTAATGCAATTTCTCTTGGTTGCTTCATGCGAATGTCTAAATTTGAAATTACAGTCGAAACCCCAGAGACCAGCACTTAACTTACCTGGATTGTGTGTGTTTGAAGGTTCAATAAGTTAGGTTGCATGTGTGGAAATCTCATTATCTTTGGTTTTTCCAGGATGGGATAGCATCAAACTGAATGCAATTTTTAATTTCTTTTCTTTTACATTTTATTTTCTTTTTGCTGCACTTTATTTTTCAGAAGTTCCAACTTTATTTTTCAAGCATTAAAACAAAATAAAAAATTAAAAAACTTCAAAATTCATAAATAATTCCATCATTTATGGCCTTTCATCAAATTTCATTTCGAAGTTACAGCATGGTCATATAAATATCAAATCACATTTTCTTTATTCGGGTTCAACGAACAATCATTTACAGTTTCATAGTAAAATAAACCATAGTGCCCCTTGTTTTCAGTTACTTGCAACCACTAAGGTGTTCCAAGCATTTTAATTGAATATCTTTATTTTGAGATTATTAATAAATCGATGCAAAATGCTAACATAACAGGAACCTTGGAGAAGTTACATGTTTAATTTCTTTGCAAGTAGAGGATTTAGAACCCAAATCCTATCGGAGAGTGTATTTTCACAATCGGGTGAAAATGCCACTCAACACATGGAACATAGGCAATATTTTAAAGATATGAGCCAAATTTTAGTGCCTTTATTGATTATATTTGTTTTCTTTGGAGTGAATTCTAAATTTTATTGCAATTACAACATGTATGAAATACTCCTGTAATGAGGTTAAGCATCAAACATCAAATGATTAAGAGAGTGGATTCATAACCAATGCAGAAAATTATGCTAAGTATTACCTTCAAGAAGTAATGTAATAGTAGTAATACATAAAATAGTGCAGCATGCTAACTAGTGTAGTAGTAGGAAATAATGCAGCTTAAGTAGATATTAAAAGTTAGTAAGTTGTAACACATGAAGAAGCCCTCATTTTTTAATATTTTAAGAGTAGGTGCAATATTTAGCACCAACATAAACAACTCCCCCAAGAAATTTTCTTTTATTATTTGTTTTACAATGATACTCTCCACTCTGTGTGCATATAGAATAGGCTTAGAGTAAAATAAAGTAAGATGAGGCCAATAGGATGGACATAGATGATTAGAATAGAATAAATTTGTTGATCTTTGAAAAACAACTCCTGATCATCTCCTAAAGTGAAAAAACAAAATAGATGATGGAAAAAAATAGATTTATCACTATCTCTAGTGCGAGCCCTTCTTAGATAAGAGATTTAAAACTTTGAAGTATAATAAAGAGATCGCCAAGTGAGTTCATATGAAGAGGAATCAATGAAAAAATGCACAAAAATGAGTGAAGTTCACCTACTGAGTAGCACAGGTATATCATTTTCACAATGAGCAAATATCACCTATTGAGCAGCATAGGAAGTGAGATGCAATTTTCATACGCTGAACAGAATGCTCTTTGGATCAAATGGTCGAGCAATGTTATTCATTGAATAGTATAGGTAGATATATGATGATAAGCAGGAGGTGGGTGTTAGAAATCAAGAAGATAGCATGCTTACTACAAATAATGTCATCGATATTCAAGAACAATAGACTACAACAATTTTGATATTCATTTAGGATGCAAGGATATGAGTTATGCAACAAAGAGAGATATATTTATAATGTCAAAAAATAAATGGCTATCTCTAGAATATCATGAGTAGAATGTATAATTTATCTCATTCATTGAGAACTACAGTTGTATTGAGAGATTGTTGGTGACTGTGATTACAATAATCTAATGGCTAGTTCGTTGATATGAAACAAAATAACTCCACGTATTAGAAATTTTCAACTACACCATAAATTTCCTATCAGTATTTTGCAAATGGAGGTGGCAAAAATGGTAGCAAATTGCCCAATATACCTCCCAAAGATGTTGCATTATATGCCTACTCAACACATCGAGAATTGTAGTTGGAGGTAGCAAACGATAACTACTCGAAGATATTGCACAAGAATTCATACTCAAATCACCACCTACGAGATCCTTGAGAAGATAAACAAATGATTTTTATTGATACCAGCAAACATGTCTCTTCCCACTTGAGTACGTATATTATCATGTACACTTTGGTAGGATTATGCTACACATGCTCTACATGTGTCAGCAGATATTACAACTCTTCCTTGTGGAGTTTACAACAACACCAAACGGGTTTACCATGACATGACACCAAATGGGTGTCTACCACGACGCATCACAAAATGGGTATGTCAACCACTTAAAGTGGTATACGTCAAATGTTTTCCTCCCTAGATTTATATGATTTTGGCACTAAGGAAATATCATTTAAGGTGATATTTTTCTGACACAAAATCGATAACTTGTTGTCCATGAAAAAAACTAAAACCTTTAGTAAACCACCCTCAAGCTCAGCAATGTCTTCGCTTCATTGTACCAAAATAATGTGCACTATTTTTGGTTGTGTGGAATAACATGGCCAAATTAGTGAGCCAAGAGCATCGAGGCTTAAAAAAAATTCACACTAGAATGCACTCTGGCTATTTGGAAGAATGTGTCTAGAGCAGTGAACCAAGGGGACCAAGGCTAAAAAAAGTCACACTAGTTTTGAATATTATAAAATGCAAGATCCTTCTTCTAAAATAAAATTTCCAAGAAAAATAAATAAAGTAGTCTCATGAACAATAAGAAAAATATGAGACTAAGATTCTTTTGAATTTTTGATAAGATGAACTAGAAATGAAGCTTCAAGTAGCAAGAGATCTTGAACGTTCAAATGAACATTTTTTCTGGAGTTAAAACTAGTATATCATAGAATAGAAACCATTAAACATGGAAGAGGTGCTCTATCACCCTTTTTTGGATATAATTTCTAATGAGGTACCAATAACAAGGAAGGTGGCCAAGTGATGGCTATAGTTGAAACAAGCAAGTAGTAAAAATTGACAAATAATTTTCAAGAGAAACCATCAAAGACCTAGATTTCTAGAAATGAACCAGATTCAAAAAAACTTCAAAAAACTTGAATGTATGTAATAACTATCCTAGCTTTGGGACCATGTTATAATTATTGAAGACAACATTCTATTCACATGAAAATAGTTGATCAATACATCACAAGAGTATATAGAATGTGCAAATATTGATTGATTATTCCATGCGATCAACTTTGTATAAATAACAAAGTTGATCAATGTGAGTCATTGGATTAGAACAACTCAATAAATCTGAACTAGTCTAAACTAAAAGTTCACCTGACTCGTGGAAGAGTGGTAACTCAAGTAAGAATATCCTAGTAGAACTTAAGAGAACAAAGATTTATTCTAAAAAATTCAAGTAGTGCACTATTTGGAGTTCTGTGAAAATGGCATTAGACTATTCTGATGAGGTAGCATAGATGTTTGGAATAATAGCTCATGGGATTGATATGATTTTGTAGAACTTCCTCGGTTCTCTCTTGTTCAATATCGTCTTTGTTCTCTCTTAATAAAAGAATTCCACATTAAGCCTTTCTTAATAAAGCATGCTACTTTTAGAGCAACCAAACTTTAAAACCATTAAATTTTACCACAAGCATTTTCATTAAATTTTATTAATCTAACCTAAGGTTACCCAACCATTTAATATGCTAGAAAAACTTGTATAGATTACTTTAATAATCAACAAACCATAAGTTGATGACAAAAGTTATGTAACTAAAGAAAATATTATACCTATGCTAAGGAACATATCCAAGAGCAAATAATATGTTATACTAGCTTAGGTTTCATACACGATGTAAATTATTTGGACCAAATATGGCTTAATTTTGGTAACCTATTTTTTTTAGGGTCATATCTAGTAATGAAAACCAATAGATCGAGGAGATAAGTTTTAGTTTCAAGGAACACAAACCCTAAGTTTTTTTTAGAAAAGGAAAATTATATTTTAACAATTCTATTTCCCCAATATCATGACAAGGCATTAAAATAGGCTTAAATATTCTAATATTGCAACATGCATGATGTAGTAACAAGAAGAGGTACATTTTATTAAAATAAAATGGTTTCAAAATATTCTTTAATGAACATGAACAACCGAATCCAAGGTTTCAATAGCAGTTTGAAAAAATTCTAACATATTGTGTTAAACTGGACAATGACTTAAATAACACATATTGTATAACCAACCAAAACTATGGAAATATTTTAACCAATAGATTCTTCAATATTTGACACAAAAAATAAATAGTTTTTCTTTTAAAACTACATATAAGTAAAATACAAGGAGTAGAATGAAATAATGTTTCGACCATCTATGGGTGTTTTTGGACCACTGCCCACATGCACTTTCATAAGAAAGTGCTAAAGATAAATGAATTGTGTAATATAGAAATACTCAATGTGAAATTGACTAAATCCAAAGATCACCATGATTTTTTCACTTAAATAGGACCCGATACAACCCTAGATATCTGAACCAACTAGGGAGTGTGAATCCACTAAGTTTGGAGATGGACGAGTATTTTACACATGATCAAAGTCCATATTGGTCCTAAAGATGCAACCTGACCAATGAGTCCAAAGCTTCCAATTCTAGGAGAGGCTAGAAGTTATATCCTCCACCAATACCTAGGAAGATATCAAAGATCTGGTTAGACAATGAAGCCTGTAGCAACCAAAATAATTACACTTGATTGAAGCTCGAGAAAATACCAAATGTATGGCCTAGCAATGAGAGACCAAATTTTTTTACAGCCAACTAAAGCCTAAGGCAGTTTAATTTTTTTTACACAGGAATATGAGGAAATTTTCATGTCTAAGAAGCATTAGATGAACACCTATCTAGATCTCAAATAGGTACTAGATACCTAGCTCTAGATTTTTGTACATGGCCAGATCCTGGACTAGTCTTGGAGACCCGACCCATGATAGAAACATACTACATTACATAAATAAACTAAGTATAAATACCACTAAAGTATTTGGACCTAATAGATACCTAGAGGGTTTCCAATCATCTACTTAGAAATCAAAATCCAAAAAAATAGAACCTAGAGGACAAAACATTATTTAAACATGATTAGAGCTTTGATAGGTAAAAAATCCCCAACCTACTGTTGAAGCCCAATACTAGAGGCCCAAAAGTTTTTGACTTGATCAATACCTGAAGAGGTACTATAACTTAGGCCTAATACCAGAGAGTGTGAGATCATAAAGAAGGCAAAAATTGAGACTATCAAAGGTTTTATATTTAGCCAAGATGCACGAAGGTGCTAGACACATGATGTATCCAACTCAATCAGGTTCAACATTGGATCACTTGCATGAGGAATATAATTATTCTAAGATACCTCTTTGATGCATGTTACCTATCAGAGGAATTCCAGAAGCATGATTATTTTCATGGCCATCATGTGGGATATAGGGTGTCTCAACTAAAAACAATCAACAAATATCAATGAACCATATGCAAGCAGTAGGCTCAACCCTACCTAGCATAGTATAAATTTTGGCCAATTCAATAGGCCATGATGAGGTTGTTGGGGTGGCTATACTTCCCAATGGTCCAATCAATTGGCATCCCGTCTGATATAACAATATTTTATTTCTATAATAATGATGTCTTTTGATAATTATGTGATTGTAAAATATCTATATATACAAGGATGTAGAATGAATATTGGTTGACTCTTAGGCATTTACAATTCATATGTAAGGATGGAAATTGCACCTTAATGCAAATGGACTAATGTCTAGCCTCTAGTTTGATTCATTTGTAGAGTATGTATATATGTGTTTATTACTACATATTTCTAATTTAAGCATGTTAAATATTTATGGTGATAACTTTGAATCTTGGGTTTCCATTGTACTCATTCACTTGTTTGGGCTTTATGGTTTGATAAAGATACAATAGATTAATATTAAATACTATGTGTATGTTTGTCCAATTAGTTGGTTTTTTACGTAGTGGATTTTTTAGTTGCATGATCCTTGTTATTGCATGTCTTGATGTTGCTTAATATGTACCACTTTAGGTTCTAGATCTAGTTTAGTTTATTTATTTTAGCACCCTTTTCCCCTCCACTTTTAGGAATAGTTAGCTAGGACTTCAATGAATCGATCTCCTCCAAATATTGACCATGGTAATTCTCCTGAGCTCCTTAGTATTTCAATGTTGTTCAAGGTATGTGGGCACACAAATATTTCATCAAACAATGTTTTTGATCACCAGTTTTGGCACACTCGGTGATATGCAAAGGTACATTAGATAATATAAGGGTAGGTAATAGCCTTTATTATCAAATCCTATAAAAATCACTTGGAAAATTTTGTCAAATCTAAATATCTATATTATATGATCAGTTACTTTCAAATCTACAAAGAACTTGGTGATATTTGATTTTTATCCATAATCTCCATCACCTAGCAACTTCACCTATTGATACCTAGAAAATACTTGCATATCCATATTTAATTATGTTTTCCTCCTTAGATTTCTAGATATATGATCACAAGACAAGAAGCTAGATAATTTGAGGAACCGATTGAATTATTAGAACTATAGTTTGGTAACTTAAGAATTCATCCAATCTGTCCACCTATTTTAACACCATATTTGGTTCTACTAGTATATCTGACTAGTGCAACAAATTTGGTTTCTACCAAACCAACTCCAATAACCCATCCCCTTGAACCACCAACAATGGCTCTAAACCCAAATAAGAACTGCCCAACCTGGAACTATATTGGACCTTTAAATGTACTACTCTATAATCCTATTATTGAGGCTACCCTGAAATATGATATCACTTGGAAAATAGTATATGGACACTGCCAAGATGTGGTAGCATTATATGCCATACATAATATCCAATATGAATACATAATGATAAGATTTTTTATAATATAATTGAAATAAAATATGTTATACTGGTATAGAACCTTGTGGGATCTAACCATAAATTCATGGAGTTCACTGGCCAATGAATTAATTGAAGAATTCAATGAATAGGAAGATCCCTTATCTCTTTTTAACCAATTCACTAGCATCCAAAGACATCCAAAAGAAAAAATTATACACTTTAACATCAGATTCATTTAGACATGGAAAAGAGTATCGCAAGGCATACACCCAAGCAATGAACATACAATGTACCACTATTTAAGGGCCTTTCCTTTTGATATGTGGATGTACATAAGGCAATCCCACATACAATTATTAAAAAAGTTTTTTCAAGAAGCACTAAGAGATGATAAAGATATTACTGTTGTAGGAAGATTGCATCTAATGTTCATAATGCTAGTATATCTAGAACTTTCTCAACAACAACCACTATTTTTAGCTCCACTAATCTCTTTTCCAACATATACTCCATTGACCAATTTTCCATCATGGTCTTCTACTCTAACTCAACAAGCGTTGTCTACTCCCTTGATAGTCTGATAAATCCCAACACCTGCTATTATCCTAGAATTACCAGCTCTAGATTCCCAGATATTGCCCTTCAAGAAATGATGGTAGCCTTTAAAATATCACAAATAAAGTCATATCCATGAATATATGAGAAGTAGAGAGGAATTTTCAAACATAAAAATTCTCATTTGTCAAAATATATCATGTTGCTTCCACTAGCAAGCCCTCAAAAAAGCTAAATGCCATGTACGCCAACCAGGAGGAAGAACCTTCTTCTTCAAAATGTGATTTCATTTGTTGTTGCTCAGTTTGTAATGATCCTGATGGTGAAAGCATATGCATGAAGAATAAAAAATAAACCCCAAAAATTGCCATTTAAAAAGTAGAAAATGTATAGAAATACCAAGTGAATATAATGAGGAAGCAGATGAATACAACTTCTTGGTGCTAGTTGAAGAAAAAGTGGTGGTTCTTACAATATCCAAGAAGAAGCCTTTGTCTATTGATCCAAAATATTTGGACCCTTTAAAGGTACCTTATAACCCAAAATATATTCCAAAGAATGATGTACCTCTACCTACCTCAGTTTAAAAGATAGCACAACATTAACAAAAGGTAAGTAAGGAAGGTGAGGGAAAGGATCAGGATAGAGATAAACTGACATATTTTTCCCTAACAAAACAAGTGAGGATTGAAGTGGCCTAGGAATATAAGAAAAAATATGAGGAATCTACAAAATATTTGAGCAAGTAGGTAGAATATTTTGATTTCAACATTGTAGAAGCATTGAAGAAGACACCATACAAAATCAGCATGTATGATGCACTCCTCATTTTGGTATAAATTGATCTTTGGTAGGTCTCTCTCAAATTGGTTAAAATCCAAGGAAAGTAATAGGTAGAGTTGAATATAGCTTAGGGCCACCCTACTTCAATAACTTAGAGGAATATTCCATCTCCATTTTACTTGTCCTTGCAGATGGAGGGATGGATGGTACACAATTATATGATTGACTCTAGAGTAGCTACCACTGCTATGCCCAAAGGATTTTGTGAAGTAATGGGCATGGAATATAAAGAAAGTGGTCTTGGAGTGCTAAAATTATATGGTACATTAGTCAAAATGGTGGGAGTAAGTAAGGATTCTCCTATAAAGCTACATATAATACCCTAAATTACCATCATTCAAGATATTGTGGTGGTGGATTTAGAACCTTATTTTGGTATGTGCTTATCAAGAGAATTCACTGCAAAACTAGGGGGTTATTTGTCCTTTTATTACTATCATATAGAGGTACCATATAAAGTAAAAAGAGTCAACATCTTCTCTTAGAGGCCATATTGGGCCTTATACTAGATGTGCCCCCATTTTGCCACACACAGGAGTAGCAGGCTAAAAATTTAAAGGCTAATTTACATAAGCTACAAGAAGAGAGGGAGAAAAAAAATACATCCATCTATGAGCTAAGGGATAAGCAAGTGGAGCAAGAAAATGCCCTACTCATGGCAAGGAATGATATAGAATAGGAAAAGGCCAAGCCACACACCTTAGTAGTTTCCAAATATTGGTTGAAGGAAATTTGGATCTACTACTAGAGAAGACAAAAGGTATAACTATGGTAGTATTTCCTTATTTCTATGAAAAGTTGCAATGAATTTCCACTATCTCTGCAGAATCCAAAAGATAAATGACAAGGGTAGATCACATACTAGAAGCTAAATTTTAGGAAGCATAGAAGTTTAGAAAGATGATTAGATATCTTGATAAGTTCCTAGAGATGAAAAACAATATAATAAGTATATTGAATATTAAACATTCTAGGTTCACCAAATTTGCTAAATGATTGATCTCATGGACTTAAGACGAGAAGATTTGGACATCATAAGTAAGGAGGCTGAAAAAATGAATAATATTGCAAGTAGCCTCAAGGCTCAGGGTGCACCAAGATTTTATAATGAATATGTTACTTTTTTTAAAGTAGATGTGCTCAAACAACAGTTTGAAGAACACATCCATGATGAAAGTGAGATTAATTCAAATTTAGAACCAGTGGATATGAACAAAGTCTTTGTAATATTCTATAAACTCATCCAAATCTTAGCAAATATTGAATGTTTTAGTGAAAAGTATAGTGATCCTCCCTATGACCACCTCCATAGATTAAAAATAGCTACCTCTAAACTCAAAGGAATCCTAGATCCTATTGTGGAGATGTGGAACCATATGTGTCACCAACTTCAAATCATCATTCCTTCCAAGACTATGTCACATCAGGGAGAATCATCTAAAGTAGTTTCTCAAATGAAACCCCAACAAGAGTGAGGATCACAAGAGCACTTACCATAGAGTAAATAATGAAAAAAAAGTTTCTCATTCTGTATCATATTATATATATATATATATATATATATATATATATATATATATATATATATATATATATATATATTGTCTATAGTACTTCCAAAATTAATGACCCTAAAGCCCAAGGGAATAGTCACACGCTCAATATAGCTACCAAGGGAGCATTTATAAAGTAGTAAGGATAGGTAACATCAAATCCATAGTATGGAATCCCTTAGTTGCAAGCAACATTGATTTGGGTCCTCCACTTTTTACGAGATAAAAAGTCCCTAGGAGCCACCAAGAATGTGGGTGTTTTTGGAATACTACCTACATGCACTTTGGTAGGAAATTATTGAATATAAATGAATTGTGTAGTACGAAAATACATAATGCAAAATTGGATACATATAAATACCATTGGAAAATTTACACCTGGACAAGGCCCGACACAACCTTGGATATCCAACCCAACCAAGGAGTGTGCATCTGCTAAGTTTGGATATGGCCAAGAATTTTGCACCTCATTAGAGCCCACATTGGTCCTAAAGACCCAACATGACCAAGGATTCCAAAGCTACCATTTCTAGGAGAGGCCAAAAGTTTTGTCCTTCACCAAGGCTCGAGAAGATATCAAAAATTTAGTAATACTAAGAAGCCTATACCAGTTATAATAATTGCACTTGATTGAAGCTCGATGAATTCTTAAATATCTAGCCTAGCCATGAGATACCAAAATTATTGCAACCAAATGAAACCTAGGGCATATAAAAGTTCTAGCACACAAATATGAGTAAATTACTAAGTCCAAGAAGCATCCAAAGAATCATACCTAGACAAAGTCTAGATAGGTACCAGATACCTAGCTCTAGAGTTTTGTAGATGGCCAAGATGTTAATTGGTCCTAAAGACCCGATCCATAATGGAAATATACCGCATTGTATAAATAATTTGTGTCAATACCACTAGAGAATTTTGACCCCACAAAAATGAGAAGGGTTGCCAATGATCTGCCCAAAACTTGAAAACAAATAAAAATAGAAGGGTACAATATGATTTGAATGTGACTAGACCCTAGATAGGTAAAAAATCCTTGTACTACTATTGAAGTCCAATACTGGATGCTTGGAGGGTTTTGATATGATCGACACATAAATAGGTACTAGAACCTCAACCTCACACCTATCATAGCATATATTTTTTCCAAGTTAGCAGGTCATAATGAGGTAGTTGGAGTGGTCATACTTCCCAATGGTCAAATCAGCTAGCACTCCCTTTGACATAACAATATTTTATTTCTAGAATAATGTTATCTTTTAATAATTATGTGATTCTACAATGTCTATATATAAAAGTATGTAGAATGAATATTGGTCTGCTCTTAGGTATTTACAATTCATATGTAAGGACAAACATTGCACCTTAATGCAAACAAACTAATATCTAGCCTCTAGTTTGATTCGTTCGTAGAGTATGTATGTATGTGTTGATGACTGCATATTTTTAATTTAAGCATTCTAATGTTTATGGTGATAATTTTTAATCTTGAATTTCTCTTGTACTCATTTACTTGTATAGAATTCATGGTCTGATTTAGATACAATAGATTAATATTAAATACTTTGTGGTTGTTTGTGCAATTAGCTGGTCTGTTAGGTAGTGGGTTGTTTAGGTTCTTGATCCTTATTATTTCATATGTCTTGAAATTGCTTAATCTATACCACTTTAATTTTTGGCTCTACTATAGTCTATTTTTTTAGCATCCTTTTCCCACCCCACTTTTAGGAATAGTTAGTTGGGACTTAAAGGAACCGACCTCCTTCGAAGATTGACTATGGTACTTATCTTAAGGTCCTAGGTATTTCAATGTTGGTCAAGGTATGTGGGTGCAAAAACCTTTTTATTAGACATATTTTATGACCAATACCATCCTATTAAAATCAATATTTGATGAAGTAAAATTTTTCTTTATGAAAGAAAGGTTGGATGGAAAATAATTGAGTTCAAATGTAATATTTACATATTCACTTCTCATGAAGATACTCTAGTTGCTACTTTAATTTAGATGGCCTTATATATAATGAAATACATGAAAATACCAACTAATTTTGATTACAACACTTCACTTAGACTTATCATAGAGTGACTTAGGAAGTTATTCGCAACTCAAAATATCCATCCTTTGTTTTAAGGAACTGAGTATCCATATTTCATTGGTACATGTTAGGTGCACCTCTCAACCACTAAGAGGAAAGGATGAGGATTCCTATAAATATCGTCTACGTAACACATATCCCTAGTTTTTCTACTAGGTGGAACTCTTTTTCTTCATTGTCTTTGGTGTCCAAAGTAGTGTAGTGTTCAAAGGGGATTAGATGACTCTATGAAGTATGAAAAGTATGTAGTGATCTGCCTCTAAATATATCATCACATCTATTTTATATAATGTAAAATATGTTTATAAAACATAATCTCAAACATTGCTTTCTTTGATTAAATTTATAAAGTGAAGGATATCTCTGTTTTAGAAAAAAATATAAGTTATAGTAAAAAGTACTCAAGACAATACTTTCCCTGCAACCCATTTATCCAAAGCTTTCTCTATTTCAAAAATAGATACCATTTTGGTCTTAACTTAATTTATGTCTCATTATTTTTTGAAAACAACAATCCATAGGTTAACTTGGAGGAGGTGATAGGATAATACAATAAAAAAACAACCAATGTGCTATTTTTATACCAATTCTAGAAAGCAAATTGCTAAAATTAGTCATACAACCAAACAACACCACAAAAGAGAACTGAGATTTTTTATTCTAAAATTAGTTTTACTTATGAAATGACATCTCAAAATTCATACCGTCCAGCATAATTTGGTATGTAATTAATAATTTTTAGTTATTCATATTCATATGAGAGGATAGACAAATATATATCAAGAAATTTTCATCAATAATCATTCACCATTTAATTCATCACATACATTAATAAAAGTAATAGAAATTTGACCTATGAAACCTTGTTTTCTACTATCAAATTCTTTTCTTATTTCTGAAGTGGTTCAATAGGCTAGCAGAATATTTGACATGATAGTAATCCACTCCTGAGATAATGATGGTTTGACTGATTGAGAATTGTAAAATATCTATAAATATAATGATGTATAATGAAAACGTGTCAACTCTTAGGTGTTTACAATATTTATGTATATATGGATTTCTTGCTAATACAAATTGACTATTGTCTAGCCTTTGGTTCAAATCATTTGTAGAGCATGTATGTATTGATGACCGCTTATTTCTAATTTGAGAATGTTGAATGTTTGTGGTAATAATTATAAATATTGAATTTATACTATACTCATTCACTTATATGTAATTTATGGTTTGATTAAGATACAATATATTTAAATTAAATATTTTATAATTGATTACAAACTAGCTAGTCTATTAGGTAGTTGATTTTTTAGTTAGGTGGTCCATTTTTTTTGTTATATCTTGATGTTGCTTAATCTATACCATTATATGTTCTATATTTAACCTCATTTATCTCTTTCAGCACCCTTTTCCCCCCACATTTAGGTATATTTAGTTGGGACTTCAATTAACTGGCCTCCTCTAGAGATTGATCATTATAGTTATCATGAGCTCATCGATAATTCAATGTTGGTCAAGGTCTGTAGGCACACAACCCTTTACATTAGATAAATTTTTTTACCAACAATTTTTGGCATGCTCGGAGGTGCCTAAAGATACCTTACTTTGATAATGTAAGGATTGGTGATATCCTTAATCATCCGATCTCATTAAAATATCCTAACAACTCCACTCAAATCTAGAAATTCATAGCATATGATCAATTGCCTTTCAAATATGAACAAAACTTGGTGATATCTACAATCTCCATCACCTGGTGACTTCCCTACAATAACAAACTCATTGCTCTAATAAGTTACCTTTGAAATAATTATAACAAGGTGATTCTACCAAAAATTGATCGAGGTTCATGATCAGTTACCCTTCTACATAATTCATAAAGATCTATCTCTTGGAGGAATCAAGGTGTTAATGAGTAGCCTTGACCTCATTAGTAGAGAAGTTATGCCTACTAGATTAATTCAAATATATTGAAGCACCAACTTGGTAGATGCATAAATAGCTCAGTCAGAAGTCCCTTATTGGAATTACATAGGTTCTCTAAATGTCCAAAATCTCCATGATATTTCCAAGATTGTCTTGAAGTTATTACCATGTTTTTATGGAACAAATAACACTCCATTTAAAAATTTCCAATATGTTTTTCCATGGTAATGATTCATAATTTTATGTATGAAAACATGGTTCTTAGACTCTTGGTACTCTCTCTTAAGGAAAAATACTTGATGTGGTATAAAAATTTAAAATATGGGAGCATATGTATGTGGGATAACTTGGTAAAGCGATTGATTGATACATTAGATTACTTTGGTGACCATTTATTGATGATCAATCAATTTTCATTCATTAGACATGGCCCTTAAGAAGATATCGTTGACTTCAATATTCATTTCAAGAGAACCTAGAATATAATCCCCTATGAGCTTTGGCCATCCCCTGCTCAAGCACACCTTTTTTATGCCCATGCCTTCTACTCAGACATAAGCTTCATCTTGCAGTAGTCCTGAGAAAGGATATTCCCAAATATTTACAAAGATGTTGTTCAGGCAAAAAATATGTTAATTTAGGTGGTAAGGTTACCTCCCAGGGATGTACCTACTTTATATCTATCTTTGTTGCAACCACCCCCAAAATCATCTAATTTAGGCTTTACCCAAACAATGCAGAATGATTTCCCCATAAATTCCTATGGAATCAAACCTCTAGCAGAATGGGAGATGGTAGAACTTGAACACCTATAGAATAAGATGAAGGTCAAATAGACATATCTTATGAGTAAAATTCTAGCACCTCCGTTTTTTTTCAACCAATGTAAAATATGAATTCCTAGGATTTAATGCCTTCATGATCCTCTTGGCTATCAAACTCTCTTAAAAAGGGTAGTAGAAACTATGAGTCCATCACTCTTAGCCAGTGGTCCTTTGCAAGAAAAGGAAATGTGAGTTTTGTTTCATGATATATTTGATAGAAGTCCATTTTAGATAACTAATCTATAACATCATTTTAGCTTAGATGAAGAACACTCAATAGGGACATTACATCCCATGCCATATGATGTGTTCCCTACCACAACACTCTTTGGAGATCCAAATATCAAATTTTCCTCTTCTTATTACTACATCATGCATGACAATATTAATGGCTGGATATTAACTCATATCATGGTGGGAACAAACCAAGATGGGGTATGGACCTCTGTCCTAATGAACTCATATGGAAGACAACATTGGCACCCTTCCCTAGTCGATTCAAGCAAAAAAGATAATTGAATGGGTGTTTATCCTTTCTTGATTGACCTAGGTCTCCTAATACCAAGAGAGAATGCTACTAGATCTGATGGAATTCCATGAGATTCAATGATGATAGCAGGTAGTACCAAGATAAAATGAAGAATAACTCAGGCTTGGGATCATCTGGCTTCATCATTGCAAATTCATAGGATGACCTATATCATGTATTATCCAGGAATGTTAGACATGCTAAACTTTTATGTAATTAATAGACAAGTAAATGAATCTACAATAAAGGTATGGTACTCATATATTATAGGGAAAAACTCGAACAATAGATTTCTAGCTAGCCAAAATACTAGGATATATAAATTAAAAAAACATAAGGATATTTTCTAGGTCGCTTCTTGGAATCTTAAAACATTATTTTTTGCCTTCTATTTTGACTATATTTTTTTCTTTCTTTTCATTTGTGTTGTTGTGACTCTATAGCCCGATGAATAATACTTAGTAAGTACAACAAGCCTTACATGCTATCTTTGAAAATATAATATCACATGAAGATGAGTTTGAGACTCATGTATACAGGATATAGGATCAATGGCATAGAAAGTCCCTAGAAAATAGGATCCAAATTCACATGCCAGATGGATGTGTGTGAGATCTAGCAAATACTAAATCTATCTAGAATGAAGTAAATCTTCTATAGAAGGCCTCCATGTGTAGCCATCGAGCATATATGGAGTTGAGTGATCCTCTAACGAATGATGATGAGCAAAAAATTTCCTTGTTTGATTGCATTAAGACAATTGGGCCATTGTCATTTGGTATTTCACCCATTCTTGAAATCAGGTTGGGGCTTTGAAAAGTGTGTACACTAGAATGCAATTTTTGGGAGTATCCCATGGATTGAGTGAATTATTTTCACTTTCTCTTAAGTTAACCCTAGAGTTACATTCTATGTTATGTTTGTACTTTTATGCATCCTTCCACTTCCTCTATCTTCCCTTGTTGTTTGTGGTCACCAACCTCTTCAATAATTGGTTTTTTCTCATATGTTCTAGTGATTTTTCTATCTCATGTTGCCTCCCCTCTCCCCTCATGTTCTTTTATGTTGTTTTTTATTTCTTTTCACACTATTTATCCAAATTATTTTATTTTTTCTCGTTATGCCCCATTGTGTTATTTTCTACCCATTGTCCTACTCTTTTTTCTTTTTACACCCTCTACTGGCTGCATGTTCACCAAATTTTCTTCTAGCTCCTTCCCTTCTCTTCTCTTTAAAAGTGTTAAGTTCAAAATTTTTGTTGGCTAACTAGGTTCCTTGTTTTTGCAAAGCAAAAATACCTTGTGAGTCATCAATAATGTCGGTATTTTTTGTACATACCCATGCCTAATTACTATAAGCTATATACTAAGCTTAATTTTTGCAAATAAAACAAAATATTGCCAAAATTTTTGTCAACTTAGAAGTCCTATCCGAGATAAAACAAAGCATTACAAAAAAGGATGATGAAGGTGGGCCTTGAGGTTGCTATTTCTATAGCTTGGAGTTTAATTGAATTCCACTCAGGTACTAGAAGAAAAACAAGATGGACATGGACCTCTCCTGAATATTTTGATAGATGTGCAATTTATTAGGGACTAAAATGACATAATTTCCCCACCCACTGGTTGGAGGCTAATGAAAGTAAAATTAAAATGGACAATACTTTGAGCATGCCAGAACAACTGTAAATGGATAAAACAAGGTAAAATATCAAAGATCCATCATGGGGCTATAAGAGGAGAAGAAGAGTGAAATGATCAATTTCGACCATGATCATAATAATTGTAACTGATCAAATCCAATAGGGTCCCCAAAGCCTAGATTTTACAAATAAAGAAAAATTACTAAGAACATTGAAATTATTAGGCTAGATTGAATCCCGAAAGTGCCTAGAATACACAATGAGGAGAATGGCTAGGTCACTAGAGCTCAAAAAAATTAGACCTGATGGGATCCCAAAAGCATCATAAAGGCATGATTAAGGAAATGTTGAAACTCCAAGAGCATTGTAACTTTCATTACATACTGAATTCTAACAAGTTCCCAATGTTTTGGTCTGAAATTCGAAAGCCAACAAAGGAAGAGTCAAAAGAGAATCGATTTCAGAGAGTATCAAAAAAATTAGACCTATTTAGTATTCAAATGCCCAAAATGCATAGAAGCAAAACATAATCCTAGTATAGTACATACCAAAAGGATTGCATATGATCAGTTCCCACCAGGGTTTTAAGAATCTATTTCAAGAAACATAATGTTCTATCAAGAGGTGAAACCACTAGTATACTGGTATGTGATCGAAAGTTGCCTTAATGAGGAAGAAGCATCCCACATGTACATAAAATATCTTGTGGTCACCCTATAATAAGAAGGGGTCTCATTTTTCCATGACATATGCTAGGAATTATTTTGTGTCAAGATATCCCAAAGGTAAAAGACATCATGCAGATGATAGGATGTCTGGGTGGAAGAGAAATCAAGGTACCAACCATAGCTAGTGAGTAGGGCATGACTAAATTTGATGTAGATCCTGGCCATGTCAATCAACCACGTTCAAGTGGTTAGAGATACCATACTTCCAAAGTGGTTCAATAGACTTGTAGAATCTCTGACATGATAGTAATCCACTATTGAGGCAGTGATGGTTTTAACTGCTTGAAAATTATAAAATTTCTATAAATACAAATAGGTCAACTCTTAGGAATTTATGATTCATATGTATATATGGATTGCTTACTAATACGAATTGAATACTATCTCATATTTGGTGTGAATCATTTGTGGAGCATTTATGTATTGACGATCATTTACTTCTAATTTGAGCATGTTGAATGTTTGTGATAATAATTTTGAATCCTAGATTTCTACTATACTCATTCACTTGTCTGGAATTTATGGTTTGACTAAGATAAAATATATTTAAATTAAATATTCTATAATTGATTACAAATTAGCTGGTCTATTAGGTAGTTGATTGTTTAGTCAGTTGGTCCTTGTTGTTGTTTAATTTGTACCACTATGAGTTATGGCTTTAGCCTCATTTATATCTTTTAGCATCCTTCCCCCCTCCACATTTAGGTATAGTTAGTGGGACTTCAAGGAATCGACCTCCTCTAGAGATTGGTCACTGTAGTTCTCACAAGCTCTCCAGTATTTCAATGTTGGTCAATATTTTTGGGTACACAAACATTACATTAGATAAATTCTTTGACCAAAATATTCCCTATAAACATTTTATTCTGTTATTTTTCTCATTTCATAAATCCTACGGTCTTTATTTTTTTTGAGTTCATCCTTTTATTTCTAAAAAAATATTGATAGTTGAAGTATGCTTTCTTGGTTTCCTAATGAGCCTCTTATTTTTAAGCCGAATCATAGGATTTTGGAAGATATTCTAGGTTCATCAATTTAAGCATGATTCTTATATTTAGGTGAAGTCCTAAAATAATATTTTTTTAGACACCAAAACAACACCAATCCGATTATGTGACTGCAAACACTGATCGAGTTGACACACACAGCCCCCAGGGCAGCCCCCAGAGGTTAAACAATGGTCCTAACCACTCTCACAATAGTTTTGGAAGGTCAGAGGTCAATTTGGCACCTTTCAAGCACTCTACTCCTTACTCGTTCCACCCTAGGATGATTACAAACTAGTATTCATCCCACCCTGGGACGATTAGCAGTATTCACTCTTGGGTGGGGTGAATAGCAGGTTTGACGGGCAAAATGTCAAACCTTGACAAATGGCAGCTCAGATCCGCCACTTAACTCCTCCTTCAATGCATGGAGTGCGAGTGAGCATTTTTGAGCTCAAAGAGGCAGTCATAGAGGCAGTCATGGAGTCCTTAATCAGGGAGGAATCTTCTCTCCCTTGAGAAGGCATGATCGACAAGTGGTGCCTCTGCATGCTCATTCACAGAGACCCTCAAGTCTATAAAATGGTGAGTCTTCTCACCCCAAAATGAGAACAGGTCAGGAGCATTTGGAGCAATGGAGTGCTGCCGATTTACATCCTCACCTTTTTTCTTGTGCCTTTCACATCCTTAATCTCTCTTTTGGAAGGGAGGTTATTGGGTGATTATTGGAAGCACAATCCAAACCAAAAACCCAACATTTTGCCACAATATCCCACCCAAATTTGTCGAAAATACCCCACAAGAGGTTTTGGACCCATCCCAAGTGGATTGGTGCCAAAACTGGGCCCCAAATGGTGGGCGTCCTGCCCCTGGGCGCCGCCCGCACTACTGTAGTCCTAATCGCCCCACCCCAGAGTGATTAGAAATCTATAGTAGGTTTCATTTCTATTTTTCTTGCATTATATTCTAGGTTGTTTACATAGGTTGTCATTCAAATTTCATGCTATTCTGAGCAGTTTTGATCATGTTTTTGTTATTTCTCGCTTTCACTAACATGCAGGGAGCATCATCAGATTTCGGGCGATAGAGGCCAAATTGGCAAAATATGACCTTCTGGGTCTTTCCAAAATACCCCATTTTACCTAACCCCCAACTTTGCAAGAGATTTGGAGCCTCCCGGATGGGACATTTAGGACAATACTTTCTGACATTTTGTTGCAGGTCTAATCGTCCCACCCCGGAGCGATTAGAAATCCATGGCGAATTTCTTGACTGTTCCTTTTGCAGTGCCTTCCTGGTGATGTTATCATGCCTCTGTCAAGTTTTCAACTCATTTTGATATGTTTTAGTTATCATTTTATTTGTTTTACGCATGCACTAATCGTAGGCTTTGGGGATCACATGTTTCATTTTATCCGTAGGTGCTACTAATCCTTTTCTGTTTCTCTGAATGTAGGATCTCGACACCGGAGGAGCAGCAAGGAATCAAAGACTCATCCATGCAAGTGACATTTTGGCCCACCCATTTTACATGTGGGCACGCGGAAGAAAGTGGACCATCCATGGTGTGATAAAGTTATATTTAACGCTCCTAGCCCCTGAAAAGGGAGGAGACATATTGTAACCGAGTTCCAAAGAAAATTAATAAAAAGGGCTATATTCGACATTTGCTTTCTATCTTGTTTCAATTCGTTTGTGTTTCCCTCTTTTCATGCATTTCAGTTCGTAGGACTTAGCGTTATCTTTCGCTTTTGGCATACATCACACTTGGGGTTTTGTTTTGTTTCCGTATCCTTGTGCTTTCAGTGGCGATCATGGTGGGACCTTGTCCTAGGATTTTAAGATCAAATTTTTGATCAAAAGTGTTTGTTTTTGCTTGTAGGTACCAATTTTTCAAACGTTGGACTACTGTTCGTTCCAGTCTGTGACGAGTACAGAGCTGGAATTCATCTCACCCAGGGATGAATGGGCATTCATCCCACCCTGTGATGAATAAAGTTCTATTATTCATCCCACCCAGGGATGAATAGCTCTCTACACACTTTCAGGGCAGAAACTCAGAGGTATCCGATTTGGGCAGAGAAGAGGTAGGGGTTCCTTGCATCCTCTATCATTTTTTGTTTTCTATTTTCTACTTTCTGTTTCTTTGCTTGCGTAGGAAAGTGTTGTTGCATGTTTAATTTCTTTGCATAAATAAAAAGAACCCCACACACCATGTGGTAATTTAAACAACAAGGAGTTGGTCGTAAAACCCCAACCCTTGGTCAAGACCAACGGTGGATTTCATCACCACCTTGGCTTGAATTTTTGCATCCATAACCCCGATTGCTACTGTTGCTAGACGTAAATCCTGATGAAAGCTAACCAAGTGTAGCTAGGGTGATTCCCAATGCATGAGGATAAGTCTTCTATGGTAGGTTTCAAAAATAGGGCGATCCCCCTTTCGTACCGCCTATGTTCCACGTACCATTCTGCTCTCGTGTACCAATAGTTTCCCTCACGTAAGGGTGGGTATATTGAGAGGTTTGGTATAATGGCCTGATAGTGGTATATTGAAGGGGCGACCATTTTGGGAGACATAAGAGCCATCATATTGCATATACAACCACACGGTCTTTACAAAGCTTTCAAAACAAAAATCAAAACACACTAAACCAGATTTAGGGCGCACCTTTAATCTATAAATGAGATAATCACTTATTTGATTGTGTGGTTCCCTTTGTTTAGTGTAGAAAAAAAAATATCATAAAAAAATATAAAAACCTACGTAGATTGTAGAGAGACACCACCATGGTGTACACCCATAGCCAAGCCCAATCACGGGCAGGAGCTACAGAGAGTGTACAAGGGGGCACAAGTCACCTCCGCTATAGCCCCAAGGACTTGGTCATACCACCTTGGCGGCCCGACCCACAAGATAGTCCACATCGTGCCATTTCAGAATGGGACTATAGAGGCACCCCTTCGAGGGGCACTCCCATTCAGCATAGACCCTTTCAGGAGGAGTCCCTACATGTGGCACTCAATATAAATGGGAAGGCTCCCTTAGACGCTCGGTATGAGTGGCCACCACGCAATGAAGTGCTAGAATAGCATAGGGTCCATAAGGAGAGGCCACATGATTATGTCATCCCTCCTCTACCCCTCATCACTGTTAGGAATAACAAGCCAAATCCAGAGCACAAGGCTCTTTAGGCAGGGCGAGCCAACTCTGCTTGCCCCTTTCACATATACGAAAGGGAGCATGAGGAAGACCATTACATTCCTCAAGAGCAATACACAACATGGGAGCAATGCGCCTCCACACCTGCTATCTATCAGAATCACCTATTGAGGCAAGAACCTCGGGTGAATGCCACCAACCTCGATAGAGTAAAGTGACCTATAGAGATCTTGGATCATCATGACGGAGATAAATACGTAGGAGAGGCATCTAGGCCCCCTAGACCTAAGACGGTGAAACAAATTGACTTGGCATTTGCCAAACATCCCGCCCGCCAAGCGCAAATCACACATCTTGAGCAAGACCAACAATAGTTAGAGCACATGTATCGCCTTAGCAAAGAGCACATTCGGCATCAAATAGATGAGCTGCTCCATAACATTGTGCCTGAGAGGGTTCCAACCCCTCGCACCCAAAAGGTAGAACTGTATGAGAGGCACAACCCCTTGGTGCAATATAGGCCCCCGTGACCTTACCAAGTGTTGCCTTCGAGACCTCCTAGACCTGAGCGAGAGGCCACTCCCAGGAACAATGATGGGCACCCTCTGCGGGGACCCACCCATGTTTATAGGTCTCACCCAAAAACTCCTCAAGAAGCCTATGAGGAGTATGAGCAAGAAGAAGAGTGGGCCAAAATGCCCTACCAAGGTAGAGGGGGTGCTATCCGGCCACCCCTCCATAGGCCTCAAGTTTCCCACAACCCACAGCAGGAACTAACCAAGGAGGAAGAGATCAAATATTTTGATGCATATAAAGCACTGCTAGAGCACTTAGAGTCTATGGAGACCAAGACTTTTGGGCCCCAAAATCCCACTTTACGCCAACTCCATAGTCACCCTATGCATCCATCAGTGCCAACAC
Organism: Wollemia nobilis; assembly: GCA_028583015.1. Taxonomy (NCBI): domain Eukaryota; kingdom Viridiplantae; phylum Streptophyta; class Pinopsida; order Araucariales; family Araucariaceae; genus Wollemia; species Wollemia nobilis. Next base: position 941,774 of record JAQPPZ010009673.1, on the reverse strand, counting down.
CCCCATACCCTGAACACTTTAAGCTACCCCAGTTGGAAATATTTAGAGGGGAGGAGGATGCCTGAGAGCACGTGACTAGATTCTTGAGCCAATTCTTTGGCATTCAGGACAATGATGCTTTGCTACTAAGAACATTTATAACCACATTCACAGGCCCTACCTTGGATTGGTTCACTCAATTGCCAAAGCACAACATCAGTAACTTAGATCAGCTAGTGGACATGTTCCTCGAGTGCTTCACCTTCAACACCAAGAAGAAGGTGTCGCTAAGCAACCTAGCCAGCCTCAGGTAGTATGAGGAAGAAACCATGGTGGCCTATGGAAATCGATGGAGGACGTTGCTTTCAAAGCTGCCCTACCTCCCTCCTATGGCCGACCTTACCCAAATGTTCTCAAAGAGCTATTTGAGATTGATCTCCATGCTATTGTAGCTACAACAATATGCCACTTTAGAGGAAGCTCTGGCGCAAGCCAGAATCATTGAGGAGATCAAGATTCAGGATGGCGAGATTGCCAAGCCAAAGAAGAAAGAATGGTCTAAGAACGCCAAGACAAGGACCACGCAACCAAAACCCGCTATGGTCAATCAGGTTGCTATAAACATACCTAAGCCTACACAAGTAACACAACCCCAAAAGGCTAACTATCAGGCGGTCCCTCTTGATAGTTATGAAAGAGAAAACCATCGACAAGATCAAAATTAGTAGCATCACCCTAGGCGACAATTCACACCCTTCACAGAGTCTAAAGACTCTTTGTTTGACCATTTGACCATGGAAAACTTGATGAACTTCCTAGAGAGTTGACCTGTAGACCCCAACGCATCGAAACCCAAAGGTTATAGGGAAGACTTGTACTGTAAGTTTCACCGATAGAAGGGACATGACCTCTATGCATGTTGGAAGTTTAAAAGCTTCGTGCAAGACCTAATTGAAAACAAGATGCTAGTGGTAGATAATCCAGTAGTGCCAAACAACCAACAGATGGAGGTCTTCAAAGACCCCCTACCTACCCATGATGCGTAGGCAAAGACCCTACAAGTCAATGAGGTGACACAGAACTACCCCATGTAGGGGTATGTAGGGATGATCAGTATAGTGACTCAAAAAAAAATGTACCCAAGCACAACTGCCCTCGTGGTAGCTATAGGAGAGGTGCCAACAATGTCACAACCACAACAACACCCTACGCAACCTCCTCTGCCTAGACCAGTGGCCACAATTCAGACCAAACTCACCCAGAGTTTGAGGACCATGTCGGCTAGGCTCTCCATCTATGAGCTCATACAACAATCATCGCCCCATCGAGAAGCCCTAATGGAGATACTTAAAGCCATCGAGCTGTAGCCCCATGAAGAAAATTCTTTCAACAACTTTGTGGGGCATGTCAAGCGATGCACCGAGCCAGTCATCACCTTTAGAGAAGACGAATTGAAGTCAATGACTGGTGACATGGTGGATCCACCCCTGCACGTCATTACGTGGGTCAACGGGATTCCATATAAGAGGGTGTTGGTGGACACTTTCTCGTCCAGTAATATCATTACAACAATGGCATTGAAACATTTGAAGTTGCCAGCATCTCACATCATGGCCTCCACCTACACTCTACGAGCATTCAATGATGCGATATGCTCGACAGTTGGCACGATTGTCCTACCCATCCAAGTGGGACAAAATACTATTCCTACATTGTGCCACATCTTGGAGGGTGATATGGCTTATAACATTTTGTTGGGCCGGCCATGGATTAGGGACATGAAGTGTGTCCCTTCAATAGCCCACCAATGCTTTTAAAGTATACATTCGAAGGGCAAGTGCATGTAGTCCCGGTGGACTTAGAACCCTTCAAGTATTGCAATGTGGTGCAAATGATGCCGCAATCGACCCTTCCATCAACACATTTGGATTTTTAGTTGAATCCATCTAAAAAGGGCTCGATTTTGCATGCATCCCCATTGTTAAGTCCATCAAATCCCCGAGTCGGGTCCATCTTCATCATCTGGTCCTTCACCAATGATGCCACCTACGATGGCCACACCGAAGGACAATGGGAAGAAACCCCTGGAAGAGGCACCACCATCAGTCTCAACCATCTCTACCGAAGATATGCCTAGCCGAGTGGAAGTCGAGGCACCTAGTTCACCTAACATGGAGTGGACTCAGGAAGAACTCCCATTCCCTCCCCCTCAACCACCAACAATCACTATTGAGATGGCCAACATGGGCCTGGGGGAGTATCTGGTGTGCAACATTGTAGCAACACCCACACTAGAGTCCATGCAGGACATGGGGAGACCTCGCCTCCCCATAGGCACTATTGTTCCTCTAGGCTACCCGCCAAACCAGACAAACTTTGTATATGGGGGCCTTGATAATGGCATTGAACCTTACATGCAAGAGGAAGAAGATGAAGAGCCTTTCGTTGAGGACGTCAACTATTTTTCCAACCCAAACTTTGCTTTAAGATATCTTGGCCAATGCAATTGGCATGGATATGGGTTAGGCAAATATGAGCAAGGAGTGCGCGTTCTTTTCCAACCAAGATATCAGATGCCATACGACAAATTAGGAGTAGGGTTCAACCACCCCCTGCCCTTGGACATCTTGGTAGAGAACATGCAAGGCCTAGGGATGGGCAACAAGGATGGGCTGGCATTAGATCCATATGCCAATCCTAACACAACATATACATTGGGGGATTACCTCCCATTGTTGATGACCAACCTTGTTGACCCCAACAACCCCTTCCCTTTAACCGAGAAAGGAGAAATTTTGAGAACTCACCTACAAAGGGGAAATAGACAAGGTCAAGAAAGATCTTCAAAAGATGAGTCAGAGTATGAGGTAGCACCATGGGACCCTTTCGAATCAGATAGCAATCACTCACAAGTGACCCCCATGGATGACTATCAAGAAAGCCTCTTGGCAATGTTCCCTTTGGATGCTCCAATCGAGCAAGCACCACCTCAAGAAAATTAGGTCCCCCCATAGAGAGTGGAACAACCTCGATGGGACCATATCAATTTTCTCGAGCAGGACGAGCCTCACATGTCGCAAATAGTTGTTGGAACCAACGAAGGCCTTTGGATCTCTGACAGTGATTATGAGGATGAAACTAAGATGGCCTATCTCAATCATATGCAACAACAATAATACCCCATGGACATTGATGACATGTTTGAATAGCTACACATAGGGCCAAGGCATAGGTGGCACCTAAACCCAACATAATTGGACCAAGTGCTGCATCCGCCACTGTGGGCATACAAAGAGCACCTTCCGCCCAGAGACCCTATAGCGATATCAGTGCCAAGGGTAGACCCTATCCTCCTCTCCACACATAGGGCCGATCCATTCATGCCAATACCTCTAGAGCCAGATCCGAAGCACAAAAATCATCCAGGATGTCCGAGTCACCACACCCACGGTAATGGAGACCAAAATCATTTCATCAACATGATCTCCATTGACTTAACCACCCCCATCCACAATCCAGCCGATCCAGCAAAGTCATTGTATCTAGACATAGATGCCATAGACTGGGATCGCGTCAATTCACCACCATCCCCATCATAGTACTGGCCTTGCGGTGAGATGCTTCATTTCACCCTAGGACCAACTCAGGATATCTTTCATGCTAAAGAGGAACCCGACGTTCCCAATGTAGATTTAAATTCAGCAAATGATATCCACCTGATCCCAACTCCACACCAGTTGGAGGATGGATCCCACATGTCATTCAAGGAGACGACTGACGTAGACATCGGCTCTGATCCAATGAATCCATAGATAATCAGGCTTGGGGTAAGCCTATCCCCCAAAGAGCAAGCTGACTACATTGCCCTTCTAAAAAAAAATGAGGTTTTTGCATGGTCCTACAAAGACATGTTGGGGCTAGATCTACAGTTAGTCATGCATAATCTAACGCTTGATCCGACAGTCAAGCCAGTTAAGAAAAAACTACACAAGATGCACCCAATAGTAGCCTTGATGGTCAAATACGAATTGCAAAATCTGTTGGATGCATAGTTTGTCATCTGCGTGGATTACCCACCATGGCTGTCCAACATGGTGCTCATAAAAAATCTTGATGGGAGGATTCGCATATGCACTAATTTTCGAGATCTAAACAAAGTGAGTCCTAAGGATGATTTCCCCTTGCCTAGCATCGACGCATTGGTAGATGCTACAATGGGCCATGAAATGCTTTCCCTCATGGATGGTTTCTCGGGATACAATCAGATTCGTATCAATCCCGAGGACCAACTAAAAATGGTGTTCACAACGCCTTGGGGGACATTTTGTTATAAGGTCATGCCCTTTGGCCTTAAAAATGCTAGTGCCACCTACCAACGTGCCATGACATACATCTTCCATGATCACATGCATAAAACTTTGGAAGATTACATGGATGATTTGTTGGCCAAATCTCTTTTGCGCCCGGATCATCTCGATGACTTAAGCAAGATCCTCGATCGCCTCATCGAACACAAAGTCAGACTAAACCCCAAGAAGTGCGTATTTGGCATCACATCTAGAAAACTCTTGGGTTTCATAGTCTCAAAGCGTGGCATCGAGGTGGACCCAAACAAAGTCAAGGAAATCCTTGAAATGCTTCCCCCAACTACCATCAAGCAGCTCAGAAGCCTACAGGGAAAGGTCGCATCAATCAAGCACTTCATAGCACAGCTATCTGACAAGTGCCGACCCATGAATAAATTACTACAAAAGGGGGTAGCATTTCACTGGGATGATGAGTGCCAGTCAGCCTTCGACGATATTAAACAATACTTGGCTTCGCCACCAGTATTGGCACCACCTAGACCAGGAGTGTCATTCTACTTATACATCTTAGCTACTGAGGTGGCACTGGGCGCCATGCTAGCCCAAAAAAATGAACTACACAAAGAACAGGCTACTTACTATCTTAGCCGCACCCTGGTCAGTTATGAACTTAACTATGCATACGTTGAGAAGCTCTGCTTGGTAGTGGTGTTTGCTACCAAAAAGCTATGCCATTACATGCTGAGAAACATGATGTATGTTGTGTCTAAGGAGAATCCATTGTGATACATGATGAGTCGTACTTATCATAGTAGCCGCACGGCGAAATGGATCATGTTGTTGATGGAGTTTGACATCGAGTTTATTGGACAAAAATCCATCAAAGGTCAAGTCATCACCGATCAACTAGCAGAGGCTCCTCTTGAAGATGATCAGCCTCTGACCATAGAGCTACCCGATGATGGGGTCTTCCATGTCTTAGAATCGCCAGATTCTGATGAGCCTGAGTCACAGGCCGACATAACCCTATTTTTTGATGGTTCTAAATGTGAGCAAGGGGGTGGCACAGGAATTGTATTCTTCACACCGCAAGGGGCTCCAATGCCTCTATCATTTAAACTAGATTTCTCGTGCACCAACAACAATTCCGAATACGAAGCCTTGCTCATAGGTCTTTAGACAACAATCACCATGAACATCAAATGCTTGAACATCTTTGGTGATTCACTGTTAATTGTCAACCAAGTCAAAGGGGTATTCCAATGTAAATGCCCAGTTCTACAGGCCTACAAAGCCCTTGTGGACAAATTCTTAGCAAATCTTGAATGGTACGACATCGAGGCACTCCCTCGATCATCGAATCATTTTGTAAACACTATGGCCTCCTTGGGGTCACTAATCCCGCAAGACATTTTTGGTGATATGACAACCATTCAAGTCAAAACACTATCACAATCCATGATGGAGCATGCAAGCTCTGAATTAACGCCAGGAATCCACCTAATCCAGATTGAACCGTCCCCGGACAAGTTCTCTCGAATCCACGATTGTCTGAATCATGCCAACTGGGGGTCCTTGTTCTCCCCTACTCCCCTTAATAGCAACACAATGCTATTCTTACAAGTTCTTTCCCGCTCAGCTTTTTCTAGGGATGAACTTCAAGAGGGATTGGTTGTTCATATTGTCAAGGTTTCTGATCAGCAGGATTGGTACACACCCATAAGAGACTACCTCAAGCTAGGTACCCTCCCACTTGGATTGATGCATGCCACAAAATGATCATTCAAACAGAAAGCGGCTAAACATGTCTTGCTAGGAGACATTTTGTACCGTCACAGCTACGAAGGAATCCTCCTTCATTGCTTGGACCAGCAAGAGTCCACTTGGGCGATCACCCAAGCACACGATGGTACATGCGGTGGCCACTTCAATGGTATGGCCATCACAAAGCGCATTCTTTGCATGGGCTATTATTGGCCATCTTTAGAGCAAGATTGTTGCGCATATGTAAGGAAGTGCGTGAAGTGTCAACACCATGCTAATTTGACACACGTACCTTCTCAGGCCTTGCATCCGATCCAATCAGCTTGGCCATTTTCGTAGTGGGGCTTAGATCTAATCGAAAAGATCTCCCCTGCGTCATCGGGTCATCACACATTCATCATAATGGCCATAGAGTACTTCACCAAGTGGGTGGAAGCAATTACGCTAACCTCTATGACTAGACCCCGCATTGCGGAGTTTATTTTACATAACATCATATGTCATTTTGGTATTCCATCCAAGATAATATCGGATAATGGGACGTCATTCAAGAATAAAGATGTGCATGCTTTGACCATAAAGTACAAAATTCAGCATAGTTTTTCGACACCCTATTATCCACAGGAAAATGGGCAAGCAGAGGCGTCAAACAAAATGCTAGTTGCCATCCTCAAAAATACAGTTGTAGACAGTCATAAGGATTGGCACATTCAAATCCCACTTGCTCTATGGGCTTATCGCACTAGCATCCGGATGCCCACTGGGGCAAATTTTTTTTTGTTGGTGTATGGCTCCGAGGCAGTCATGCCTCTCGAGTTGGAAATTCCTTCCCTGTGCATATCAATGCAAGAGTTCATCGATGATGACACTACATGGCAGGCCCGATTAGACCAGCTTACGTTACTCGATGAATGACGCGTTAATGCTCTCGAGAATTTACGTATCTATCAAGAGCGACTTAAGAAAGCATACAACATGAAAGTTCACCTGAGGGATTTTTAGGTCGGTGACCTGGTCTTAAAAGAGAACCAGCAAAACTCTAACTTGTCGCCCCATCTAAGGGACAAGTTCATGGCAAACTAGTTAGGTCCGTATGTGATTGATAGTAAAATAGGACCTGGAACATACCGACTAGCCTCTCTTGATGGAATCAAGGAACTAGAACCCTTGAACATCAGTCATTTGAGGCCATTCCATATTTAAAAGAGCCATAGCCCAAACCAAAAGCTCCAAGGATCCCCATTATCGCTTGGTCAATCCCAAAATGCCCCAAAGGTGCCCATTACCCCTTTGGTCAAACCAAAAAGCTCCAAGGATCCCCATTATCGCTTGGTCAATCCCAAAATGCCCCAAAGGTGCCCATTACCCCTTTGGTCAAACCAAAAAGCTCCAAGGATTCCTGCAATCGCTTGGTCAATCCCAAAATGCCCCAAAGGTGCCCATTACCCCTTTGGTCAAACCAAAAAGCTCCAAGGATTCCCGCAATCGCTTGGTCAACCCTAAAATGCCCCAAAGGTGCCCATAATCCCTTTGGTCAAAACCTCCAAGGATCTGAAAGAATCACTTGGTCCACCCTCACGCGGAATGAACCAACCATAAAGAACATTAAAAAACAAACAAAAACAAAAGATAATCAAAAATAACAAAAAAACTGCATCTCACTTCCATGCATACTCTTACAAATCAAAACACAAAAAAATATAGCTGCATCGAGCATCGCATACATACATTGCACATTTGTTGATCATACAAGTCAAAGGCACCATAGACTGTAATTACGGGCAATTCCATCATTCTCCACACTTTTCCACTTTGAAAATAATGCAGCAAACATAAACACCATACATATTTTTGGCAACATCATAGTCAGTTGTCTCCTAATGTGTCTAGAGTTTTTCATCATTCAAGTTGTCATTAGCTTTCTAGCCAAATACTGTACAAATTCAGACATATTTTACAAAGGTAGAGTTCTACTTGGATCACACCTTGTTATGTAGCATCCCAACACAAGTTAAAACACATAAAAATTCCCAAGTTGTGTGAACGAAAGATGAAATCTGCAAAGCAATCCAGGATACCATCTAGTGAAAAGGTTATCTTGCTCATCCCCCTGTGCGAATGACCCCAAGAATGCTGAGAGTTGGCAAAAGGACAAGCATCTTCCCTACCCAATTCCCCAAGAATCCCAAGTTCTCAAAAAGTTGCAAACATCAAAAAATTTGCAAAAGTCAAAACTCCAAAATTTGACATCAAAACCAAAGTGCATACATCAAAAGGCACAAGCAATAGTGATTCTCATCACTCAATATTCAAATCCCTTGCTCAAAAGAAAAAAAACAAAAATAAACAGTGATTTTTATCACTATAGACGAGCAAGTATCCCAATACAATTGAAGAAAAGAAGGGAGTCAAACTTGAATCCCTGGAACTCTCAGCATTCAGAAGGTCATGAGGTGAACCTCAGTATCGGTTTGGTGGATAGCCTATCGGTCCATCGGTGGCAAACCTCCCGCATGATAATATATCTATCACATTAACTTGTGTGCGGATCAATGTTTGCATGTGGATGAGCTAGCTCATGGTATCCTAGATAGCACCGTAGATTAATCGACTTAAATACAACAAAGGAGTTAGTGGAGCTAATTAGGTGATCCTCGATACAGGTTTGGTTGACAACCTATCTGGCACTGGTGGTATCCTGACAAATACCACATAAACAAATTCAATTGCACACACAAGGATGTGAAATAACTTGGTCAAACTCAAGTCTGATTCGTACCTTGTTCAAAAAATCTTGTGAGATAAATGTACAGTCTTGGCTAGTTAGTTAACACATCTGAATCTCAGAAAACCTTAACTACATTTTAAAACAACTGGTACATTTCATTACTTACATCAACATCAAAAAATATGAAAAATACCAAAACAAAATCCATACATGCAAAGTCATTCCATAAAGCAATAAGTATAGAAAGCCAGTAAATCTTGTACAGTCTATGGTGCCATCAACGAGTTATCAACAACTCATTTCATTCATTCCATATGCATACATAATATAATTAGAAACATCGCATTCATAATACCACATGCATACATCATCATAAATAAATGTGCATAAACAAAAAAAATAAATCATGACAAGTGTATAACCAAAAAGAAAAATCATGTATATATCTATCATCAAAATGCCTGCAGGCTACAATAAACCAGTCCTCTGACCTCACAAAAAAGCAAAAGTTCAAAAACCCCCAAGCCTAGGGCATCAACCACCATGATCACGCAGGATCGGTGTGATGGGAACTACCCCTCCATGGTGTGGGTCCTATGCGACCTCTCAGGGTGGCTACTGCTAGCCCCCGCATCACGCCCACTAGCGCCCCCCTCATCCAGCTGCCTGTGATGAGATGATGTCGACTTCTCAATATCACTGTCTCTCATCCGATGCATGAAGACCCACCTCTAGGGAGCTCAGGTAACCGCCCACCGAGGTGGATAATCTCTCCCTCCAAATCCATTCGATGCCAAAACCAATCCACCTCCCACCGATGGTATGCAACCACTACATCATCATGCTATGCCAACTGAGTTCGTAGGAGATCCCTCTCCCACATAGCATCTGTGTCCCCATCCCATCGATGGTACGTAGCAAATGCATTCTCCCGCTCATCCAACTGAGTCCGTAGGAGATCCCTCTCCTACAAAGCCTCCCCAAGCTCCTCATCCTGTCTCCAAAGTAGCTCCTCCAATCATGCTATCTCAGTACGATCCCTCACCTCCACACCCTTCGGGACAGCCTAGTGCATAGGCATATCCGGGACTGCGGGCTGCTCCGGCTCCCACTGCTCTGGGATGTCCTACGTATCTGGCTGCTCTAGAATCCCAAAATCATCCCCCCTAAAGCTTTCAACCTCTACCATGTCCGCATCCTCTAGCGGAACCCCCCAACCCTCTCTTGGTGCCTCTCCACCCTCCCTACCTACTGCTACTGCATTTGCCCCTCCTAGAGGCTCCTCTCCCTGCCACTATTGTAGCGTCCACCACTGCTCATACTCAATAGTAGCCCTGATGTTGTCCATGTTTGGGATGTCAATCATGGTATCTGCTTCCTCCCCTGGCAACATGATGATCAGCTAGGCCAGAGTCCTCTCATCGCCCTGACCTCGATAGATCAAGGGCTCACCAGGCAACCCCTAGTGCACCCCAAACTATTGCATGACTCAGACTATGGGAAATACTCCTGCCTGGTCTCGTGCTGGTCAATCAGCCATCTCCCCCTACGCACCCATTGGAGCCACTCTCCAGCCTCAGGCCAGGCTGGACAGTCCCGGTATGGGTGCCAGAACACCTCCCCTGGAGCAAGCCAAGCGAAGGCATCGGCATAGTGCCCTACGACACCTGCCCACCATTGACTCTACCCCTACTCCTCAGATCGCCGCCATAGTGCCGCATACCCTATCTCTCTATCAACCATCTCTACCCGAGTCATCCATGGCAACCCCACCGACCTCTCCACAGCTATGTGCTGCCATCCCCAGCACTGCAACAAATAGCTGCAACCAATACCCTTCCGCCTCTGGTAGCGGACCTCGTAAAACTCATCATAGAGCTGCGCCAGTAGTGTCTGACCCCATCTCATAATCAGGGGCTCTAAAGTCGGACACTCCACCAGTCTAAAGACCACCTCCAACAGGTTCCAAGGGAACCTCGCACCTGATGAGTCGGGCAACAACATGTTGGAAATGAGGGTCATCAGTAATGCATGCCTCACTCCCAACATGCCCCTCTCTAGCCACCACCACACCAAGATGCCACCAATCTGGCAGTCACCCTCTGCCCTCTCCACCGGGCTATCCACACCCACCTCCGTCCCATGCCCGAAGCATCGTGTCAGCACTACCGTCTATTGATCATGTGGCATAGTCCTAATCGGCAGCCCGTCTATCAGAATCTATAGAATCCGATAGACGTCCTCGAGAGTCACTGTCATCTCCCCTATTGGGAGATGGAAGGTATTGGTGCGAGGATCCCACAAGTTGATCAGGGCCATCAGATAGGCCCGATCCCCCACCATAGGCTCTAATCGCGTCACCTACTTGAGCCCAAGGGCATCAAGCCACTCCCAGTCAGCCACAGTCAGTGCCTCCCACGCTTCAGAGAACACCGTCGATACACGATATCGGCTCTTCACAACCTGCCAAAGGACACAAAACAAAAACATTAAAACATGACAAAATAAAAACAAAAAAATAGTACAACACTAAAACAAACATACACAATGTCTAAATACAAAAACATTTCATAAATGTACAACATACACATTAGCAAAATGCAAGTACGTACATTAATAAATAAACAAAAACAAAAAAATTCACAAACATTTGTCAGTTCCTAGGGTTTTTAACTCTAAGTTCAAACTGATAAATAAAAACAAAAACAAAAAAATTCAAATAAAACATTTGTCAGTTCCTAGGGTTTTTAACTTTAGTATCAAACTGACAAATAACTACAAAAAAAAACAAACAAACAATTCAAAAACAAATTTTTCAGTTAACCTAGGGTTTACCCTTAGTCTACACTGACAAAAAAAAAAAAATTACAACACACAAAACAGTCTAACCTAGGGTTTTCATCCTAGTCTAAACTGACAAAAACAAACAAAAAAACAAAAATATTTCAGTTACCTAGGGTTTCACCTTCGTCTAAAACTGATAAAAAAATAAATAATATAAGATAAACACAAGTTTTTAAGCTAAGTTTTTGATCTTTGTTAAACTAGGGTTTCTTTTAGTTTACAACAACAACAAATTAAACATGGTTTCCACTAGGGTTTCAATCTAAGTTCTAATGAAGCCATACAAAGCACAAATTCACACACATACAAAACAAAACAATTTTTTTTTAACTAGGGTTTCATTTTTAAAATCGAAAAACAAAATACAAAAGAAAAACATTGCGGCTTTAAACTGTCAAATAAAACAACAAAATAAAGAGGAAGAGCACTCACCGGTCTCGCTTCGGCTCCACAACTGGATGATCCAGTTCATGAACTCATGGTTTTCGAGAAAATCCAATAGCGCTCCACTTTGCAAACTCGACCTCCTCCTCCTCACAGCTCCAAATCGCCAGAAAAATCGAATGCAAATGAGCCCAAACCCTAGTTTTGGCCCTTAAATAGGCTTTTAGGCTTGTAATCGTTCCACCCTGGGATGAGAACTCTAGTTAGCACTCGTCCCACCCTGGGATTATTACAAAACTGGTATTCGTCCCACCCAGGGACGATTACAAAGCAAAATTTTTGAAAAACAGCAAAACCTGCACCAAAATGCATAAAAACAAGCAATAAAATTGTCCAATAAGAGTGCATTTGTGCCTCTGCTTCTTGGCATGCAAAACAGACGTCGGGGTCACAAATCCTCACTATCCTACTCCCTAAGAAGGCTACCATAGCTGGACTACTCCATGGGAGGATGGATTGTCGAGAATTTCATCCCCAAACGACATCCCAAAAAGGGTCCAAACCCACCCAAAAATAGCAATAACATTGCCGAACAAGGTGCCTTTGCGCCTCTGCTTCTTGGCATGCAAAATAGACGTCGGGGTCACAAATCCTCACTATCCTACTCCCTAAGAAGGCTACCATAGCCAGACCGCTCCACGGGAGGACGAATTTTCGAGAATTTCATCCCCAAACGATGTCCCAAAAAGGGTTAACACCCACCCAAAAATAGGTCAAAATGTTGGGAAATTGCATAAGCATTCAAGGCAAAACAATTGAAGGCACCCTTACCATAAGTCATCTTGGGTCAAGCGACTCGTCACTTTTCTCATGTCGGTCATTCCCTCATCAATTCGTCGCTTGAGGGGGTAGTCACACTTAGTCACCAATCAACAAATACACACCCAATCAAGGAAATGGCATGCATTCAAAGAATCATTGACAAAGATAATCACGCCCCTGCTTGGGGCAGCAAACAAGCAATAATCACAAGTTGATCAAACACTTGGCATTTGTGAATCATGAGCTCAAGGTTCCCACAGACAAAAGGTTGCGCCCTTTGCCTATTCATGATTGAACAATGTCCAAGATCAAGTAACACCTCACCGAAAAATGTTAACACTTGAATTAAGTTCCTTAGCTCATTAGAAGCAAGGATTCAAGAATGCATGCCCTTTCCATACTTGGGGCATCAAAATTTGGTTAGGTCATTGTAGCACCCTAAAATTGGCACGGTTAAAACCTTAGTAAAAGATAAAAGATAAAAATTTGAATTTTAACCCCAAAACCGCTCCAAAACTACCTATTACCTGCTTTCCTCATTTTTCGTGCCATTTTTAGGATTTGTTTTGACCATTGGATGATATCATCGTAGATTAGACGTGATCGTCCCAGATCTGATGAAATCATCATGGATAGAACGTCCAGATGATTTTGTCCCAAAACCGAGTTTTCATAATTAGCTTCTGTTTCAACAGCCTCTCCAACTTGGGCAGAAGCATGTCTGCGTAGTTGGAGATTTCCCTGTTGGAGATCTCCCAGATTGGGATGATCCCCAACCTCCTAGCCTCCCCCTAATCCTATATAAACTAGGATTTTTCTAGTTTATCCCCCTGACTCCCCTTGATTCTGATTCCCCTGAACCCCTTAGCTGACGGATTTAGATCCTTATTCACTAGAGCATCCTCGTACTACTGTCTGTATGCTACATTTTGCATTTTCTTGTAGGAACTCTACTATTTTTTAGTCGAAGATAGCTCGGATCGTCGCAAACGATCTCGAACGATTACGGACAATTTTTTTGAGGAGCGTAGACGATCTCGTACGATTGGAGGCGATCCTGACTGTAGTCCAGATTGGGGGCAATCCGAGTCCAGAGTTTGCATCTTCTTAACTTTCCTGCATTTTTCCATTATAATTCTGCATTATCTTAGGTTATTATGTTTATGCATCTTGGAGTTCACCTCATCTAGTACAAATGCATGATAAAATCAAAATAGATTGTGAAGTTGATGCTTGTCCTATTTAATTACTGTTTGGATCTATCATTCAGAAAAATTTATAGTTATTTCTATCATTTCCCTTCGCTTCTGTAGTTGCATCTTGGGTATTTTGTATCTATTTCTGTGATTGCAGGTTTCTGATGAATTCATCAGATATCAGATGATCCTGTCTGATCTCAGATGATTACGTATGAACTGAGGCGATCTGGACTGCTACAAAACTCAGAATCTTCATCAGACATCCGAAATCAGGTATGATCTGTCCTAATTTGCCTATTCACTATGTTTAGCAACCATTTCTATTTTTTGTATCCATTTAAATCATTATTGGCATATAGAATAGTTTAGATTCATTTTGGCCAAACCTAGGAGCTGAATGATTGAGTATAAAATGAACACATCAAACCCATTCCCAACCTAGGCATGGAAACTGCCACTCAAAAGTTTCCTGGTGAACCCACCATCCGTCGAAAATTCACCTTTATACTCCTCCCCCGAGAGGCGGGACCTTCAAAGGGCCTCTCAGTCCGAGGTATTGTCCCATCCTTCTCGCATCCCCCTTCCGGGCGTGGATCCTATAGCCTGAGGGTAAGGATGCAAAAAATTTGGAGCGATACATTTTGGTGAACCCGACGTGAAAACTAAAAACCTTTTGAAAACAATCCAAAAAAAAACAAAAACATAAATGCATTTAGAATCAAAGATTGCATGTCATATTTAGATGGTAGATTATAACAAAAGACGAGCCGTCACCATTAATGTTGAAAATCAATTAGCAGCTATAGAGATTAATTCTGTGCTTAGAGTACCTCAAACAAATAGGGTTCAACCTTTGTGGGATGAACTTAATAGGAGATTGAATCTCATTTCATCTAGAGCAACCGAACTTAGGCAAATCAAGAGGTTTGTCCTAGATAGAATCCTGGATCCCGATCAAGTGACTTTGTATCATGAGCTTCAGAGAGCTTGCCATAGGTGGTTAGCAGATAAAAGAGCCCTTGTGTCTTCTGAGTTGTATACCTTTGAGGAATACCTCGATAATGCAGCTGTAGTACATAAATTTTTGTCTCATATAGAGGACCAAGAGGTCATTCTTACGGATAGACAAAGATGGAATAGAGTTCCCAGAGTTGTGTTATATCGAGAGTATTGCCATGAGATTTATTTTTACAAGACAAAGTCTGAAATAGATAATATTACTATAGCACACTTTATCAAGTTCCTGAAAAACCATTTCCAATTTGAAGAAGAGCATTTTATGACTCTCGATGAACTTGATCCTATCAATGACATTCATAAACTCTTTTTAGAAAACTAAGCTATTATTTTATTATTGTTATTTCTTGTATTTAGTGTGCTATTTGTTGTCTTTATAAGCATAAAATAAAAAAAAAAAAACAAAATCATAACAAAAAAATCAAAACATTTTATTTTTAAGCATTATAGTAGGTATATAATTAAAATATATACCTCCCAAATCTATTGCAAATATATCAATATATATTTGCTAAAATCTAAGATTTAGACATAATGACTAGACTCAGGAATGGAAAACAAATTGAGGTAGAAGAAGATTGGTTAAGGAAAACAGAAAAAAACCCAGATGTCCTTCCCGAAGACCCAATTCAGGAAGAAGGAACTCTAGACCAACAAGAAGAAGACTATGTTGATGCAAATGAACAAAGAGAAAATGTTAGGGAGGAAGAATCCTCATCTCCTAAAATATCTCCAGAAGGAGCTGTTACTTTTGAGAACATGGAACATTTCTGGAAGTTCCTCCATGATAATATGGGCACCCTTAATAGAGCAGTTCATATGGACAAAGATCAAATTAGTGACACTCAAGCAACCCTAGAAGACATATATCACACATGCACTAATCCTTTGTCCTTCGTTGATCAAGAGAGTGATCAAGCTGGACCGTCCAATTTGGACATGGCTACTATAATCCAAAACACACGACAACAACAGGTTACCCAACTACCTAGAGTGCCTGTTGCTAAGCCAAGGGTTATTCCCACACAAAAGAAACCTTCATTCACTGCTCTATTTCGCCAAGCTATTGATCAATATACCTCAAATCAACAAAAGCCTAAAACAAAACCAAATGTTAATTTCCAACAATCTGGGATACAACATAATGCTACCACAAATCTTCTTCATAATACTCTTCCTACCAATCATTTGCATAACAACAATATAGCATCTAATCCTTATGTCCCGCCTTCCTACGCTCACAAATCCCATGCTCATGTACCACCGAACCAATATGGTGGGCAAACTGGTAATCTGGAAGCCATGGTGAAACAGTTAACCTCCCGTATGGACCAAATAGATCCCTATCATCCCTCGTACAATTATCGAGAGATGTGTAGTCAACCTCTAGATCCTATAGTTGTAGCACGACCATATCCCAAACACTTTCCTATGCCTGTCCTACCTATATATAAAGGAACTGAAGATCCCATAGAGCATCTTCGTATGTTTAGGATAGCATGTCATGATATATCACATGATGACTTGTTATTACTAAAAATGTTCCCAAAAAGTTTAGGAGGGATGGCATTGGAGTGGTATTATCAATTGCCCACTCATTCTTTGAGAAATTTTGAAGAGACCACTGAGTCTTTTGTGCATCAATTTAGTGCCTATATTGAAAGGCATGTAACCATTAAAGATTTGTACAACCTAAAACAAGACAAAGATGAGTGTTTTGCTGACTTCTTAGCTCGATGGAGGCAGTTGATAGGAAAATTACACTTTGTGTTACCTTATCGGGAAATGTTGGATATTTTTATCAATAATTTACAAGAACAACTATCCTATGAATTATCAACTGCTACCTTGACCACCTTCGATCAAGCTATAGACTTAGCCCGAAGAGTGGAAGACGCTCTCATTAGAAGAGGTCAGCTCAAAAAGAAAGATGATGAGAAAACATCTAGAAATCAATACAAAAATAAACAAGTTGTGGGTGATGGAGTCACTGATAGCAAAAACATTGCCAATGTTAATACTACGAAAACAACAGAGAAGTTCATATTGAAACCTCCTGATAAACCACCTCGAGAATTTACTAGGTTAAATCAACCTTTATCAACCATTCTCCCGCAACTATTAGCCCGAGGATTGATCCAATTACCAACTATCCGGGAACCTGATCCAACCATACCCGGATACAGAGCTGATTTACATTGTGATTTCCATAGAGGACCTGGACATGCTACCAACTCTTGTAAATGATTAAAACATAAAATACAAGATTTAATTGATAACAATGAGATGGAGGTACAAGCCTTTCAACCTAAACAAAATCCTGCTAATAATGTTCAAAAGAACACCCCTCAAAGTCAGAATCAGAATGCCAATCAATCATTGGACATATTTCAACATCCTTTACCAAAGCATGGCAAAGAGGTGGCTAATCAAATTGAACATCATAATGTTCCCCCTCCTACCCGATATGTAGGAGCCATTAGTGGGCATTTACCTATTCACGATCTAGAAATATTTGACACAACTTTATCCATGGTTACGTCCAGACCCCTATATAATACTCAAACACCGGATCTTAGTGATGTAGAATCTGATACTGAAAGTGACATGGAAATCACCTCAAATCAATCGAATAGTTCTGAAAATGAATCAGATCCTATTCAACCCATCACAAATTCTATGGTTCCGGAAGAACCATTTCCTAGAAGAGTTACTACTCGACCCTCTTCTCATCAGTTCCTTTCTAATGAACAAGCCATAAACGCTAGACCGAGACCAATTCATCATCCTCAAAATAATATTGTAGGTACCATCAGAGTTGTTACCCGACAACAGGCTCAAAACTCTCAACAGGATCAAACTCAGAATGATGGATCAGCTCCATTTGTTTTGAAAAATCCCAATAAAGGGAATCATATGCCTAATGTTCAACCTAAGCCTCCGTATAATATTAATGAACAATTATCCAATACTACAGCTAGAATTTCCCTTTTGGACCTTTTAAGATCTTCTCCTACCCATAGGGATGAATTAATGCTCACATTAAGCCAAATGATGGTACCACAAAATATTCAGCCTGAAGCCATGACCAATACTATCATAACTCGAGAAGTTGACTGTATTGACTTTCGAGATAGAGATATACCACAACATAGTTTACATAAGGATAACCCTTTATATATTACTGCCCTAATTGGGGACGTAGTCATTAAACGTGTCTTGATTGATAATGGTTCATCTTTAAACATATGCACTTTTGACTTCTACCAAAGATTTGGCTTTAGGAGTGACGAAATGAAAAGAACGGATATGATCATAAAAGCCTTCAATGACGAGACACAAGAAACATGTGGAGTCATTACTATACCCTTGCAAGTTGGTCCTAGAACCCTAGATACGACCGTGTTTATTGTACATTGCCCAGCATCGTACAATATACTTTTGGGTCACCCTTGGATCAACACGATGCGAGCGGTTCCATCCACTTTACATCAGTGTGTTAAATTCGAATTTAAAAACTAGTTGGTTACCATTCATGGTGACCCTAGACCCTTTGATATGTGTGCTTTGGCAAAACCGGTTGGAGTTCAATTTTGCCCTGCTTTGTCATCCACACATCCTAATTCTTGTCAACCGTCTAAACATGTGAAACACTCACCCATAACATCACCTACTTTTTCCCCATCAACTACACCTCTACATATAGCTCAACCACCTTCTGAACAAACCACATTAGGACCTCAAAAAGATCCCAGAACTACAACCAATGTTCCTTGTTTTACCCCTATAACTTCCACACCGATAGACTCATCCATCGATATCCCTATAACATCCCCATCCACTACAGGCATCCTTTCCACATCAAAAGATCTAGGAAATGTTCCTTCTACCTCTTATGCTCTTATTGATGAACTCCTACCCGATTTATCTAAAATTCTTATATCAGAAGAGATCAACACTGCCATGCAAGCTTCCCTTGTTTTAAATAAACTCCCACCTTCTCCTCGTACCTTGGGCCTCCCACAACCTATGGGAAGTATCTACCAAGTCGGAAGTTGTGCTTTTGTTTATAAGGGATATGATTGGGGAAGAATACCCAGAAACATCAAGACACATTGTGATGGATATGCTCGATGCTATTTTGCTAATGAATATATTAAAGCTAAACCCATAATGCTTAAATTGGGCTATAAAGGGAAAGGTTTGGGACCTTTCCAAAATGGTATGAAGGAACCTATTGAGGTAGAACCATGGCCTCGCCCGATGCGGTGTGGGCCTATTTCCTAGTAAAGGTCAACCCTTCCCATTTGAGGAGGATGACCATCTTACATGTTATCAAGATTATCTCGATAAACAAGATTCTTTGCTTTCAAAAAATAATCCCTTTACTTGTCATATGCTATCTCTCGCCTACCCTGAGATGATTGCCGAATCCGACGATGAGTTGGAAGGGGATATCTTCCATGATGTCTCCGTTGATGACTTGTTACATAACAAATTTTATTTTGATGGCTCTATACCTAGTATAGCCCAGCTTGAGGCCTCGACTCCTCAAGATGAATTATCCAAGCTAACCTTGGAAGAATTACAAGAATTGGGTGTTTCACCCACCCCACCTAATTTTGAGAGAGATTTACATATGGAAGTTGAAAACGGTATAAAAATTAACATTGGAACCGAACATAACCCTCACATAATCAATATTGGATCAGAATTAAGTCAAGAAAAACAAGATAAATACATTTCATTTCTTAAAGACTATGAAGATGTCTTTGCTTGGACATATGAAGACATGCCAATTCTGGAACCTTCTATAGTTGTGCATCATCTAGTAGTCCATCCAGATGCTAAACCTGTTAAACAAAAACTTAGAAAAATGCATCCTAAAGTGGCCTTACTAGTCAAAGCAGAACTAGAAAAATTGTTGAAGGTCATTTTTATACAAGCCATTGATTATGCTGAATGGATCTCAAATGTAGTTCTAGTAACTAAGAAAGAAGCCACTAAAGTTAGGGTTTGTACAGACTTCAGAGATATTAATGTTGCCTGCCCTAAAGATGATTTTCCTCTTCCTAACATGGATCAAATCATTGATTTTACTGCTGGAAGTGGAATGATATCCCTAATGGATGGATTTTCTGGTTATAATCAGATCAGGATAGCTCCTGAAGATCAGGCTAAGACAACCTTTATTACCCCTTGGGGAACCTTTTGTTGGAAAGTAATGCCATTTGGTTTAAAGAACGCAGGCGCAACCTATCAACGAGCCATGACTTATATCTTTCATGATATGATGCATGATATTCTACATGATTATGTAGATGATATTATAGCTCGTTCCATCAAAGAAGATGATCATTTAAATGACTTGAGAAAAGTATTTGATCGGTTAAGGGAGTATCTTATCCGATTGAATCCAGCCAAATGTATATTCGGAGTTAAGTCCGGTAAATTATTGGGGGTTATCGTTTCTTTACGTGGCATTGAAATTGACCCTCTCAAGATCACGACTATCACTGATATGCCCGCACCCACCAATATATCAAAATTACAAAGTTTACAAGGTAAGCTTCAAGCTATTCACCGCTTTATTGATAAGTTGGCAGATAAAACCGGACCCTTTCTTAAACTTCTTAAGAAAGATGTCTCTTTTCATTGGGATGACAAATGTCAGGAAGCATTTGAACTCCTCAAGCAATATCTCCTCCAACCACCGGTGCTTTCCCCACCTAGATCTGATCATCCATTTATTTTGTACATTTTTGCTTTCGATTTTGCCTTAGGAGCTATGTTAGCTCAGCTTGATGATGAGAAGAAAGAGCGTGCTAATTATTACATCAGTAGAACCTTAATCAGTTATGAAACTCGCTATACCATATTAGAGAAGTTATGTCTTGCAGTCGTATTTTCTACATAGAAACTATGACATTATATGCTTAGTCAGAAAACGTATGTTATTGCCAAATTTGACCCTTTGCGATATCTTATGAGTCGACCGTATTTATCTGGTCGCACAGCCAAGTGGGTTCTTGCGCTAAGCGAGTTTGAACTCATGTTTATAGGACAAAAGTTTGTTAAAGGTCAAATCATAGCAGATCAATTAGCTGCTGCACCCTTAGAGTCTACCCATCCCCTCATCATTGAGTTTCTCGATGAATGCCTTAAATTAGAGGCAGACCATCCTAAACAATGGTCCCTATACTTTGATGGAGCCCGATGTATGAGTGGGGCTGGTGCAGGTATTATCTTAATATCTCCGCAAAAACATCTTATACCTCTGTCCTTTAAACTAACGTTTGCTTGCACTAATAATACTGCTGAATATGAGGCTCTAATCCTTGGATTACGAGCAACTTTGGCATTGAAAATTAAAAATTTGTTAGTTTTTGGTGATTCCCAACTTGTCATAAATCAAATCAATGATGTTTATCAGACCAGAGATGATAAATTACGCCCATATAAAACATATGTTTTGCAATTATTATCCTTATTTGATCAAGTTACTTTGGAAGCTATTCCTCGAACTAGCAATCGTGCGGTTGACGCTATGGTTGTAGCTGCATCTCTTTTGCCCTTGGAGTTAGATGATGAATATGCTACCATCATTATTCATCGACTCCAGGAACCCGCTTCAAGCAAATCATGCTTAGAACCTTTGGATGTGTTTCTAATCAATGAAACTACTCCCGAACCATGGTACACTGATATATTTAATTTTTTGCAAAATGGAACCTTCCCTGATGGTTATACTAGCAACCAGCACCGATTATTATGTAGACGAGCAAGTCGCTTCGTAATTATTGGTAATACCTTGTATAGGAGATATTTTGAAGGCATATTATTAAGATGTTTGAATCTAGAAGAATCTAGATCAGCTTTGAGCGAAGCCCACGATGGATCTTGTGGAGGACACTTTAGTGGTAACGCCATTGCTAAGAAGCTCCTTCGGATAGGATATTTTTGGCCTACCATGGAGAATGATGCACATGATTATGTGCGCCATTGCGACAAGTGCCAAAAACATGCTGACCTTGTCCATGCGCCTGCACAAGAGCTACAGGCTATTTCATCTCCTTGGCCCTTTTCAAAATGGGGCTTAGATATCATTGGGAAAATCAACCCTGTGTCATCTGATGGACACAAATTTATCATAACCGCTACGGAGTATTTCACAAAATGGGTTGAAGCTATGCCTTTAGCTTCTTGTACTGGAACACAAGTTTCCAAATTTATTTTTAATCAAATTATTTGTAGGTTTGGAATTCCTGCCAATCTCATCTCAGATAATGGAACTTGTTTCAAAAATAAAGATGTCAAAAAATTATGTCAAAAGATATAAAATTCAACATCGTTGGTCCACTCCCTATTATCCTCGGGGTAATGGCCAAGCAGAAGCATATAATAAAACATTAATCAAAATTCTCAAAATACTTGGTCAATAAATCCGGTTCGAGATTGGCACATCCAATTATATCCTGCTTTGTGGGCCTATCGAACTAGTGTTCGCACCCCCACTGGAACTTCACCTTTCGTTTTGGTTTATGGCGCTGAAGCTATTTTTCCCTTTGAATTAGAAGTTCCTTCTTTGGCTCTACTACTTCAAGATACTGAAGTAGGGGATGAATATCATGCTGGCAGATTTAGTCAGCTGGAACTTTTAGATGAAAAGCGCATCAATGCTTTGGAGCATCTTCGTGCCTACCAAAACAAGCTTAAGAGAGCATATCTCAAGAAAGTTCATCCTCGATCCTTTGAGATCGGCGACCTTGTCTTAAAAGAAAATAAAAAAAATACTAATGCTACTAAAGACCTTAAAGGTAAATTCGAGCCCAACTGGCTTGGACCATATATTATTATTGCTAAATTTGGATCGAGAGCATACAAATTATCTACCTTAGATGGTAAAGAACTTAAAGAACCTATGAACATTATGCATCTCAAATGCTACTATGCATAAAACATTGGGTCATTTCATCATTTGTATATATTGTATTTTGCATATTGTTTCATTTTTAGCCATTTCTATCAAAATATTTTTCAAAGAACAGTAATAGTATTTATTTTTTGCAATTCATCAATTAAAATCAAAATACAAAAACATCAAAATCATAAAAATATTCAAAAACATCTTTTATTCATACCTGTCAATTCTTGGAGTTTGCAGTTATATTTTCAATTATTTTGGATAAATGAGCATTTATTTGGAATCCCACACTTTCACACTCACATGAATAAATATCTTGATTTTATTTGGTATGATTATTAATCTCTCTTATATCAAAGTCCACATTGGCATTAAATAAAGTTTTGAGCATAGAGAACTGATCTTGTTATTTACTTGAACCAAGTATATCTTTTTCACATTAAAATGATTTCATTGCAAATTCAATATGATGCTACATAGTAGACGTGGTTTCTTGAGCGAAAAGTTTCCCCTGCTATCCTATCATGCACATGGTCTAGAATCTTTGAGAATTGACAAAAGGACAAGCTCACCCCTACCCAGAATAAAAATCCCTTGCTCTACAGCTAATCCGAGCAAGTATCCCTAGCATAGGAAGAAAAAGAAAAGTTCAAGAAAAAGAGAAAAAGAAAAATGTTATTTTGTATCATCACAACAATGTTTCAGCATTATCTCAAATATCAAGCAAAAATACAAAAAAATAAAAAGAGCAAAAGAGAAAAGCAAAAGCAAAATGCAATAAAATCCTTTCCCTACCCCTTGAAAAGAAAAGAAGGGTGAATGAGCTTGAATCCCTAGAATTCTCAATTATTCGAAAACCGTGAGGTAAGCCCCATAACATGTGGTTTGTGCCCAACCCGCTTGGCCTTGGGTAATTCCTAGCATGGTGATATGTCTGTCACATTAGCGACCTTCTTTTGTACAGACCTATGTCGGCTTATGGATTAGCTAGCTCTTGATAACCTAACTTGCACAATAGTCTGGTACGGTTATATGCATATAAATCATGGTTAACGAACATTCATTTGGTTAAGGCAAATTGCTTGTATCAAATTATCTTGCTCAAAATTGGTGAATGAACAATACAATTGCACACACATTTGTATTTGAGAGATTTTGTGTCATTATGATAAATCAAGATCGGTAATGAACTCACATTTGCACATGAGGATCCCTTATAAACCTACATTTGTTTTTGAGATAATTTAAAATATTTCTGTAATTCTTTTTAGAACAATTTTATCCTCTTATTTCAGAATTTTGTTTCGTATAAAAACAATTATATACATTGTGTCACAAAATTGCAAAACGATTTCAAATAACATGTTCATCATATTATTATTTTCTGTTTATCAAAAATCAAAAAACAAAAAATCAATCATGCAATAAAACTAAAATATCTATTTTATCTTTGGATTTCACGATGATGGTATAAGTCTATACCTATAAATTCTATGCCTAGCGCAAACCATTGTTCTAATTTTATTTTCCCATCCATTTTAAAAACACATATGGCTTACATCATTATGTTACACAATTGTGCTTCAAAATGAACGAACACTTATTCTATTTCATGTCATTATGTCAAACATTCCATCTTGCAACCATGGTATAATTTCTA
Source organism: Wollemia nobilis (assembly GCA_028583015.1). Classification (NCBI taxonomy): domain Eukaryota; kingdom Viridiplantae; phylum Streptophyta; class Pinopsida; order Araucariales; family Araucariaceae; genus Wollemia; species Wollemia nobilis. Next base: position 917,146 of record JAQPPZ010009673.1, on the reverse strand, counting down.
AGGAATTATTCAAAAATTTATCACACTTAGGAATTTATGCCTAGAAAAAATCACTTTTAAACATATTTCATGCATAATTTTGTGAAAAATCTGAAAACAAATTATCACCATCATCATTTTCATCATCACAACACCAAGTCTTAAGACAGTCTCTTAAGCACTCTTTTACTTTTAGCAATATTTCTATACTAGGATTAGCTTGACGACCTAGCGAGCGACGACTCCATGAAATGGTCTATAACAGCGACAATGTCCTTTGAAATTATTGTTAGAAGTCCCTTTTATTTTTCATCAAAATCACACCAAAACAACCAATTTATGCACATCAAATTATTTCATTTACAAATTTTATGGCATGACATAACATTATAATTTACTTCCAACGACATAATTACATGAATCAACAATTCAAGCATCATAATACAACATATACACAAGTCATATCATCAAAAAATAATATATATATATATATATATATATATATATATATATATATATATATCAATGAATTATATACATCATCTGGATTGGTATGCCACAATCCATACTCTGGCATACTCAATCCCCTCAAAAGTAATAATAATATAATCTGCACTCTGTAGTAGCTAGCCTCGAGAAGCCCTCGAGCTCTCAGCCTCATCTCCTCCCCCACCCTGACGTGGAGGAGGTGGTCCCATAGAGGTCCGGGTCGTATCTCGGGTCCTCATCATCGATCGTGAGGATGTCCTCGATGATCCCATCATGATCGGCTCTACAATGGGGGCTGGCAATGGTATCCTCTATCCCTCTGGGATCGCCTGATAGTACAACCCCTGGTAGAATGCGGTCTGAGCAATAGACCGCGCCAGATCCCGAGTGCTCACTCCTTCACCCTAAGCTCTGAGCCATGTAGCCTCATCCTGTAGTGTCTGCACCTGAGCCCGGAGGTGGGCAACCTCAGCCCAAAGAGCCACCATCTCGCTGCTCTCCCCTACCTCAACACCCTTGCCCTTATCAGGCGATGGTGGTCTCTCCCCCTGCTACGAAGGGAATCTCTCCTCCCTCCACCCTATCTCCCATGGCCTCTATGGAGCCTGACCCATCCGTTGGTGTCTCTCCTATGGGGACCGCCGCTGCTCTCTCCCATCGTGACCCCGCGCTACCTCAATGGTAGCCTGGCACCACCTCCCCATCCGTCGCACAACCACATGCATCGAACCCTATGCCCTCATCATCCGAGGAGGGTGGATGCCTATGTACCAGGCATCATAGCCATCTACAGACCCAACATCATCACCATCCACTGGCTGGATGGGGGCATCGTCCATGTCCTGACTCTAGAATCACTGCATGTCTGGAGCCTCACTTAGTGTCCGGGAGTACTCGTAATCCCTGAGAGAAGGGATCCCCTACTATAGACCGAACTGCCATAGTACCCAGTCGTAGCGGTGGAGCTCTACCTCTCCCCACTCCATCCTCAGCCAGCAGACTCGCCTGATGCGAGCCAGCTCTTGCCCATCCTCTGCCCACCCAGGGTGCTCTCACCATGGCCTCTAGGTGATCTGGTCTGGGATGAGGTCATCTAGCAACCTTCGTGACATCGACAGATCTATCTACCGCTGTGACCCCCTCTGTAGCCACCAGTAGAAAACCTAGGGCCTCTCCCGGTCAACCCCTATTAGTGGGAGCCCTACCGGCCTCTGCACCGCAATGTGCTCCCAACACCAAACTTGTAGCAACGATGTCAAGACCAGACATCGACCTCCCTTGTATACGACCCCATGCAGGATCCTATACAAGTGATAGAGTACAAAGCTACCCCATGCAAACCTATACCCATGGTCTCTCATGTTGCAAACTATATCTGAGAGGAGCCATGGTAGCCTACACCCACTCTGGTGGCACAATAGTAAGCCACCTACCACCCCTGCCAAAACTCGAGTCAGCCTAGATGCCCCAGGCATCTATCGTAGAGACTCGATGTTCACCCCACCCTTCTCCAGGGTGAAGCTCGGGTCTCCAGTCAGCCTCATCATCGCCTGGCCCTGATTGGCCATAGGTGTCATGAGCCATCCCTATATGGGGATCCTCATGATCCTCCATACGTCCTCTAGTGTGGGAGCCATCTCCCCTGTCGGTAGCCAAAAATAGGATGACCTCGGATACCATCTCTCTGCTAGGGCTGTCAGTAGCCCCATGTCAGTCGGTACTTGTGGCATCTCTGCCACATGTTGTAGCCCGACCTGTCCTAGTCGGTCATGCTCTGCCTGGTCAAGCACGGCTATGTCATCTCTTAGTCCATCGTATTTCCATTCTCGACTCTTTAGTAATCCCCTCTATAAAACAAACAAAAAACAACAAAATTTATTAATAACCAATCATTAAAATCAAATTAAACACATTTTAAAATCAAGTTAAAGATGCTATCATCCACCATCGGATGATATCGTCCCAAATTGGGCAAAATCATCCTTTGTTAGGACTAAATCATCTCTGATTTTGCAACTTGGGGATCGTCCCTTGTTGAACGAGATCGCCCCTAGTTCATCGATTTTGCCCTCAGACGAAATCGATGATTTAGAGACGATTTCGACGAAATAGGGATGATTTTGTTTGGACGTCGTCGATGGCCTAAAAATGGCCGCGATGCCCCAAATAATCAAAATTTAAATCCACAAATTGCACAAAGCAAAATCAAACCTAATCTACTAGGATTAGATCCTTACCCGTAGCTCGTGCTCGGACCTCTGTCGCTCTGTGCCTTTGTCTCCACCATTTTCTCTCTGTAGCACTTTGGAACAGTAAAGATGAACAGTAAAAATGAATTAGGGTTTTACCCTATTTTCTTAATTTTATTTAAAAAATCAACATTTTAATTTTTGCCTTTTCCATGTTTTTTACCTCAAACGTTTGATTTGGGTAAAAACATGAAGGGGGCACCATAGTCAACAGTTGTACGATTCGACCAAGAATCGTCGTCTAAAAAATTGAGTACATTTTTGCTTTCTCGTAAAACGGGAAAAACTCGTCTTTAACGCATTTTCTTCGAAAAATTCGCTAAAGAGGGGGCAAAATGTAGCACCCTAAAATTGGCATGGTTAAAACCTTAGTAAAAGATAAAAGATAAAAATTTGAATTTTAACCCCAAAACCGCTTGTTACCCGTTTCCTCATTTTTCATGCCATTTTTAGGATTTGTTTTGACCGTTGGACGATATCGTCGTAGATTAGACGTGATCATCCCAGATCTGATGAAATCATCATGGATAGAACGTCCAGACGATTTTGTCCCAAAACCGAGTTTTCATAATTAGCTTATGTTTCAACAACCTCTCCAACTTGGGCAGAAGCGTGTCTACGCAGTTGGAGATTTCCCTATTGGAGATCTCCCAGATTGGGATGATCCCCAACCTCCTAGCCTCCCCCTAATCCTATATAAACTAGGATTTTTCTAGTTTATCCCCCTGACTCCCCTTGATTCTGATTCCCCTGAACCCCTTAGCTGACTGATTTAGATCCTTATTCACTAGAGCATCCTCGTACTACTGTTTGTATGTTGCATTTTGCATTTTCTTGCAGGAACTCTACTATTTTTTAGTTGAAGATAGCTCGGATCATCGCAAATGATCTCGGATGATTATGAATGATTTTGTTGAGGAGCACAGATGATCTCGTACGATTGGAGGTGATCCTAACTGTAGTCCAGATTGGGGGCAATCCGAGTCTAGAGTTTGCATCTTCTTAACTTTCTTGCATTTTTCCATTATAATTCTGCATTATCTTAGGTTATTATGTTTATGCATCTTGGAGTTCACCTCATCTAGTATAAATGCATGATAAAATCAAAATAGATTGTGAAGTTGATGCTTGTCCTCTTTAATTACTATTTAGATCTGTCATTCAGATAAATTTATAGTTATTTCTATCATTTCCCTTCGCTTCTGTAGTTGCATCTTGGGTATTTTGTATCTATTTCTATGATTGTAGGTTTTTGATGAATTCATCTGATGAATTCATCAGATATCAGATGATCCTATCTGATCTCAGATGATTACGTATGAACTGAGGCGATCTGGATTGCTACAAAACTCAGAATCTTCATCAAACATCCGAAATCAGGTATGATCTGTCCTAATTTGCCTATTCACTATGTTTAGCAACCATTTCTATTTTTTGTATCCATTTAAATCATTATTGGCATATAGAATAGTTTAGATTCATTTTGGCCAAACCTAGGAGCTGAATGATTGAGTATAAAACGAACACATCAAACCCATTCCCAACCTAGGCATGGAAACTGCCACTCAAAATTTTCTTGGTGAACCCACCATCCGTCGAAAATTCACCCTTATACTCCTCCCCCAAGAGGCGGGACCTTCAAAGGGCCTCTCAGTCCGAGGTATTGTCCCATCCTTCTCGCATCCCCCTTTCGGGCGTGGATCCTATAGCTTGAGGGTAAGGATGCGAAAAATTTGGAGCGATACAGTCATTGAGAAACCCTAATCATTAGTGCTTTGGTTATCTATTTTTGCTTAGCATTGTGCCACACACAACTCATCCCAAAAAGGGGCATCTATAGACACCAAAACAACACTAATCTGATTATGTGACTACAAACATTGATCAAGTTGACACACACAACCCCCAGGGTAGCCCCCAGAGGTTAAAAAGTGGTCCAAACCACTCTCATAGTAGTTTTGGAAGGTCAAAGGTCAATTTGGCACCTTTAAGGCACTCTGCTCCTTACTCATTCCACCCTGGGACAATTACAAACTAGTATTCATCCCACCCTAGGATGATTAGCAGTATTCACTCCTGGGTGGGGAAAATAGTAGGTTTGATGGAAAAAAGGTCAAACCTTGAAAAATGGCAGATCAGATCTGCCACTTAACTCCTCCTTCAATGCATGGAGTGCGAGTGAGTATTTTTGAGCTCAAAGAGGCAGTCATAGAGTCCTTAATCAGGGAGGAATCTTCTCTCCCCTAAGAAGGCATGATCGCCAAGTGGCACCTATGAATGCTCATTCATAGAGACCCTCAAGTCTATAAAATGGTGAGTCTTCTCACCCGAAAATGAGAACAGTTCAGGAGCATTTGGAGCAATGGAGTGCTGCCAATTTACATCCTCACCTTTTTTCTTGTGCCTTTCACATCCTTAATATCTCTTTTGGAAGGGAGGTTATTGGGTGATTATTGGAAGCACAATACAAATTGAAAACTTGACATTTGGCCATAATATCCCACCAAAATTTGCCAAAAATACCCCACAAGAGGTTTTTGACCCATCCCAAGTGGATTGGTGTCGAAATTGAGCCCCAAACGATGAGCATCCTACCCTCGGGCACCCCCCGCACTGTTGAAGTCCTAATCGCCCCACCCCAGAGTGATTAGAAATCTATAGTAGGTTTCATTTATGTTTTTATTGCATTAGATTCTAGGTTGTTTACATAGGTTTCCATTCAAATTTCATGCTATTCTGATCCGTTTTGATGATGTTTTTGTTATTTATCGCTTTCACTAACATACAAGGAGCATCATCAGCTTCTAGGTGATAGAGGCTGAATTGGCAAAATATGACCTTCTGGGTATTTCCAAAATACCCCATTTTACCTAACCCCCAACTTTGCAGGAGATTTGGAGCCTCCTGGATGGGAAATTTAGGACAGTACTTTCTGACATTTTGTTGTAGGTCTAATCATCCCACCCTGGAGCGATTAGAAATTCGTGGTGAATTTCTTGACTGTTCCTTTTGCAGTGCCTTCCTGGTGATGTTCTCATGCCTCTGTCAAGTTTTCATATCATTTTGATATGTTTTAGTTATCATTTTATTTTTTTTACACACGCACTAATCGTAGGCTTTGGGGATCACATGTTTCATTTTATCTGCAGGTGCTACTAATCCTTTTTAGTTTCTCTGAACATAGGATATCGACACCAGAGGAGCAGAAAGGAATCAAAGACTCATCCATGCAAGTGGTAGTGATGTTTTGGCCTGCCCATTTTACATGCGGGCACGCGAAAGAAAGCGGGGCATCCATGGTGTGATAAAGTTATATTTAATGCTCCTAGACCCTACAAAGGGAGGAGACATATTGTAACCGAGTTCCAAAGAAAATTAATAAAAAGGGTTGTATTCGACATTTTATTTCTATCTTGTTTCAATTCGTTTGATTTTCCCTCTTTTCATGCATTTCAGTTCGTATGACTTAGCGTTATCTTTCGCTTTTGGCATACATTGCACTTGGGGTTTCTATTTTATTTTTGTATCCTCGTGCTTTCAATTTTGTACCTTTATTTCTTCTTTATTCTCATAATCTAGTATGCATTTTAGTATTTGTATAAATTTCTAGTGATACTCTCAAAGAGATAGAGTTTCTTATTGTAAGGTGGAGAACTCAGTAAATTTTCTACATAGAACTACGTAGTAAAAAATCTATTTCTGAACTCTTCTACAATGTCCTCCCACTGGAGATCTACAAATTTTATGGTGTTTCCTTTCTTATAAGTCTTCCACAAATCTAAATTTATTCCTACTAGATGAAGGATAACCCACATAGTTCTATATTCATATGATAAGAGTTTCATGGAAAAGTATATTTTGACCTCATTTAACCAGTTTTTTGTAGCATCACCACCCTCTCTACCATAAAATTTGGTGATCTTAATATTTTTCATGTCCTTTGCTAATTCAGCACCTACTCAGGCTCTATTAGTTCCTTCATATCTAACAGGTTCTTCCTTCTATCTTCCCTTAGGTTCTTTACCATTTGTCAAATTTTCTATCAATTTTTGTTGTTGGATAGTTAGCTCATTTTGTTGAGTGATATGTATATTTTTCTAACCCATTTGTTCTTTTTGTTACTCAATTTGTATTTGGATAAATTGGACTATCTTAGCCAAATTTCCATCCTCTCTAATAGAATCATTAGTTTTATGTTAATTTATTTATTCCATATACCTTTCCCTACAAGGTCCTTTTCTAGCTCTCATAGGAGGTCCATTTTGAGGTCTAATAGTGGACTCTTTTTGTCCATATATTGGGGGTTCTGAGAAGATCCACCTCACAAAAAATGTGCCATTTTACCTGCTTGCAAAAGAGCAAAGTTAAATATTTGGTTTAGGTTTACCAAACTTACAAAATATAATCATTAAGATTCCTAAAATTGAAGGATATTATAATATTGTGCTATGATACCACATGTAACAACCCATGTCTGCTCACCTAGTTGTATAACCCAATCTATCTCATTGGTTACACAAGGTGAAATTTTTTGTTTTGCTTTTCTTGCAAACTAATCCTAAAGATAATAATTTTATTTTGAAATAAAAAGGGTTGATGTACATCCAAATTTATTTTTAGTATAAGGTATATCAACCACATTTAGGTTTTAATCATTGCAGATAATTCCCAAGTGGATGAGATTGACCAAATCCCATAGAAAGTGCCACTTCTTAGGGTCTAACTTCTTATTTCTCATCCTCTTGTTCTGGCATGAGTGTAGATCCACAATTGGGGTTATCCTCTAGGGCCTATAACACCTAGAGGATGGACACATACTATCCCTATCCCTTAACATGATAAACCTCTAATCAAGAATGGCCAACTTGTTCTTGACTTAACATGCAATAAGGTTAGCATATATATGCCTAGTGCCTAACTTATTTTCCACTCATATAGATTTAGATAGGGCCATATAATTATTATGAATATGATCTTGGTATATATTAACCTTTTATGACACATGATAGATTATCCCATACCAATCATGATGGACTAGGCTAGTTCCCTAATTATACCAGCCATTTCCTAGTAAAAAATGATGCAAGACCTATCATCATAATACCCACACAAAAACCTAGAGGAGATTTCTCTTACCACCCCTTATCACCTTCTTGTCCTGAACTATCTCATAAAGAAGTGGTCATTATCAAGTCATAGTGGTCACCATCCCATAACCACCGGTATTGGGTGTTTTAAAAATTATACATCCTTTCTCGATGACAATAATTAAAAAGGCATTATCCCTTTCTTGATGATATAGTTAAAAGTTTAATGTTTTCTAGAAGGGATTTAAATATCATTTTTGTGTAACCCTAGACTAAAATAATTTTCCTCTTCTCTTAATTCCTTGTATTTTATATATTTGTTCTAACTTAATGATACATAATATCTTAAACTAACATGTTATGCTCCTAAGTACAAAGGGCCTACTTTTTATTCTAGGTCTAACTAATGCACAAAAATTATATCTGTATCTAATAGCTATGTATAAGGTCCGAAGCATATTTTAATATAATTTTATTCATAATATCTATTAATTTTATTTAACTTCCATGATTTTACTACTATGAAGCCTAATTCAAAACACCAATTTTTTTTTATTTAGCATTTAATAAAATAATTCTACATTAAGCCTTTCTCAATAAAGCATGCTACTTTTAGAGTAACCAAAATTTAAAACCATTCAATTTTACCATAAGCATTTTCATTAAATTTTATTAACCTAACTTAAGGTCACCTAACCATTTAATATGCTAGAAAAACTTGTATAGCTTACTTTGATAATAAAAAAACTATAAGTTGATGATAAAAGTGATGTAACTAAAGAAAAGAGTATACCTCCACTAAGGAACATATCCAAGATAAAATAAGATGTTTGACTAACTTAGGTTTCACACACAATGTGAATTATTTGGATCAAATATGGCTTATCATTGGTAACCTCTTTTTTTTAAGGTCATATCCAGTAAAGAAAACCAATAGATCAAGGAGATAATTTTTAGTGTCAAGTAACATGAACCCTAAATTTTTGTTAGAAAGGGGAATTATGTTTTAAAAATTATATTTTCCCAATGTCACGACAAGGCATTAAAATAGGCTTAATTGTTCTAATATCACAACATGCATGATGATGTAGTAACAAGAAGAGGGATGTTATATTAAAATAAAATGGTTTCAACATATTCTTTAATGCACGTGAACAACCTAACCCAAGGGTTCAATAATAGTTTGAAATTTTTTTGATGTACTATGTTAAACTCGTCAATGAATTAAATAACACACATTATATAACCAACCAAAACTATGAAAATATTTTAACCAATAGATTCTTTGGTGTTCAACAAAAAAAATAATTAGTTTTTATTTTAAAACAAAATATAATTTAAAGACAAGTAGTAGAATGAAATAATGCTTCTCCCATATATGGGTGTTTTTATACTGCTATCCACATGCACTTTGGTAAGAAAGTACTGAATATAAATAAATTATGTAATATAGAAATACCCAATGTGAAATTAGCTAAGTCCAAATATCACCAAAATTTTTGCACCTAAATAGGGCCCGACACAACCCTAGATGATGAGGCCAGGAATTGCCTCTTCCATGAACACTTTTTGATAAATTTTAACTATTTGAATTACCCTTTTTACTATGATTTTATGTTAATTATGGGAAAAATGCATTATATAATGATGTTTGCATATTCTAAAATGACAAAGTGCATATACTTTGTTTTACTATTTTTGCTGCAATTTCACCTATTTTTTAGTTAATTAATCTATAGTATTATAGAAATTTAGACCTTGTTGAATATCTGGTGCTTAGTAATATTGTGTTCCTCTGTTTAAACTAATTCAAATGGAAAAATGTGCCAAGAACTTGTCCACTATAGCTGACTGTGCAAGAAAACAGGCTGTAACTGTGACAGTTCTAGCCAGCTGTACATATACAACAGGGCTTGGAATTAGTCACTCCAGCACGTTCCACCAATGTAGAAGGGTGTAAAAAATAAGAAAAAAAGTCAACAAGTTACTCCCTATGCGTTTTGAGCATAGATCAACAATGAATAGTCACCTACCTATTATTTTAGAGCAGTGCAGGAATAAGCGGCGTAGGAATAGGGAACAGCACAGGAACAACAAAAAATGATCAAAATGCACCAAAAACATGGAAATCATGATTGGAAATTGACCAAGCAGTTAGTCCACCATATTTGGACTTCATTCCTTCACCATAGGTAGACCAGCTGGGATAAAGGGATAAAGGTTGACAAATTACAACCTTGCATTCCAGGAAACTATTTTGTAAACAGTTGAAAATCCCTAAAACTCAGCAAACAGATGTATCAAAATTTTCTTATAAATAAAGCTCCCAGCACGGTTGAGAATAATAGATAATAGGGATATAATTAGAAATAGTCATTAGCAAAATTGAGTAGAAGAAAAAGACTTTGTAGCATTACAGTAAATTGTAGATTTTTCCTACATTACTATAATGCAATTGCAAATGGAATAAAAGGTGCATTTTTTTTCAGATTATATTAGCATTTGATGATTTATGGTGCATATTTAATTTATTTGGTATAAATTTTCACCCTCTTCTGGTTTTGCAAGCAAGGGCCCACTTACAGGATCAGAGGAAGGGCAACTTAGTGATAAGAAAATCTTGCTGATTTCTTGCTGCAGCAGAACAATAGAACTCTGTCACCAATTATTTACAACATTAATTTTCATTTCATAATTGCACCATTGCATCTAGAATAGGTTCAATCATGTGTTAGAATAGTTTAGCATTTGACCTGCAATAGCATCATTTTCAGCATTTTTTGCAATTTTTAGAATTACATCATTTTCAACATTTTTTTGTAATTTCCAGAATTATGTTTTATTGCAATAAAAATTAATTTGGTTCCAATTTTGTTCATATCATTGTGAGTTTTATCATTGGCTAATTTCTACAAGTGTGTGTGTGAATTTCCATTATGTAGTTTATTGTTCTGCAATTTGCTTTGTGGTCAATTTAGCAGCATATTATTTCTTATCTATTTTAGATTTTGCAGTTTCATTTTCTTGTAGTTTAAATTCAATTTCAATTTTTGCAATTTGATTTCCTTTGTTAGACATTAGGAAGATACACCAAAACCCCCAAAACACTAACTGATCCATCAATAAAAACCTGTTCTTGGATAAAATGAACCTGCAAGTGTGACACCTCCTATCGTATACAGCCTTTGGACATTGCCTTGGACTGACATATAATTACTAAATGATGAATGATCAATGACCCTCATCACTAGATATCTGAACCAAATAGGGAGTGTGAATATTTTAAATCTGGAGATGGTTAGGAATTTTACACATGATCGAAGCCCAGATTGGTCTTGAATACTTGGCCTGACAAAGGATTCCAAATATTCCAAGTCTAGGAGATGCTATAAATTTTGTACTCTACCAAGGCCTAGGAAGATACTAGAGATTCGATTAAACATGAAAGCCTATAGCAACTGAAAAAATTACACTTGATTGAATCTCAAGGAAGTATCAGATGTATGACCTAGCTATGAGAGACCAAAAATTTTTACAACCAACTAAAGCTTGAAGTAGTCTAAAAGTTTTAACACAGGAATATGAGGAAATTTCCATGTCCAAGAAGCATTGCAGGAATCATGCCTAGTCGAAGCTTGGATAGGTACCAAATACCAAAATATGGAGTTTTGTACATGGAAAAAGCCCAAAATTGTCTTGGAGACCTGAACCATACCAAAAACATACTCCATTGTAAAAATAAACTAAGTATCAATACCACCAACAGATTTTGACCTGATAAAGACCTGGAGGGTTTCCAATTGTTTGCCTAGAAATCAAAATTCAATAACATAGAACCTAGAGGGCACTAAATGATATGAATGTTATTGGATATTGGATAGGCATAAAATCCTCAACCTAATACTGAAGTCTAATACTAGAGATCCAAAAGTTTTTGATCTAATAAATACCTAAAGAGGTACCAAAATCTAGGCCTAATACCAAATATTGTGAGATAATAAAGAAAGCAAAATTTGAGACTGTCAAAGATTTTATATCTAGACATGAGGTGCCAAGGTTCTAGAAACTTGATATATCTAGCTCAATCAGATCCAACATTGGATCAATTGCATGAGGAATATCATTATCCTAAGATACTTGTTTGATATAGGTTACCTGTCAAAGGAATATTATAAGAATGATTGTGTTCATGGCCATCATGCAGGATACTGGGTGGCTCAACTAAAAATAATAAACAAAAATCAATGAACCAGATGTAATCAGTAGGATCAACACTACCTAGAATTGTATAGATTTTGGCCAAGTCAATAGAGCATTATGAGGTTGTTGGGGTGGCCATATTTCCCAAAGGTCCATTCAGTTGGTATCATGTCTGATATAACAACATTTTATTTCTAGAATAATGATATCTCTTGATAATAATGTGATTGTAAAATGTCTATATATACAAGTATGTAGAATTAATATTTATTGGCTCTTAGGTGTTTACAATTCATATGTAAGACTGGATATTGTATCCTAATGCAAATAGACTACTATATGGCCTCTAGTTCGATTCATTCATAGAGTATGTATGTATGTGTTGATGACTGCATATTTCTAATTTAAACATGTTAAATATCTATGGTGATAATTCTGAATCTTGTATTTCTATTGTACTTATTTACTTATCTAGAATTTGTGATTTGATAAAGATACAATATATTAATATTAAATACTATGTGGTTGTTTATCCAATTAGCTGGTTTGTTAGGTAGTGGGTTGTTTAGTTGCATGATCCTTGTTATTGCATGTCTTAATATTGCTTAATTTGTACCACTTTAAGTTTTGGATCTAGTTTAGTTTATTTCTTTTAGCACTCTTTTTCCCTCCACTTTTAGGAATAGTTAGTTGGAACTTCAATGAACTGATCTCCTCCGAATATTGACCATGGTAGTTCTCATGAGCTCCTTTGTCTTTAAATTTTGGTCAAGGTATGTGGGTGCACAAACCTTTCCATTAGACAATTTTTTTGATCAACAATTTTTGGTACATCTTAGTGGGATGCAAACGTCCCTTAATTAGATAATATAAGGGTAGATGATAGCCTTTATTATCAAATCCCATCAAAATCACCTGGTAACTCTGCTCAAATCTAAATATCTGCATCATATTACCAGTTGCATTCAAATCTAAAGAACTTGGTGATATTTGATTTTGATCCACAATATCCATCACCTAGAAAATCCATCTATTGATACCTAGAAAATAATTGCATATCTATATTTCATTAAGTTGCCCTCCTTATATTTCTAGATATACGATCATAAGACAAGCAACTAGAGAATTTGAGAATTAAATTATTAGAACTATAGTTTGGAAACTTCATAATTCATCCAATATGTACACCTATTTCATCACCATATATGATTATAGTAGTAGATATAACTAGTGCAACAACTCAAGTTGTTATCAACACAACTCCAATAACCCATCCCATTTCACCACAAAAAATGGCTTTAAACCTGAATCAAAACTACCCAACCTAGAAGCATATCAGAACTTTGAATATACAGGTCCAAAATCCCATTCCCTAGGCTATCCTGAAGGCACTACCAACATATGATGGCACTTGAAAAATAGTGTATGAAAATTACCAAGATGTATTAGCATTACCTTTCATACATAATATCCAAGATGAGGACATCATGATAAGGTTTTTAGTAATATCATTGAAAGGAAAGGTGTTATACTAGTATATAACCTTTTTGGACCTAACCATAACTTCATGGAATGCACTAGATACAAAATTAATTGAAGAATTCAATGAATAGGTAGATCCCTTCTCTATTTTAATCTTGTTAACTAGCATCCAAATACATATGCAAGAGGAAATTGTAGACGTAAACAACAATTCATTCAGATATGGAAAATAGTACCACAAGGCATACACCCAACTGATGAAAATAAAATGTACCACTATTTAAGGGTGTTTTCCTTATGATATGGGTATGTACATAAGGCAATACTTAAGATAACTCTCAGTACCTGCTATTGTATCGGTATCACCAACCTTGAATTCCTTGATAATTTCTCTTCAAGAAATTATGGTCCTTTAAAATATCATAAATAAGGTCATATCCATGAAGAGATGAGAAGTAGAGAGGAATTTTCAACCATGAAGGTTCCCATTTATCACAAGAGACCAGGTTGCTTCCACTAGAAAGCCCTCAAAAAAGTCAAATGCCATGTATGCCAACTAGGAGGAAGAACCTTCTTCTTCAAAATATGAGTTCATTTTTTTGTGCTCATCCTATAATGATCCTGATGGTGAAAGCATGTGCATGATGCATCAACATTATATCAAAAAATTACCATTAAAAAAGTAGAAAATGCATAGAGAGGGCAAGTGAACATGATGAGGGAAGTATATGAATACAACTTTTTGATGCCAGTTGAAGAACAAGTGGTGGTTATTACAAGATCAAGGAATAAGCCTCTATTTATTGATACAAATTATTTGGACCCTTTCAAGGTACCTTATAAACCAAAATATATTCCAAAGAAGGATATACCTCTACCTGCCCAGTTCAAAATATAGCACAACACCAACAAAAGGAAACTAAGGAAGGTGACGAAAAGGAGTAGGCTCGAGATAAACTAAGATATCATTACCTAACCAAATATGAGAGGATTTAAGTGGCTCAGGAATACAAGAATAAATATGAGGAATCTATAAAATATCCGAGCAAATAGATATAATCTTTCTATTTCAACATTGTAGAAGAATTGAAGAAAACACCATCCAAAATTAGCATGTATGATGCACTCCTCATCTTGGGACAAATTAATATTTTGTAGGTATCTATAAAATTGTTTAAAATCTAAGGGAAGTAATAGGTATAGCTTAATATAGCTTAGTACTACTCTAATTCAATAATCGAGAAGAATAGGCCATCTCCATTTTACTTGTTCTTACATATGGATGGATGGGTGGTACACAATTGTATGATTGACTCTACAGTAGCTACCATTGTTATGCCCAAAGGTGTTTTTGAAGTAATGGATATTGAATGCACAAGCATTAATCTTGGAGTGCTACAATTATATGGTACACTCGTAAAATAGTGGGAGTAATTAAGAATGCTCCTATAAAGATAGATAGAATGCCCCAAATTACCATCATTTAAGAGGTTGTGGTGGTGGATTAAGAACCTTATTTTGGTATGTACTTATCAAGAGAATTCACTACCAATATAAGGGTTATTTTCACTTTTATTAATCTCATATGGAGGTACCATATATAGGAAAATAGTCAAGATATTCTTTGAGAGGTCATCTTCATGTCATATAGAGAAGCTTGGAGAAGAACTACAAATAAATGTAGTAAACTTAATCAGTGAAGAAATAAACATAGTGGATGAAGTATTGGATGACCTAGAACTAGAAAATTAGTTCTCCATGGAGGATTTCAATGTCATTATTGAAATAAAAATAGGCACTTACTCAATCATGAGGATGGAAAAATCCAAAAGTACAAGTGAAACTCCTGATTAGAAACAGGATCTACTCGATTCCTTTGAAGGTTTGGATTCCTAGGCCATTCCTAGATAAAAGAATGATCAAGATGATATACTAGATTTTTTGTATGTTGGGTGTTATATGATGATTGATATCATCCATGGGACCATGACTATGGGAGTCTTTTGTAGACACTCTAGCCCAAATAAGGACAATTTTTAGAAAGTACTACAAAATGATGAGCAGATAGTTGATTTTCCAATTCAATAAAAGAGTGGCATGAGTGGATAGTTGCCTAACAAAAAGTAGAATGATGAAAAAGGGGAGATAATATAGATAAAAATAGATCACATACCCAAATAATTTGTATCTATGGGTATTATATTTAACTATAGTGATAGATCTACTACTTGTGAGATGAAGGTCTATAATGGTAGTTATAAGGAGGTAAACATTTATCTTGAAGGTTGGCATATCATATTCAATCAAACCTTGTCAGTTGACTAAATAAGAATTTAAAGGAATTTAAATACATCACTCTACTCCCAAGTTTATGGAAGATAAGTTGCATTACCATCAAATTCAAAACATTCAACATCAAGATCCATCAAATATACTAATCCAAAGGATATGAAGATTTTAGAAATGATAATGGTAAAACCCATCCAATAAAAAGAAGAGTTATGAGAAGCACATAATGATGTTGGCCATCACTAAATTATTGTTAAACAATGGTCCAACCCTAAAACAATTATAACGACATTTGAGGAAAGTAATCCAGTGCTTAAATGGGACTGGGACAAAGAAAATTGGGGATGAACAAAGAATTTGATCCTATATGGACTACCTCATACCTCATAGAGCAAAGGAAGGGGTCAACCATACTTTAGTTGTACCAATTGGATGACCATTTACTATTCATCTCGGTAGATGGTCAATATATCAAATATTACACTTAAGACAAGTGGCATCCTACTTGTATATATGTAAAGATAACACTTGAACATTGTGTATAAAGTATACATTTTGTCCTTACCTCAAGAAACTAACCCTATCTAAAATAAATTCTCAAAATAACATTAGGTGGTTGGCTTATTTGACATATTGGGTTGTACACTATCCTACCACATGTTCGTTGAGTCATTATACAAGTCTAAAAAATGATTGACATTCTTGGTACGACTCTCAAGCATTTATCTCATTAATAATGCTCGATACCTTGTCCAATGCAAATTCTTCAAAACCATTGGAGGATGACTTGCTAGATGCAATGTGTGAAATAAATGCATAGATGATTGGTGATCCCAATAATATTTGCTGAAAAAGCATAGGTTCATGAAATTTTGTAGCCCTGATTAAAATCAAATGAGTGTGAAGAGATTTATTGGTTATTAGGCATCAACTATCAGATTGCAAATTGGCCAATGTAGGTTTGTGGAACCCTTTACAATTTAACTTATTAGATCCCACACCCAAGATGATTATTCTATTAGAAAATCCTTCTTGGCATGTGCAATATTCCTCATGAAAACATTAATGTCACCCAACTACTAAAGGCTCTACCTAGATGCTATAAATTTTTTGGCCTTATACCAGACGTGCCACCCTTGTGCCACATACAGGAGTAGTAGGATAACCAGTTAAAGGCTAAAGTACAAAAGCTACAAGAAGAGAGGGAGAAAAAAATACATACATAAATCAGCTAAGGGATAAGCAAGTGAAGCAAGAAAATGCCCTACTCATTGAAAGGAATGAGCTAGAATAGGAAAATGCCAAGCCACTTACCTTAGTAGTTTCCAGATATTGGTTGAAAGAAGTTTGGATCTAATACTGGAAAAATAAAAAAGGGATAAATATGGTAGTCTTTCCTTATTTATACAAAAATTTGCAATGAATTGGAACTATATCTACAGAAGCCAAAAGACAAATGACAAGGGTAGATCATATCCTAGTAGCCAAATTTTAGGAATCACAAAAGTTTAGGAATATTCTTAGATATCCCGATAAGTTCCCAGAGATGAAAAAATAATCTAATAAGGATATCAAAGATTGAACCTTTGAGGTTCATAAAATTTACTAAATTATTGATCTCATGGACCTAATACAAGAAGATTCAGCCATCATAAGGAAGGAGGTTGTAAAAATGAATAATATTGTAAGTATCCTCAAGGCTCAGGATGCACCAAGATTCTAGAATGAAGATGGTATTTTTTTAAATTAGATGTGCTCAAATAATAGTTTGAAGAAAAAATCCATGATGAAAGTGAGATTAATTAAAATACAAAACCAGTGGATGTGAACAAAGCCTTTGCAATATTCTATAAAATCATCCAAATCTTAGCAAATATTAAGTTTTTTGCTAAAATGTATAATGATCCTCCCTATGACTACCTCCATAGATTAAGAACAACTACCTCTAAACGCAGAGGAATCCTAGATTCTCATATGGAGATGTGGAACCATATGTTTCACAAAATTCAAATAGTCATTCCTTCCAAGACTATTTTAAATTAAGGAGAATCATCTAAAGTAGCTTCTCAAAGGAAACCTTAAAAAGAGGGAGGATCACAAGAGAACTTACCATCGATTAAATAATGAAAACAAATTTCCTCATCCTGTATCATATTTTTGGTACATATATAGTCTATAGTACTTCCAAAATTAATAAATTTGATGTTGGCAATTTTGGGTACTTTGAGTACATTACCTTTGCTCAAGTATAGTTGTTGTCATTGATGTCAAAGGAGCTCTTGGTAGTTTTTGTCTTTGATGTCAAGGAGTTCTTGAAGCAATTTGATTAGTTGTCCAAGCATGTGTTTTGATGAAGGTTTCAGTATGATCAGTAAGTTTCTATGTAGCCCAGTTGCAAAAAGATCAAGAAAAAGACAAGTAAGAAGAAGTATGCAGGCGGTTGGCAAAACTGTCGTGATTTCATGACATGTTTTAGGAGAGAGAAAGCGTTGGCAAAACTATCATGATTTCATGACATGCTGGAAGGCAGAGGCAAAGCTAGAAAAACTGTTGTGATTTCGTGACATGTTTGAGGAGAGAGAAAGTTTAGGAAAAACTATCACGATTTCACGACAAGTTGAGTTGGCAGAGTTGAGTTGCAGGAAGTGTCACGATTTCACGACAAGTTGAGTTGGCAGAGTTGAGTTGCAGGAAGTGTCACGATTTCGTGACAAGTTTCAATGAAGTTGTACGGATGTAGAAAGTGTCACGATTTCATGACAGGTTGAGTTGGCAGCTTGCAGGTGGCGAAAGCGTCGCGATTTCGCAACATGTTCTAGTTTCGCGAGCAGTTGGCAGAAAAGTGCTTCAGGCAACGAAAGCATCACGATTTCATGACATGTTCCAATTTCGCGAGCAGTTGGTAGAAAAGAGCTTAAGGCAGCGAAAGCATCACGATTTCGTGGCATGTTCCAGTTTCGTGAGTAGTTGGCAGAAAAGAGCTTAAGGCAGCAAAGGCATTGTGATTTCGTGACATGTTCCATTTTTGCTAGTGCAAACCGAGAAAATGTTGAAGAAGCAAGAAGTGTCACGATTTCATGACAGAGTTGCTGATGACGTCAGCAAAAGCAGATGTGTCACAATTTTGCGACAAGAATCACGATGATGCCAACAAAGTCAGGGAGTGTCGCGATTTCATGATAATAGGCTAAAGCAAGGCGTAAGGTAGACTGTAATGTCGTGATTTTGTGACAAGTAGCGAAAGTGTATGATAGGCTGTAGTGTCATGATTTCGTGACAACAAACCAAAGAAGGCGCACGACAGGTAGTAGTGTCATGATTTTGCGACAGCAAGTAATACAAGGTGTATGGAAGACAAAGGCATAGCGATATCGTGACATGTTTGAGTTTCGCACTAGAAAAGCTATAGAACAGCAGAGGTGATTGAAGCCGATAGAGTTAACCTTTGCCGATGAAGTGTAAAGTTGTGCAGCCGACAATTGTTTTAAGGATATACAGTCGACTAAGATCAAGAATTTAATCATGAATTATTGCTATATAAGGAGGACTATTTTTGAGTTTCAGATATCGAATGTGTGTGTCGAGTTTGCGCAAGTGAAGTTTGCTGTGCGCAAAGAGCAGTTGTATCGAATCAATATAAGTGTGCATTCAAAGTGCAAATTTCACAGAAGTAGAGTGTAGGAAGAAGTTCAATCGAGGAGAAGTAGACTGTGTGAAGAGGGTGCTGTTTTGGCTACACATAGGTGCATAAGTTGCTGTGCGATCGAGTGCTACAGTATTTACACAAACTGTGTAAAGAAATCAGTGTGCAAAGACTGCACTACGGTGGATGTGCAACAGAGCAGAAGCTAAGTTGAGAAGATAGTGATGTTGCATTTTGTGAAGATTGCACTACTGTGTTTGCACAGAAGTTGAGAAGATAGTGCTGCTATAATTTGAGAAGACTGTCTTGCTTTGTAGTTGCGTAGACAGTGAAAAGTTGTTTTCAACCAAGTGCAAAAAAGAACAGAGGAAGAGGAAAATTGTGCTAGACCAAAGGACTATGTTTGGTGCAGTTAAGAGGACCAGCTTTGCAATGATAGAGTTGAGGACAGAGATCTCCAGCCAGAGTAGGGAAGACAGGTGTCTTCTATGGATAGAGTTCCACTTGCTAAGGGCAAAGGAGATAGAGGTCTTCTAGAGGATCACCAGCAAAGCAGAATTAGGGGAAGGTGTCTCATTTGAGCTGAGGCTCATAAACATTGTAATCGGGAAGGATTCCTAGAGGACTTTGATACAAATTTTAGAAGAAAAGTTTTATTCGTGGAGTAGCCCACCTTTGGTGAACCACGTAAATTACTGTCTCTTTGTGGATTGCATTTTGTGCATTGTTTTACTATTATTACTACTA
The DNA here is from genome assembly GCA_028583015.1 of Wollemia nobilis. Classification (NCBI taxonomy): domain Eukaryota; kingdom Viridiplantae; phylum Streptophyta; class Pinopsida; order Araucariales; family Araucariaceae; genus Wollemia; species Wollemia nobilis. The sequence goes on along the minus strand of JAQPPZ010009673.1, from coordinate 896,981 downwards.
TCTTATTCTACATATTAATGGTTTGAAAGCTGTATTGATAGATAAAGTTAAAAGTGGTATTATACTATTCACCCCCCTTCTTAGTATAAGCTTGTGTTCTTCAATTGGTATCAGAGCCAGTGCATTCAAAAATTTTAACAGCTTGAAGGAAAAGTTTGCAAAGAACATAATGGACTACTCGAGTGGCAATGCAGCACCTATTCTTGATGGATTAGATTTTGGCCTGTGGACTGCAAGAATGAAAGTCTATCTAATGGAACTTGGTAATGAGGTATGGGAAGTTTTTGAAGATGGGTACACCATTCCTAAAAATGGTCCTTACACTAAAGAAGATAGGCTTCTCCATCATAGCAACTCAAAAGCCATAAATGCAATCTTGAAGGGTTTACAAAAGGCAGATCTCACCAAAGTTATTCACTGCAAGACAGCTAGTGATATGTGGAAACAATTGCAGGTTGTTCATACAGGTGATGCAAATGTTCGAAAGGCCAAGTTGAGACATTTTAAAGGTATGTTTGAACAACTCGAGATGAATTATGATGAAAATATTAGTGACTACATGCTCCAGATGGATGAAGCTGTTAATTCTATGAAAGACATAGGTATTGAACTTGTTGAAAATGATGTGTGTGATAAGATTTTAAGATCCCTTCCTAATAGATTTAGTGAAAATATTTCTACTATTGAGGAAGCTAAAGATTTAGATAAATTGAAAAAGGATGAGCTCCATAGTATTATTGCAGCATTTGAGTTGAGAACTCAAGTGAAAGCTGATGTAAAGAAAGAGGCAGCTTTCAAAGCTACCAAGAAATCAAAAGGCAAACAGATTCAATAAAGTGATGAGTCTTCTAGTGAGGAAGAGGCATATTACAACAAGAAAGGCAAGTTTTCCAGGAAAGCACAAAAGCAAGAAAAATATAAGATGTTTCAATTGTGGGAAATTTGGTCATTATGCTACTGACTGTACTGTTTTCAAAAATGAAAGTGATGAAGATATACAAGATGTTAAGAGCAAGGATTCTAAAAAGTATAGGTATTACAAAAAAAGCAAATATGAGTACAACAATCATGGGAAGAGGCATTCTCACGAGAATAAGAAGAGCTTCTACTTAGACAAAGCAAGTAAGTGTTCTAGCAGTGATAGTGACAGTTCTTCTAGTGATGATGAAAATGATATGCTGTTCATTTCAAAAAAAGAGGAAGAACCGAAACATAAATTTATTATCATGAAATGTTTTAGATGTGGAAACTTTGGGCACCTTGAGGATGATTGCAGAAATAATGATTTGGCTGCTAGTATGTATGAGGATGCTTCAGAAAACTACAATGAAGATGCATGTATGGTTTTTGAAAAATGTAGCACCTCTAGTGATAAGAAATCTGAAAAAGGCCGTGATAATTCAAAGTGCCATCAAATAGAGGATCTTGAATGTGAAATCAATAATGCTCTTAGTGTTTTGAAAAAGGAAAGAAAGAAGAATGAGAGACTCAAGATTAAATTAGATGAATCTTTGTATGGAGAGAGATGAACTTATAGAAAATCTTAAAGTCTCTATGGCTAAGTCACAAGAACTCAAGAATGAGTTAGATTCTAAAATTTTGGAGTATAGTGAGTTAGAACAGGAAATGGCTTCTTTGAAAGAAGAAAATAAAGAGTACAAGGATAAGCTATACAAATTTTAGGATAGCTCTAAGAAGGTGAAATTTCTCATCAAAGGACAAAGAAAACCAACAGATAAAACAGGTCTCGGTTTTGTTGATCCACACAAGGAACAGGTTGGGGAATCTAGCAAGAGATTTCAAAAGAAAGAGATTTCTATTGAAGAAAGTATTTCAGATCATGAGTCCATAAGTGATAGATACGCAGAAATAGAAAATGATATTCATATTGAGAAGAAGTTTTCGGGACCCATGAAGTTGAATAAAAGAAAATTTCATGGCACATGTTTTGCATGTCACAGATTTGGTCACATGGTTGTACATTGCATGACTCAAGTGAAGAAAGTAAATAACAGTTTTAGGAGAAGTAATTTATTTCAAGGGTATTGCTACTCTTGTCAAAAATTCGGGCACAAGGCAATTTTCTGCAAGGCAAATAACAGGAACTGGGTTATTCAGAACAGGTAGATTCAAAGAACAGCCATGCCTGAAATAAATAATATTGTTACTTGCTATAAGTGCAACAATGAAGGTCACCTAGCTAGACATTGTAGAGCTGATATTTTGAGATACGAGAACAGAAATAGCAGTATTAACAAGTCCAAGGATCAAAGCATGGATAAGAACAGGAATGAAAACAGAAATAGGAAAAGTGATATGAACAAGTCCAAGGATCAAAGCATGGATAAGAACAAGAATGACAACAAAAATAGGAAAAGTGATATGAACATGTCCGAGGATCAAAATAGTAACAAGAACAACAATGTGGAAAAAGAATTCAAGAGAAGGCCCAAAAAAGAAATTGTAGACATTAATGATGATGAGTGTCTAATGGGAGTTTCACTCCCAACCCTGTTTTAAATCACCTTAATAGAAGGTGGGGGAGGGACTAAGCTAAGAGACTCATTCTTAGTCCAAAACCCCAAAGGTGACCCTTTGCCATTGATGACAAAGGGGGAGAGATTTGAGTAATGGGGAGAGATATGAGTAAGGGAGAGAGCTTCAAGTGAAGAGGAAAGCTTCAAGTCAGGGGGAGCAAAAACTTCAATTGCAAAATTCTCAGTTGATGGATCAGTTGGTTCAGTTTTGGCTCTTGAGATATGTTTTAAGTTAAAGGTTGCCATCAATGACAAAGGGGGATATTGTTGGCAATTTTGGGTACCTTGAGTACATTGCCTTTGCTCAAGTATAGTTGTTGTCATTGATGTCAAAGGAGCTCTTGGTAGTTGTTTTATTTGATGTCAGTGAGTTCTTGAAGCAATTTGATTAGTTTTCCAAGCATGTGTTTTGATGAAGGTGTCAGTATGATTAGTAAGTTTCTATGTACCCAGTTGCAAAAACATCAAGAAAAAGACAAGTAAGAAGAAGTATGCAGGCGGCTGGCAAAACTGTCATGATTTTGCGACATGTTTTAGGAGAGAGAAAGCACTGGCAAAACTGTCACGATTTTGTGACATGCTGGCAGGCAGAGGCAAAGCTAGAAAAACTGTCATGATTTTGTGACATGTTTGAGGAGAGAGAAAGTTTGGGCAAAACTATCATGATTTAGCGATAAGTTGAGTTGGTAGAGTTGAGTTGCAGGAAGTGTCACGATTTTGTGACAAGTTGAGTTGGCAGAGTTGAGTTGTAGGAAGTGTCGTGATTTCATGACAAGTTTCAATGAAGGTGTACGGATGCAAAAAGTGTCACGATTTCATGACAGGTTGAGTTGGCAGCTTGCAGGTGGCGAAAGTGTCACGATTTCGTGACATGTTCCAGTTTCGTGAGCAGTTGGTAGAAAAGTGCTTAAGGCAGCGAAAGCATCACGATTTCATGACATGTTCCAGTTTTGTGAGCAGTTGGTAGAAAAGATCTTAAGGCAGCGATAGCATCATGATTTCGCGACATGCTCCAATTTCGTGAGCAGTTGGTAGAAAAGAGCTTAAGGCAGTGAAAGCATCACGATTTCGTGATATGTTCCATTTTTGCTAGTGCAAACCAAGAAAAGGTTGAAGAAGCAAGAAGTGTTGCGATTTCATGACAGAGTTGCTGATGACGTCAAAAAAAGTAGATGTGTCATGATTTCATGACAAGAATCATGGTGATGTCAGCAAAGTCAGGGAGTGTCATGATTTTGTGACAACAGGCTAAAGCAAGGCATAAGGCAGACTGTAGTGTCGTGATTTCATGACAAGCTAGCGAAAGTGTACGACAGGTTGTAGTGTCACGATTTTGTGACAACAAACCAAAGAAGGCGCACGACAGGCAGTAGTGTCACAATTTTGGGACAGCAAGTAATACAAGGTGTACGGTAGACAAAGGCATAGCGATATCGTGACATGTTTGAGTTTCATGCTAGAAAATCTATAGAACAACAGAGGCGGTTGAAGCCCACAGAGTTAACCTTTGCCGACAAAGTGTAAGGTTGTGCAATCGACAATTATTTTAAGGATATACAGTCGACTAAGATCAAGAATTTAATCATGAATTATTGCTATATAAGGAGGACTATTTTTGAGTTTCAGATATCGAATGTGTGTGTCAAGTTTGCACAAGTGAAGTTTGCTGTGTGTGCAAAGAGTAGTCGTATCAAATTGATCGAAGTGTGCGTTTGAAGTGTGACTTTCATAGAAGTAGAGTGTAGGAATAAGTTCGATCGAGGAGAAGCAGACTATGCAATGAGGGTGCTATTTTGGCTGCACATAGGTGCATAAGTTGTGCGATCGAGTGCTACAATATTTACATAGACTGTGTAAAGAAAGCAGAGTGTGCGAAGACTGCACTGCGGTGGATGTGCAACGGAGCAGAAGCTAAGTTGAGAAGATAGTGCTGCTGCATTTTATGAAGATTGCACTACTGTGTTTGCGTAGAATTTGAGAAGATAGTGCTACTGTAATTTGAGAAGACTGTGCTGCTGTAGTTGCATAGACAGTGAAAAGTTGTTTTCAACCAAGTGCAAAAAAGAACAGAGGAAGAGGACAATTGTGCCAGATCGAAGGACTGTGTTTGGTGTAGTTAAGAGGACCAGCTTTGCAGTGACAGAGTTGAGGACAAAGATCTCCAACCAGAGCAAGGAAAACAGGTGTCTTCTATGGATAGAGTTCCACTTGCTAAGGGCAAATGAGATAGAGGTCTTCTAGAGGATCACTAGCAAAGCAAAATTAGAGGAAGGTGTCTCCTTTGAGCTAAGGCTCATAAACATTGTAATCGGGAAGGATTACCAGAGGACTTTGATACAAATTTTAGAAGAAAAGTTTTATCCGTGGAGTAGCCCACCTTGGGTGAACCACATAAATTGTTGTGTCTCTTTGTGGATTGCATTTTGTGCATTTTTTTACTATTGTTATTACTGCTATCTTATTCTGCATGTTAATGGTTTGAAAGCTGTATTGATAGATAAAGTTAAAAGTGGTCTTATACTGTTCACCCCCCCTCTCAGTATAAGCTTGTGTTCTTCATTTGAATCCCAATGAAATAGTGATATGCTAAACATAGATACCAAGGGAGTAGTTAGGAAGTAGTAAGAATAAGCAACATCAAATCCACAATATAGAATCCTTTTGTTGCAAGTAGCATTGATTTGCATCCTCCACTTTTTATGAGATAAAAAGCCCCTAGGAGCCACCAAGAATGTGGGTGTTTTTGGACCACTACCCACATGCACTTTGGTAAGAAATTTTTGAAGATCAATGAATTGTGTAATATGGAAATACCCAATGCAAAATTGGCCAAGTATAAATATCATTGGTAAGTTTACACCTAGACAAGGCCTGACACAACCTCGGATATCCGACCCAACTAGGGAGTTTTAATCCACTAAATCTGGAGACAACCAAGAAATTTTCATCTCATCAAAGCCCAAATTGGTCCTAAAGACCCAACTTGACAAAGGATTGCAAAGCTACCATGTCAAGAAGAGGCAAAACGTTTTGTCCTCCACCAAGGCTCGAGAAGATACTAAAGAATAGGTACCAGATACTTGGATTTGGAGTTTTATACATGGCCAAAGCTTGAATTAGTCTTAGATACTCAACCCATTATCAAAACATACTATATTTTAGAAATAAACTATGTCAATACTACTAGAGGATTTGGACCCGATAGAGACCCAAATGGTTTCCAATCATCTGCCCCAAAATTGAAAGCCAAAAAAAATAGAACCTAGAAGGCACTAGATAATATGAAAAACTCTAGAGCCTAGATAGGCAAAAAATCCTTGGACTGCTACTGATGTCCAATACTAGATTCCTAGAGGGCTTTGAATCGATTGAAACTTGAAAAGGTACTAGAACCTTGAATCGATACCATAGAGCATGAGATCATAAAGAAGGAAAGTAATAATACTATCAAATATTTTATATCCATCTAGGATGGACCAAGGTGCTAGAAACTTAATGTAGTTGGCTCAATCAGGTCTAGCACTAGATCACCTACATGAGGAATGTCATTATCCCAAGACACCTATTCGATGTAGGTTGATTGTTAGAGGAATATCAAAAGCATGATTGTGTTCATGGCCATAACATATGATATAGGGTGGGTCAACTAAAAAATAAATATGAACAAATCATATGCAAGAAATAGGATCAAAACTACCTAGCATAACATATATTTTGGCCAAGTTAGTAGGCCATAATGGGGTAGTTGGAGCGGTCATACTTCCCAATGGTCCAATTAGCTAGCACCCCCTATGACAACAATATTTTATTTCTAGAATAATGATATATTTTTTATAATTATGTGATTGTAAAATGTATATATATACAAGGATGTAGAATGAATATTGGTTGGATCTTAGGTGTTTACAATTCATATGTAAGGAAAAACATTGCACATTAATGTAAACAAACTACTATATAGACTCTGGTTTGATTCATTTGTAGAGCATGTATGTATGTGTTGATGACTACATATTTCTAATTTAAGGATACTAAATGTTTATCATGATAATTTTGAATCTTGGATTTCTATCGTACTCATTTACTTGTCTAGAATTCATGGTCTCACTAAGATACAATATATTAAGATTAAATACTCTATGGTTGTTTGTTCAATTGTCCAGTCTGCTAGATAGTGGATTGTTTAGTTGCATGATCCTGATTATGACTAGTTGATGTTTATGTCTTGATGTTTCTTAATATATACTACTCTATATTTTGGCTCTAGCTTAGTATATTTCTTTCAGCACCCTTTTCCATCCCAATTTTAGGAATAGTTAGTTGGGAACCAGCCTCCTCCGAAGATTGACTATGGTACTTCTCTTGATATCCTCAGTATTTTAATGTTGGTCAAGGTATGCGGGTGCACAAAAATTTTTACTAGACATATTTTATGACCAATACCATCCTATTAAAAGCAATATTTGATGAAGTAAAAATTTCCTTTATGAAAAAAAAATTGACTGGAAAATAATCAAGTTCAAATGTAATATTTACATATTCATTTCTCATGAAAACACTCTAGTTGCTACTTTAATTTAGATGGACTTATTTATATTGAAATTTGAATAAATCATCTAATTTCGACTACAAAACTTCTCTTATACTTATCATACAGTGACTTAGGAAGTTATTCACAACTCAAAATATCAATCCTTCTACATTAAAGGAATTGAGTATCTAGATTTCATTGGTACACATTAGGTGCACCTCTCAACCACTAGGAGGAAAGGACGAGGCTTCCTATAAATATCATTTAGGAAACACATATCCCTAGTTTTAATGCTAGGTGGAACACTTTTTCTTCATTGTATTTGGTGTTCAAAGGGAATTAGATGGCTCTATGAAGTATGAAAAGTATGCAGTGATCTACCTCTAAATGCATCATCACATATAATTTATATAATGCAAAATATGTTTATAAAACACAATATCAAACATTGCATTCTTGAAATAAATTTATAAAGTGAAGGATATCTCAGTTTTATAAAAAAACATAAGTTTTAGTAAAAAGGACTCAATACAATACTTTCCCTGCAACCCATTTATCCGAAGCTTTCTCTATTTCAACAACAAACACCATTTTGGTATTAAATTAATTTATATCTTAGTAGTTTTTTAACACAACAATCCATAGGTTAAATTGGATGAGGTGATAGGATAATACAATTAACAAACAACCAACGTGCTATTTTTATACCAATTCTAGAAAGCCAATTGCTAAAATTAGTCATACAACCAAACAACACCACAAAAGAGAACTAAAATTTTGTATTCTAAAAGTGGTTTTACTTATCAAATGACATCTCTATAGTCATACCATGCAACATAATTTGGTATGTAATTAATTACTTTTAGGTATTCATATTCATATGAGAGGATAGAAAAATATATACCAAGAAATTCTCATATTACAATATGCAACATCAATAATCATTCATGACTTAATTCATCACATACATTCAACAAAGTAACAAAAGTTTGACCTTTGAAACCTTATTTTCTACTGTTAAATTATTTTCTTTATTTTTTCACTGCAATATCTAGATATGCATGAGAAAATTACTCCCCACAAACATACAGTGCAAGATACTAGATAATCCCCTTATTTCCTCCACTTCCTCCACCCTCCATTTCACGGAGTGGAGGCTCAAGATATGTAACATGCAATTCATCACCTTGACCCTAAATTTAAGCTTTTCAAATGGTCTTTTTCCTCCACTATCTAATATGCTTGTATTTTTATTATACGTATAATTTGAAAATATCCAAGTCGTACAAAATTGCAATTTGATGTAATATTTATATTAATTTATTTATAAATTATTTTGACACTTAACAATATTTAATCAATATACATTCTCATAAAAAAATATCATTATTATTTATAATAATAAACAATTAAGCATAACAATTATGTAAACTACCCAAAATATGTATGTCTCCAATATATCCCATACCTTGGCACTTTCCTTGCCATTGGAGGTTTATATATTCATTCAGAGGCACATAATATATAACATGAAAACTAACAATACTTTTATACAATGCAAGTCAAACATTCTAAATGGTCCTATATGAATGTAATTGTGTGAGATTCCATACTCATGAGTCGTGGTTATATTTCACATTGTCATCATATCTCATATTACCTTTCACGATCAGCATTTTTCTACCCATTGAATAAGTTTACCTATACACACATAGCCATAAATAATACCACATTCTAGGAATAGAAAGCAGATATAATTCATTAGTTCATCTGTAAACATTAGTTGTACTAGGAGGGTTGTTACATTAAAACAAAAATGAATGTAACATGAACATATCAAGTGTAATAAAAGTCATAATTTTAATATTCCTCTTTGTTCAAACACAAGAAATAAAATAATATTTTATTTTATTCTCTTCTTTTCTATTTTTGCTTCTTTTATTTCCAAAGTAACGATCATGCAAACATAAATAGACAATGTAATCTGTATGTCTCCTTTCTCTTCATTGCATAAATGCCAACAAATGATGAATTCAATACAATAACTATTTGGTTATTTGTAGCCTTATCGCAAAATAACTAAATAAGTAGGATCAAATAATAACCAACTAAACTAGATGTTTGATCTCAGATCTAAATGCAACTTGTAATATTTTCCTTTTGAAAATATCATGAAAATATCAAGGCCTAAAATTTGTTAACAAATCAAAATCTACCTATTTTGAACTAACAATGAAATAAAGATAAAAACTTTGCACCTATTTTAGAGATTCTATAAAAATGCCCTGGTAGTCAAAAAATGCTCCAAAACTACAAAAGTGCCCATATAGTGTAAATATACTTTTACAATGCAAAAGTATTGTAACCTGCAAATATAAAAAAATATTATAACTATAGACAATAGATTGTGTGTTAGTGCATTTAGAATTATCCATTTTATTAGGGTAGAAAATTCGCTTGATGCAAGGATCAAGTCCCAAGGTCCCTTTTATGGTTTATGTAATATCATGTAAAATATCAACTGTTGTAAAAATGCTTAGCGAGAGAGATAAGTAATTACATTAAAAATCCATAAAGTTTCCCCTATTGAAGTGTTTCAAGTGTAGATTAATCATGCTTATTGGATGCTTGCCAAAATGGAATGATGATGTGCCCTACCTTCCAATGGAATTTTATCAACATACATCTATTATGGACTAGAGAGTAAACATTTATGAAAACATTCCACATATTCTAAAGATCCTACAAAAATGCTATTGATCTAAAAACAATATTCTCAAAGTGCAAAAACACTCCAAAAGTACAAAAAAAACTCTAATATTGAAAAAATACTCTCACAACACCAATATGCCATGACAGTGCAAAAATGCTCTAACATTGCAAAAATGGTATAAATCCTATAAAGTAGAGAAATGAGCTAATAATAAAAATTAAGAAAAAAAATGGATTGCTAAAAGAATTTTCAACAAGAGAGAAATGGGATCAAATCCTAGATAAAGATCTACCCCCATTGAAATGCTTTAGATGATGATTGCTTAATAGAATGAGCATGTGCCCAATTCTCCAATGATAATTTCACCAGCATATACCTACAAAATGAAAATCCCTTGCCCCTCTCTAGGATAATTTCACTAGCATAACCCTACAAATTGTTTTACCTTTTTTTGCTCCCTAAATAGTTTTTTTATTGAATTTCATGGATTTAGAAGACCTGCTAAGTATTGCAAGAGAAAATAATGATGTGTGCAGTTTAAGAGGATGAGATATTTAGTTAGACCATTAGGATAGTTTTGTTGAGGAGTTAAATTTACTTACATGGAGTTAATTTAGTAGTTGCATGGATTTTGATTCATCTCTTATTGTTTTTTGTAGGTAAGATTCCCTTAAATATGTAGTATTTGGTTGGCAACATGTAGTATCGATGAAAATGGTAGTGATTGTGAGTCACACTATTGAAACTAAAGTTTTAATCGTATTTTACAGAATTATCGAGGGCTCACAAAAATACTACAACTTTTTTGCACTAACAAAAATGTTTAGAAAATAACTTTGCAAAAAAGTTGTAGCATTTTTGCAAAACAAAATTTTTATAAAAGGTCATTTTGAGAGGTTAAATGTTTGTCAAATATGGTCATGTTTATACTATTTGGAAAACTCTCATCGAGCTATTTTAAATGGTATAAATTTGTGCAATTTTGAGGTGAATCATTTGAATTTTATAAATGATAAATTTAACATCTTTTGCCTCAAATTTGGGTACAAGAGACGAGTTTGGGCAAATTGGTCAAAGAGGGTGATTAGTGGTGTATTAAATGACTATCCTATGCATATAATTACGTGTCTATCCCTAGAAAATCCTATCATATTCTCTATTCATATCTAGTTTCATAAGTATACATAGTTTCTTTCACCAAATAAAGAGAATATATGGCCTCCTATGCCACGAGTAAACCATCAATATTTTTTTATCTTGAATAAAACCATATTATTTCTATTAGATCACATAATCTAGAATACTTTTCAATATATTTTATATATGTTTTAAAATGATCTTATAAATCATATTACAAAGAGTTACTGATCAAAACTTATTAAAATATATTTTTTTGATTAATTGAGAACCTATGTAATAAAAGGGGCATGGATCTCACCTATTTTAGCCTTATATTTTGGAACTCTTAAAACATAACCAACATATAAATTTTCCATAAATCCTAAAATTTCTGAAAGGAAATTATAGGGAATCCATTTGGACCAAGTGCCTTGTTAGAATGAAAAGAGAGAACTACATCACGTAGCTCCTCCATAGACATTTTCTTCATCAACCTCTCATTTTGTTGCTATGAGATAAATAATGGAATATATTGCACACACCTACCTTGTCTCTCCATTTCTTGCATGCTATCTAAATTGTTTTTTGAAATAATTAAATGCTTTCTTTCTAATGCATTCTTTTTATATTTTTTCAATCTAGAGTAAAAATATTTTTGATGCTACCAAGATAAAACAAAATTTTCATTTTAGTATAAAAATATTTGGTATTTCTATCTCCTTGATTCAGCAATTTCTTCATATAATTTTGGAACCTTTACGGTTTTTTTCTTTTTCAATAAATTATCATATTTAGAAAGTAATTGTTTTTGCACATAAAAAAATTATCCAGTCCATTGATTCCTACTATCTCTTGTGAATTTTTGTGCTTGGATTCAATTTCCTTATTTTCCTTAAAAATATTATCAAAATATTTTGCATTTCAAATCTTCATGTACTTTTAAAATTTCATATTTAAAAAAAAAATTAGAGATATGTGATCCCTCAAATTTGCTTCATCGCACAATAACATAACCGGCTAAGAGAATTTTTGGTCTTGAAGACACATACACTAGAAGTGAAATGGTTTTGGATGACAATTATTGTGTAAATCACATCATAGGAATGGGTTTTGATTTGATCCTACTTGTAATAATTTTTTTGAAGAGACTATATAGTCTATTTATAATCATATATTTTATAACATCAATATATTGAATATTTTTACTACATGAGTTTTTCCAATGAATCTATTATATAGAAAATAAAATTTTTGCACATAGTTGTACAATATAAGTTTCATATATTTTTTTACATGATTTTGTTTTACTTTTGATTCTAAGCAAGACTATTTTTAAATTTAAATTTCACAAACTATTTTATTATTTGTTAACATTTATTTGTTATAGTATTTGCACCATATTTTATCCTTTGATTTTTAGTATTTTGTGATTATTTTTATTTTTCCTATTCATTTTATCTATTTACTATGAAAAATAAAATAATAAAATAGACTTCAAAGATATTGTTATATTCATTGATACTCTTTTCTATGCATAAAAGGAAAATAATCTCTCTCTCTTTCTCTCTCTCTATGTATATATATTAATATATTAAAATCAACATATATATTGGTACTATTAAAAAAGGAGGTTTTGAAAGGACCCCTCAACCTTAAAAATCAACTCCAATAGGGTAGATAACACCACAATACCACATCAACCATAGGTTGAATATGACCACCTAACATAGTGGGGAAGAACAAAAAGAGACCAAGAAAATCGAGCAATAAAAGTACACTGGAACAAGAGGATAAACTCTCAGACCAGATAGAAAATTAGAACTAAGTTAGTTCTAGAAATTTTCAACTGACTCCAACTCCTAGAAAGTTTTCGCACAATCTGAGTCACTTCTTTGGTATAATCAATGATAATTTTTAACGATCCCAAAATAAGATGTTGTTTTATTTCCACTATCTTAAAATTATGGATAATATCAGACTTACCATCACCATTGTCAACTAGAGAGTAAACCTCATTATCAAATTTTTATTTATGAGTATCTCTTCATATTTTGAATGGATCATGAGGAATTGAGGGGTTTCTTTACTAGAAATATTTTCGAAATATTCTAGAAGGAAACCCTTTGTGAGTACCATAATATCCTAGCCTGTGAAGATATGTATTAGAGGTAAAAATCAAGGGCATTATGGCTGAAGGAAGATGATTAAAATTTGAATTTTTTTCATGTTACAACTTTGAGGAATGGAAGCAACAAAAATATTAGAATTTTAACCAAGGAGGATGGCTCCTTAACCCAGAATATCTAGGAGATCAAGGATGCGGCTATGAATTTTTCATCTCCTTGTTAGGTGAAGGACCATCTTGCAATGCCCAAGCAAAGGATTAACTTCTTCAATTTATCCCCCAACTTATTGACAAGATGACCAATGAGTCCCTCACAACGACATTTTCTGATGAAGAGATCAAAGATGCCATTTTTAGCATGGATCCTGACAAGGCTCCTGGGCCAGATGGTTTCTCACTTCATTTTTACCAAGTTTTTTGGGATATTATTGGTGCAGACATCATCATTGCCATTAGGGAGTTTCAAAAATTTAATCACATTCCTAGGGGTTTTAATTCAACGTTTATAGCATTGATATCGAAAGGCCCCAATCCTAAGACCATGGTTGATTTTAGGCCAGTTAGCCTATGTAACACATCCTACAAAATACTGTCCAAAGTCTTAGCTAACCACTTTAAGAAGGTCTTGCCTGTTATCATTGATCCAAGTCAAGGAAGTTTTCTTCAGGGGAGATCAATATTAGATGGAGTTATCATAGTTCATGAGGCTATCCATACGTCTTCCCATACTAAGAATGCAGTCATGGCCTTAAATCTAGATATGAACAAAGATTTTTATAGGATAAATTAGGATTTCTTGGAGGCAGTTTTAGTAAAATTCAGTTTCCACACTCAATGGGTCAAGATGGTCAGAGAATGTATTTTGAAGGCCTGGTTTTCAATATTGGTAAATGGGTCTACAACATGGTTTTTTAAAGTAAATGAGGACTGAGACAAGGAGATACCATTAGTACCATGCTTTTCATAATTGTAGCAGAAGCCTTAGGAAGAACCATCAAGGTAGTGGTAGTAGCTGGACTTATATCAGGCATAAAGGCAACTTTATTAACAGCCCCAATGACCCATCAACAATTTTTTAACAACACATTGTTGCTTATGTTGGCTTCAACAGTTGAGGCAAGAAGGATCAGACACATTCTTAAGATGTATGAGGAGGTAGCCAGACAAAAAGTGAATTTTAATAAGAGCAAGCTATATTTTATAAATACCCCCATTCCCAGGCAAAAAAACATTGCTAGAATTCTGGAATTCTATATTGCATCCCTTCCTACCTCCTACTTAGGCCTTCCCCTTTTCTATAGGAAACTAGAAGGGTCAATGTGGAATATTATGCTAGAGAGGATACAAAAAAAGCTAGCAGGTTGGAAAGGACATTTATTATATCAAGTGGGCAAAGTAGTCTTAATAATGACCTCCCTACAAAGTATACTTGTAAATTTATTATCGATTTTCAGAGATCCAAGCAAGGTGTATCATAAAATCGAGCAATTTCAAAAGAAATTTCTATGGTTAGGGACAGAGGATAAAAAATTGATCCATTTGGTAGGGTGGAATAAGGTTTACAAACATAAGGTATAGGGGGGACTAGGGCTGAGGGGAGTTACTATTATCAACACAGCTCTGCTAGCCAAACAAGCATGGCATCTATTAACCAAGGTCAAAAATGAATGGACGACCATAGTCAGGAGGAAATATCTCCAAGGATAAAATTTTCTCAATGATAATCTAGTGAGTAGGGGGTCAAATTTCTATAAGGTAATCCTAACAAGCATAGATCTAGTTAAGAGAGGGATTAAATGGATCCTTGGGAATGGGAAAATGATAAAATTTTTGAAGAACCAGTGGGCGAGAGATGAGTAATTATCCTAGAATCCTTGATTGGCTAGGATCCAAGAACACATGGAGCAGTAGATTGGGCAAAGGGTGGATGATTACATCTGGTAGGATATGAACACCCCTAGGTAGAAATACATTAGAGTACAGGGTTTCGAAGCTGAGTTCGAAGAACTTCGTAATATTTTAACATAGTAAATTATTCCCTCTGGAGAATATGAGGATCATATTTCTTTGGAAGAGACTGAAAGTGGATATTTTACAATCAAATATGCCTATAACTTGCTCCTAAAAAATGAAGACCAATAATTTCAACCGAATTTAGTCTGGATCAACAGTTTAATCCCTAAAATATCTTTTTTTCATGATTGGTGATCCAAGAAAAAATTCTTACCATGGATAATATGTTGACCAAAGGTATGGTTGTTGCTAACCATTGTCATATGTGCAGGGTTGGGTGGGGGTCAACCCAACTATTTTATGTGGCAGATATGGTTAGAAAGGACTCACAAAGATTTTAAGGATACTAGTCATAGCCTTAAAACAATCCTTAATAGAATCCCTGCCCTTACGAAAGAAAACATTATTATCCTTGCTGAGGAGAACTGTATAATCCCTTCCTAGGAAAGACACATTGCTTTAGCCTTAGGAATTGAGGAAAAGCCTTTTATCCCTCTACCCAATCTCAGAAATGGGGTCTCTTGGGAGCCACCCCCTAGGGGTTGGTTCAAATTAAACTTTTATGGTGTAGCTAAGGAGAACCTGGGAAGAGTAGGAGCTGGAGGAGTAATCATATATCATAAAGAAAACCTGGTTAAGGCCTTCACTAAACCATTTGGAATTAGAAAAAAGAATGAGGTGGAAGCTAGATCCCTTTTGAGAGGGTTAAAATGTGCATAGGAGACTCATGGAAATTTTATGATTGAAGGTGATTCCATGAATATCACCAACCTATTAAAAAATGGTATAAAAAATTGATGGAGTATTGAGGTCGTCATCCTTGAGGCAAGGATCCTTTCTACAGTAAGACAGGACATGAGGATTCACCATGTGTTTCGTGAGGCCAACAAAGTGGCTGACAAATTAGCCAATGTGGGTATTGATGTGGGAAGTTTGATGATGTGGACACAAGGGGTACCACATGAAGTGGAAGACATTATTAGACATGAAAAGCACACTACTAATTAAGGATAAAGGTGGAAGGGTGCTTTTTTTGCAAGTTTTTCATGATAAGCATAAAGTTTTTTTTCTAAGTCAACTCAAACGACTATCATTGTAAGGAATGTTAATTGTCATGTTGAACCGTATTTCTGCAATAAGTGTAAGGTGATGTAGGATAACCAACATAAGTTTTTAAAATAATATTCTAAGGATGACTAGGATATGCAATCTCAGCATAAGGCTAGATTTTGTATTAGGTTTTGGGTTAACCTACAAAACTTGATAATTAATGATGACTTTTATTTACCAAATTTTTTTTTTTCCAAAAGGTATTTAGACTTCCTCATCAAACCCCCTATTGCACTACTCGTGGAGATAAGAATACGTCTAGTGCTACTGGTTATGTGAGCCTCATTTAAAACTATATTCGAAGAAATAATTCTCAGCACCCTAAACATTTGAGCCTTCCCCCTAACACCTTTAGCTGAAACATGAATATTTCTAAAAATTTTGTCATGTTAAAAACCCATAGAAAAGGAGTAAAAATCCTCATGATCCTAGATATCATTCAATACTCCCACTTCCTCCTTAATAGAAAAGGGTATTAAAAAAGGATGACCTTCAATATATGTCAAGACATCCTCTGCTACCAGGCCTTGTTCATTGGCAAATAGTTTAAACACAAGTAAGGTCAGATCCTGATGGATGGGATTCAAACCTTTACCCCCTTGGACATCTGTCATGGAATTTTTAATGGATTAGAAAAGAAATAAAAGGATGTTCAACCAAATATTCCATCTTAAGTGATTTAAAAATATGGCATGAAAGCTCCTAATCACATCATAAGATAGATCAAAATTAAAGTAGTCGATGATGAATTTTATCACTCTATCCCAAGGAGGAGTAAGAGCCTTTGCATTGAGCACATTTTGAACCTTTGAGAGGAAATCATCCACATCCAAAAAAAAACTAATTTCCTTTATAAGGGAGTGACTCTTCCTATTATAGCAGGCATCATCTAGAGGTAGACCAGTGGTTCTACAAATCAACTCAAAGGACAAATTACCCACTTTAACCCAACCATTATTCCAAGAATGGGCCATAAAACTTTTGAATACAACTTAGAATATCACCATCCTTTAGGATCAATTTAACCCCCTCATATACAATCAATAAAGTAGGTTCTAAATGTAGCTTTTAAGGATAGGATCTAGGACAACAGATCTTCGCTTTACCCATAATGAAACCAAGCAAGGAACAAAAGAAAAAAACCTCAGTCATCCGAAATGGAAATTTTCTCAACTTGACTAGAAAAAATTGAATAAGAAAACTCAGCGAAGCTAGCCCAAATAAAAATATGTGAGAGGAAACCCATATAGATAAAATACTTCTAAACCACCTCTCGAAGTCCATTAAAGTATGAACTCAAAGCAACAAAGGAATCAACACAAGATAGTCCTAAAACAACTTTCTATTTCCTAATACACCCTAAAAAACAAATAAGGGTAAGACACAAAAATATCTCCCTCCCTTCCACCCATCGATCCATCATGAGAAAACAACACCCTAGAAAAAAAGAGAAGAAATATAGAACAAATAGTAAGAAAAAACAACATCCCTTGAAAAAGAGATACCAACACTTAGGAACCACACCTCCCTTAAATTGAAAACAAAGAAAAAAGGAGTAATAGGTGTCACCAATAGAGACCTCCAAGGTAAGGAAACTTAAGACGATACTATCCACATCACCATGGAATAGAGAAAAAAGCCAACTCACCAATCCAAGAGTACTCTACAAAACAATGCAAAAATATTGGATGTGATAGGGAGCAATGGTTTCCCATCCAAAACACCCAAAGAGCCAATTTTAATTTGAATTAAAAACTAATGGAAATAGCACCAAATACCATAAAAAAAGGAAGAGGGTACATCAGTATGTAAAGGACCCCAATAGTCGTTAAAAACATCACACTAAAAAAGGGCTATGATCTTAAACTTCAAATTTAAACATATATTATCACTCTTATAGGTATTAAGAATGTTATTCAATGATACGATCTAAGAGGTCCTTAGGAAAATTACTTTTCCATATAGATAAGCCTGGAAAACTGGTACTAAAATTGGGCACAAAGTCAACAATAGAACTGCCTTCTCTTAGAATATGGGTGATCATAACTTTGTTAAGAATATAAATATTTCCTCTTGATTCCCACATCATATTTACCATATTCCAACTAGGAGATAAATATACATTAATAATATTTATTACATTTAGTGAGTCACCTTCAATAACAACATATAGAGCCCCCAACTCAAGCAAAAGGATAATGCCTTGAAAAGTAGCTCTAGCTTCTACAAACTAAGAATATTGATAGGATAAATGCTCATAAAATATTACCACCAGCTCTCCCTTCATATTTATGATAATTCCACCTACCCCTATATTCCTAGGATTATCTTTTGAAGTACATTCAAAATCTATTTGGGGGGACCACCTAACCAATATCCTAGGATTGTTATTATTAGGACTAGGAATGATATGAGAGAAACCCAAAACATCCTATAAGAAATATTCATTAGAAGAACTTTTAAAATGAATTTTATAAAGCTTAAGAAACACTAAATATATATTTTCAACCACACTCCACAAAATTCTTAGACTAATTTGATAAGTATCTCTTTTGCAAATCTTAAAGGCCCTAGTATTTCTCTCCTTCCAAATGTCCCACAACATATGAACGAGAAGGAAAATCCAAAGGCACTTGAGGTGGGGGGTAAAAAAGGGAGAGGAACATTCCAAAACATAATATTCCAGAGAATTTGACAGCATCCAATGAAATTCAAGCTTCCCGAAGATGAATGAATATACATCTTGAAAAAAAGAATAGCGAAGAAGTAGATGATTGGTGGATTCCCAGTCGAGTTCACATAAAAAAATCTATTGATAGTATGTAGACCTCTTTTGAGAAAATTCTCAAGAAAAGAAACTTTTTTGCACTGCTAACCAAAAGAACAAATTAATTTTAAGAATTAAATTTTTAAACCAAATATTTCTATATGAAAACAGACTTATAGCATCCAATTCTAACAGTGAGTATACGGATTTTATGGAATAAGAACTTTCACTATCACCAAAAAAAATTAATTTATCCTCACAATTCCTCATTTATTTGGACTTGAAACCGAATCTCATTTTCAATAGGTCTCCACACCTGCTAAACATATTTTCCATTGGCCAATGGAGGTAGATGAAACCAAGAATTGTGACCATTCGATAACTCAATGAAATCATGACTTTGATCCACCCCCATACCTCGGTGAAAGGCTAAATCATAATAAGTCTTTAATCAGCAACCAAAGGAGTATCCCTGAGCCATACATCATACTAGAAGTCCATTGTAGAGTCATATTTGACAATCCATCTACTGTTGCTACATATATATTTATTTATCAGGTAGGAAAACACAATATTTTGAAAGCATCCCTAACCTTTTACAATGAGAGACACAATAGAAAAAATAATAGTAAGTGGATCAAACAGAGAATAAACCCAAGGGATAGGATGATACAACAAAATAGCAATAAATAGGTAGAAAAAACAAAATACTTTTAGCAAAAAGCAAGAGGGAGCACCTTAGCAACCAAGGACAAAAAAATACCAGAATTTGAAACCAAAATACACTAAGTTAAAAGGCAACAAAATCATTCATCTAGATTTGAAGGGTATTTTGATTGATCCCCTAGTTGATCAATAAGTGTCTTTCTTATTTCCTTCTCTAAAGGTATCTTGAATTGAAAACCTTCTAAATTCTTAGTACACCGGTAAATATATTCTATTAAATTTGTAATGGACAAGTGGGGAGAATATTTTTCTTTAGAAATATTAATTATAGAAAGAGATTCACCTTCGATCACCACCTTATTTGCATTTAGATTTTTTGAGAGAATGACCCCTTGATAAATTTCTTGAGTTTTGGCCAAAAAACTAGACTGAACATCTAAAATATTAGCAAAGTCCGAAAGAATAACCCTTTTTCATCCCTAATGACTCCTCCAGCCCCTATAGTACTTGATTTAACTTTAGCCACCCCATACAAATTTAATTTTATCCAATATTGATGGAGAGACTACCATTTTATAAGATATCTAGGATTGGAGGTGGGCAAATTTCAAATACCTTTCAGATTTAAGATACTTAGCTAATTGGCAAGCTTACCTTATTTACGAGATCAATTTTCCTCTTTGATAGAGATTATGGAAATATTTTTCTTTAAATTTTAGCTTCCACATGTAGGGGGTTCTTTTTTAAAATTTTGAAAGCTTTCTTGTCCCTTTCATTCCAAATACCTCCCAAAAAAATAGTTAAAAAAAAATAGCAACAAATTCTAAGTAAAAATTTTAGAAAGGGGTAACCCACTACAAACACAGATCCATAATGTTATTAGGTATAACCCAAGTAAAATTGAATTTAATGAGAATAAGGTGGATAAATTCTAAGGATAAGGAAAACTCAACAAATAAATGACTAGTATTCTCCCAAGGAGCTTTACACAAATAACACCTATTCAAAATGGGTAGGCCTCTCTTACGAAGGTTTTCAATGGTAAGAATTTTGTTCTAGGTAGCCACCAAAAGAAGAAATTAACTTTAGGTATGAGGTGTTTGAACCATATATTATTGAATTAAAACCAATCCTCTTTCTCATCAAACTAAATAAAGTAATTAGGTTTAACCATGAAAAGGTCCCTATTATCCACCTTCCAAATAAGGAAATCAATTGATAGGTTAGTATTAAGGGGATGAATTCCAAGAATATTAGATAAATAACTTAGAGCACAAGTTTTTTAATGGGAGGGTTTAACAAGAGACAAAGTCTTACAAGCCCCTTTTCCATCCCTTACCTCAAGAAATATAGCAAATCCACATCCACATGATTGCACAATAAAGGGATTTAAGTAGTTTATAAGTTGGTCTCTAATCAAATGTTCATTATGAGTCAAACTATCTTCCCAAAAGTTAACATTCCTACCATCATTAATCCTCCATTTCAAGTATTTTTTATTAATAAACCTAATATCAATAAGGTGTTTTCAAAAATCAGAGCTCTTTGGATTCACTCGAATATTAAGGAAATGACCATATCTACCAAGATATTTAGCTGTGACAATATCTACCCATCCAATTTCATCCATTTAAAAAAAACTTCCAACCTTGTTTTGTAATAAGGTCCAAATTTATCTGTTTTAGTTTCCTGAGGTCTAATACACCTTTTCTCTTTTTGGAACAAACCTTCTTCCAATACACTAGGGAAATTATATGTTTTTATTCCATGCCCTTTCAAAGAAAGGTCTTTAAATACTATCAATATTTTGGTATATTTTCTATGGCATCCTATACAACAACAAAAATAAGACTAGGATAATTTGGAGGATGGATTTAACAAGTTATGGCTGACTAGCTTAGCTGAGAAGGGCACCTTTCTAGCTTGATAAATTTCTCGTAATCCTCTCCAGCAGAGGAAGCCAAGGTAAATCTTGTAAATTATCAATAAAAAGTGGTAAACCTAGATTTTTATCAGCTTGTGAAGGGGGTATTAAAAAAATACCTTGATATTGTTGAAATTTATCTTCTTTCTAGAGGTAGTAGCCTCATAAAAGTATAAAATAAACTTAATTTCTTTTACTTTTATAACAGAGGATCTTGAAGCAAGAAGAGTATCATCTACAAATTATTGGTGGGTTATGGGATTGCACAAGAAGCTAGGCTTTATCTATAAAAGTATCCCTTAGATTGGATTGCTTAAATAGATATCACAAGGATTTAGCCATAATAAGAATTAAATAAGGAGACAAAGGGTATCCATATCTTAGGCCTCGGAGGATTCTAAAAAAGCCTTCTAGAAAACCATAAAGGATGATAAAATTCATAACTAAGCACATACATCATTTTATGAGGTCTATCTAAGTAGGGTGAAAGCTATATTTACAAAACTTAAAATGAAAATTCCTAGGATACTCTATAATACGCCTTGTTCATGTATAATTTAACAAAAAATCTATCCATGCCACTTTTATCTATGGAGTGAAGAGCTTCATGAATAGTAATCATGCCATCCAAGACTTACCTCCCTTTATTAGATATTTCATTTGATAACAGACTGTTGATTTTATTATTTAATTTTAATAATATTAGGATGATTATGTATATTTAGAATATTTTTATTAGCTAAACAATACAAAAAAATATCTTTATAGTATTTTTGAATATCAAGAAAAGCTAGTATATCAAGACCCTATGGTTTTTTGGATCTATCTTATTTATCTTGAATATACCTAGTCTTATATGAAAATATAGTATTTAATTTTTTTCAATAGTTTTAAAGAACATGCAATGGTATAAATATTAATTTAGTAGTAATAATGTCTATGTTTATGAAAATTTATAGTTCATACTTAATTTGATTATAATAGATTATGCTATCATTAATCAATGTTCACATCATATATGAATACCATATATGTAATATTTTATATAAGAAAATTTCAAGAGTTATGCTATCACAAGTACATTCATTAGTTTCAAATTAAATAGAATATTTTGACTGATAGGTCTAAATTTAATCATAAAATTCTTTAATTTTGCTTCAAAAAATAAATTTAATTTGTTTTTTATTCCGTAGAATCGATTGTGTAATTGGATTCAAGAAATCCATGTAAGGTTGATGATTTCTTACATTTTGCAATAAAGACATGTAAGTAGATACTGTCTTTATAAGTTATTCAATATATTTTTACATAATTGGTATAACATAATATGTTAAATAGAAGACTTCTCAAGGATAAGTTTAAATTTATTAGATTATTTTTATAATTAATTAATTTTTTTTAGAGGATTCCACAACCTTTACAACAAGCTCCAACTAGAGGCTTACAATCAACCCCAAAAGGGTTAACCAACCAACAATCCAACCCATGAAAAATATAGCTTTGACATAAAAGAAACCAATTGAAACCCAAGAAGGAATCAACAACTCCTAACCAAGACACATAATCTCTAAAATGCAACATTAAAGCCCATAGGTTGCACAAAGCACCACAGGAAAAACATTTCAAATTTTGAAATTTAAAAATTGCAGAGCTCACTCCAATTAGATTTGACATTTGAAGTAGATGGGCTTTGACAACAAACATCCAATGAAAATCTCACTCCCAACCAACAACGAGCAGAAAACATTCACACTAGCTTTCCAAAATGAAAGCCCAAGCCACCTAAAACCTAGAAAATGTAAACCCCTACAACGAAAACCACCTGTCAAAGTAGGGTCCTACATCTCCATTTAAATAGTAAGCCCTATTTTCACCTAATCACAATAAAAATAAAACTAGATAGCATAAACCTACATACCACAATGGAGATAAAATCTGCCACATAATAGAGGCCAACAAAAAACTCTGATCAAGAACCAAAGATATACTATACCAGCTCAAACACAGTTCTAAAAAACCACCCCATAAATAGTTGGAAAAAGCAAAAAAAAAAGATCCACTAATATAAAAAGGAAAATTCTTAACCATGGGTGGATACCACCAACCAAAATCCACCATTTGATATAGTACTACAAACCTCCAAACCACCATGTAGGAAATAATGCCATAAAAAGTACTAGAAAAAAATCACTCTCAAGGATAATGGTGAGAAATATCTAACATTCAGCACATCTCTTGAGAGGGAAAAAGGTAATATGAAAAAAATAATAGCCCTAGAATCCTAATATTAAACACTAACACCACTGCTAGAATTAGAGAAATAAATCTTTGCAAACCATTGCAAGCCACGGAAGCTAGGGAACCAAACCAAAAACAAGGGATACAAGCTAGAATTCTTCACAGTAAAATAACCCAATGTCACCTCACTACTAGACATGGGTTTGGGTTGGTATGAGGCTTATACATAAGAAAATTAAATAATAATACCTCAATTCATAAGAAATTCTAAATAAATAAACATGGTTCCACATCTAACTGAGAACCCTACCAATAGGAATAAACCACCCAACTAGAGCAACAGAGCAACCAGATTCAAATCTAGTCAAGGGAACCACAACCAAATGTTTTTGCATCAAAATTCTAACCCAAAATCACCCCAATGGGTTTGGGTTAGAATTTGGTCCTATATACCCCTTGGGGATAAACCAAAAATTCAATACAAAAAACCACAACCATAAGAAAAGTAGAATAACCTATCAAAAGTCCCACAACTAGTAACCAACCATAGTAACCCAACAAACCAACTAGGGAAACACATAGCGATAGCAAACCAAGGGGTCAATAGTCAAAAGTTACCTTAGTGATACACACAACATAATATCACCTCAATGATTTTGGATTGGCATTTGGTCCTATCCCCTCCATCTTTACAAACCACCACAGCTAGGGTACCTCACTAGACTGGAGAAAACAATAAAAAACCTTTGCATAAAAATAGCTCAAAGTCATCCAAATGGATTTGGGTCAACATATCATCCTCAAAAATAAGAATAAACAAAGCATTTGTATGAAACAATAAGAAACAAGGAGAACTCCAAACAAGAACTCAAAACTAGCAACAAACCCTAGTAGCAGGCCACTAAACCACCCAACCAGAGCAACAGAGCAACAAGAGCAGACCCAATCATCGGGGTAGCAGTAAAAATCTTCCATAGCAAGACAAAAATCCATAATCACCCTATTTCCCAATCGATTTGGGTCAACATGTCATCTTCCAAAATGGGATTAAATAAAAAATCTGCACAAACCCATAAAAAAATGGAATAACCCAAACCAACCCCCCAACACGCAATAAACCCTAGAAATAGAGTCACCCAACACAACCTCCAACCTAGGAAGTGTAGAAACTAGAGAAGAAAACAACAACCCAAAATAATCCCATCCCCAACAAATTTGGGTGGGAAGGTCATATCCAACCATGGAAATAAAACAAGGAATTTGCATAGATTTTTTTAGTCAAACAACACAAGTAATTTTTATATCATTAAATTAAAATTAAATTTTTTGGTGAGTTTCATGACATATTTATACTTTTATAACAATATATATGATTTTTAACTATGCCAATTAAAAACTATCCATTAGAAACATACTAGTAAAATCTTATTTTCTATTTTTAGTGTTCTCATCTTAGAAATTTTATTCAAAATATATATTGTAGTTTATTCCTTGTTTCAACTATAACTCATCATAATATAAATAAGGGTCACAAGTAATTATTTGTTGTGTTGTATCTCGTTTGATATTAATAAAGATATTAAGGGCTACAAGATATTATTCATAATATATATTTGGAACCCAATGTGCATTCCATATCATGAAAAGTTTCCATGTGAAGCATGGTGTTCTTAGAAATTAGAAATTTAAGCTATTTCAAGCGTATAGATAATTTTTCATGTTGGGTCTTGTTTTCCAGGAATCTATACCGTTTATGGGGTTTTCATCATTCAAAATATTCAAGATCATCCACTCATGTAGAGGAGTTGGAGAGCAAGTGCGTAGTTAAAACTCTCGAGTTGAACTCGAGAGGCCCTAGGTTCAAATATCTCCCCTCACATGTTGTGTATATGCTATGTACATAGGGGGTTAAAAATAAAAAAGCACCTGAGCCTTTAGTGGAGGAATATACTTTTGAGGAGGACAAAATGGGTTTTTGCATGAGAACTAATCCTCTATAATTGAATCTAGATAAGGAGGTGGAGTCAATCCTGGTGGAGGTAGGTATGATGTAGATATTTTGGATATTTGAGGGATTTAGTGAGAACTTATCCTAACATATAGGTGATTCTTGGTTTGAAGGGATAGTGAATGTTAATGATCTTTGGTTTCAAATAAATCCTTCTTTAATTATTGAAGTGACTAGTTTGACGTTGAGAGGGTAATACCTTTTTAGGGCTAAGAAAAATCAAACCAGAGAGCTCTCCAACTTTTTAGGTCTCAAATAAATAGTGGTAAGATACCTATCAACTATTGAAAGAGGATCCTTGCCAAAACCTTAGGCAAAGGTAGTTGAGTAGATAATGAGATACATAACTATGGATGGTTATTTTAAGATAATATATGGGTTTCATGTGGTAATCCTAAATCACATCTATCATAAAATATTTGTCAAATTTTTTTATTTTTTTTTCAATTCGAATATGTGAAGGTAAAAATATAGTTTTTTTCCTTCGCGAGTACCTCCTTATGATTTTCAATTTTTTTGTTGTTAAGGCTTTAAAAAATATTGTATATAGTGGGGTTAGTAATCCCAACCTCTCTTCGAAGGATCATGGGAAAGAACTAAGTTAGATTCATGGTGACATACCCCCAAATTCAAGGAGAAATTTAAATAAAATATATGTTTCAGATATCGAATAGAAAGGAAGTTATTCAGATTTCAATCTTGAAAGCAAATTTAATTTTATAAATAAAAAATAAAACATATCTGGGTTATGGGGGAGGCTATGAAAGATAAGGCTTAGAAAAATATTATCTTACAAGTTGAGACTCACAAGTCCCATAGAATAAATCCAAATTCAAAGCACTTGGAGCTAGAGTTGATTGTGAATTTGAATTAGGACAAGTCCCATAGAATAAACCCAAATTCAAAGCACTTGGAGCTAGAGTTTATTGTAAATTTGGTTTAGGTCATTGATGGTGAATATGATTTACTAGAGGATAATTCTAAAGATGTGAAAATAAAGTCCCATTTAGTTGATGATCTACAAGGAATGAATGTGGAAAACTCTAAGACAAAGGAAGTTTCAATAAATAAGATAGACAAGAATATTTAGATCCTTGTGCATATGGAAAATAGTGGTCATTTGTATCTTTCACCCATGGGGATCCTTGTGGACCACCTCATAATGAAGGACATATTGGGTTACATAACCAAGACTTTTTCTACTTTAATATTTTTGGCCCATAATCTTGATCCCATTTTGTATACATATAAGGGTAGTTGGGCTTTGAAGGTTAACCAGGATCATTTGGGGTGGTCAACATTTTGGCAAAGCTATGCAGGGGGGATAGAACCCATTTAAAGCCTTTGTTTTTAGTGTCTATGGTCTTTCTCTTATTTTTGGCATTGTAATTTATGTGTTTCTTATTTGTGTATTGTAGGTTTATCACTTTTAATTGTTGATAGTTTTATTGCACTGGACTCCTTGTTTTATTCAGTTTTAGGATCTGCCTATAAGGATTTTTTTGTAAAAGAGATGGTACCCTTTCAATTCCCTTCTTAATCTAAAAACTAAAAAAATAATTTGAACCCTGATAAAATGCCATCCAATATTAACAATTGAAAGTCCACAATGAATCAATAAGTGCATTATTAATTAATTAAAATATCATATGTAATATTTAATATAAGAAATGTTTAAGAGTAATGTTATCACAAGTATATTATTTAGTTTAGAATATATATATATATATATATTTTAATTTACATGGTGGAATCGGTAGCCGCCACGAACCCGGGTAGGTTGTCCAACTTTTATGGCCGCCACAGTATTCTGCGCTGTCCGCCCTAGAAGCCCCACACAGATCTTCGCATAGTCCGCCCCTATAACCACCATGCCACAATCATTTTAAACCTTTTACGCCACTGAAAGCACCATGAAAGGGACAAGCGTTCAGTCCGGCGATAGAATTTACATATTAAATAGAATATATTCACTAATAAATTTAAATTTAATGATATATTTTTTATTTTTCTTAAAAAATAAATTCAATTTATTTTTTATTCATTGGAATCCATTGTGTAATTGGATTCAAGAAAATAATGCAAGGTTGATGATCATGTAAGTACATAATGACCTCATATGCTATTAATTTTTTTTTACATAATTAGTATAACATAACATGTTAAATAGAAGACCTCTCAAGCATAAGTTTAAATTTACTATAATTAATTAGTCAAATAGAACCTAAGTAATTGCTATATCGTTAAATTAAAACTTATATTTTTGGTGAATTTCATGAGATATTTGTACTTGTATAATATAGTATATATAATTTTTAACTATGCCAATTAAATACTATACATTATAAATAAATATTTTAATATTTTTAATAGTCTACTTATAATTGATTGTAATCAAAGCATTTAAGAAAAATGACTAGTAAATATTATTTGCTATTTTTAGTGATTACATCTTAGAATTTTTATCTAAAATATATAGTTTAGTTTATTCCTTGTTTCAACTATGATTGTTTCAACTACTTTCATCATAATATCAATAATGGATTTGGTGTTTCTATCTCGCTTAAGAAATATAATAAGTAATCATTTATTAAATTGAAATATACGATAGAAATTATTTTCACTTATAATTATATTAATAAACATAATTAAAATAAAATTTAATGTTAGATTTTAAAAACATAAATTCTCAGTATGGTTAAATTACATTTCAATTTGAAACATGGCAAGTGGGAAGAATGCGAGCGGGAAGGATGATGGCACAAGAAGGAAGAAATATGGGTGTCATGACCCACCCTTTGGTAGACTTATATTTTGATGAACTTATTTTGTTATATGGCTTATGGATGAAATGATGGACTATTTCAGTTTTCAAAATACTCACTATTATAGAGTGTGCCTCTATTCTTTGAGACTAACAATAGCTTTGCCAATATAGAAGTATCATTAAAATTATCACAAAATAACAGGAGACTGAGTGTGCCTCTATTCTTTGAGACTCACGATAGCTTTGCCAATAGCTGCATGAGCCATCTCCAGATGGCTCATGCAGCTATTGGCAAAGCTATCACTAGTCTCAAAGAATAGAGGCACTCTCAGTCTCCTATTCTTTTGTGATAATTTTAATGATACTTTTATGTTCTTTGCTACTGAAGTTCCATATAATACCAAAGGAGGTGCCAAATATGAAGACATGGTTGAAATTGCCAAGGATGTTTATCTTGATGTTTTAAAAGAAGACCCGAAGGATATATTGAAGGATGACGCAAAGGAAACCATTTTGGAAACTACTGTTAGTTCTCTAGTGCAAACAGGTTCTTCTCTTTGAGTGCGTTTGCTACTCTCTAATTTTATTGTCATCCTCACTATGTGGTTCTTGTTCCTTTTGTCTGAAGGATTGTAGGTATCATTGTGGTCTTTCTAATTTTTGTTTTTGGTTCATTTTTTGGTCCTTTGTCCTTCACGACGTCTCATTTTGGTAAATTTTGGCTTTTTCTTCTCAATTGTGCTATGTTTGAATTTGTTTAGAAGTTCTTCGGTTCCTCTTGCTTCAGATATGTAAAAGGCGTTAGGGCACCTTGTTTTTTTTTAATCAAAAAATCCTTTGTGGGGCTGCCTTGGTATGAGATACCACGAACAGGGGGTTATACACCATCAAAGTCACTCAGGAGTCGCACCCGACCATGCCCGCACCAACATTATCAATTAGATTTTGCATACCCAATTTAGTTTTTTTTTTTGGTAGGGTGGATATTTGAACCTGGGACCTCTCTTGGAGGATTTCCCTCTCCTCTCCAACTCACCTACAACACCTGGGTGGCGTTAGGGCACCTTTCAAATTCCCTATTTTCAATAAAATTAATTTACCAAAAAAAAAAATACTCACTATTATAGGAAATGTGGGATGTAAATATTATTGTGGAAGTAGGATAATTTCATGTTGGTTTTGTGAGAACCTACATTTTATATATGAATATGATGTTGCTAATGAAAGTGCACTTTTGTAGGAACAAGTTCCTTCATGGTGGAAAAAAGAACTAACCACTAAGAAAAGGGAAGCCTTGGGAAAATTATGTGATGAATACCCCTTTTTATTGTCGGATTATTTGAGGAGGCAACATGGATGAATGCCCCTTTTCATGAAGATGCATATCATAATTTTTTTGCATCATGTTTTTTCTTTAAAGATTGAAGTTTTATTGATTTAAGATTTTCTCCACAGACCGTATTTATTTGTAAGGTAAATTAATTAGGTAATGGTAAATTATATCTAAGGTGAAAGTGATCAATATGGATTTTGATCATCGTTGGCTAGTTGATAATTATAGGAATTCTTCCCTTTTTGTTCGTTAAACCATGTTCAATTATCTATGCATATCGTGAGGATGTCAAGCTGATGCTCTGTCATATTTTAGCCCTATTGAAGATGTCGATCATAGACTAGAGGTCAAATGGTGTAGGGTTTCCCTACTAGTTTATGATGTACACAAATTTCCCTAACCAACTTCTTACGAGTACTAAAAATGGTTTGATCTCACTGAGCAAACCTAAGGAAACTTATTGTATTCCCATCTCCATCGCATAGGTTTCTAACCTAGTAGTAATTAAATTGTTATATCAAGGCATTTTTGGTAAGAGATACTCGATTTTAGGTAAAAGTAGCAGAGTGATTTCCCTCAATTGAGATAGCATTTTGTTAACATGTATGTCAACTTTGGGAATCTCCCCTAAATGATCAAAATTGAATAAATAGTGGTCACACATGGTTTAACCTTCCTAAGAAGTTTAAACTTCATTTGAAGTGGATAGACTTCATATTGGTCATCCATAGTAGTTTTTCCACATGAAATATGTGGTGGGTGACAGAACAACATAAAAGTACTTACGTGCTAGTAACGTAATATCCACACAATGGTGGATCTACTAGTGGTAACTATTCTATCTAGGGCACTGCTACATGGCCTATCTAAGGTCAACAACATCCATTTTATAAATTTCATGCTATACAGGGGTGAATCCTTAGTTTTGAGGCTAATAAATAGGATGACATTGGTCTAGGGGTATTTGTGTAGATTGGCTCATGAGTCAGAGGTAAAAATAATAATTTCTAAGCCCAAGTTTACCTATAAATATTTCTCCCACATTTTTCTAGAAATCATGCTCTCTATTGGTTAACCCATGGTGGCTTTTTATAGCATTCAAGGATACCTTCTCCAAAGGTGAAGGGTAGTCTAGGTTATGACCTACTAAATATGTCAAGAGGATGATGATGCAAGTAAATTAGTGGTATAGTATTTTTATCTACAACTAAGAGGACATGATGCACATCAAAGGGTAGCCAATAGTGTTTTGGAGGACTTTGAATGACACACACACACAATTTTTTTTTTATATATATATTCAAAGGACAACCAATAGTGCTTTGGAGGACTTTGAATGACATATATACTTTTAAATTCATTCTAGAATATGGAGGGTACATATTATTTTTTTCATGGCCCTTAATGGCATTTTAGAACCAAAATACTTTTTTGAAAGTTTTTTAACACCATATTAGTTTGCAAAGCACACTAGTAATTGAATTCACATAATAAATCCCTTTTATATTAAAATATATGTTATTTATTTTCTTGGATGTATTTTTTAAAAATATTAAATAAATCACTAATATTTTTAATACCTTGAAAATTTCAAATATTTTCTAGGCCTTTATAATATAAGCATTAATTTCATTTTTCCAAGCACAAGGGTTCAAGCCGAGGTGGGATTTGAAACTCATTTTATTTCAATTCTATGCAACAACTATGTAATAATTAAATATTTGAATAAATCTATTATGAAAATTAATAGAATGGTTAGTATGATGGTGGAAGAGGTGGCTACCCACCTAGAAGATGTTAAAAATAAAATGATAGACATTTTCCCCAAAGAAGAGCTAGATATTCTAGGAAAGAAGCCCAAAGGAAATAATTGGGTCTTGCCTGTGTGTTTGGTCTCTCCTTGCTTATGCATTTTTATCTAGTTGGTCTTTTTTTATTTTTGTATTATTTATTCCTTTGGTCCTTGCATATTTTTTGTATTATATGGACGAAGGAGTTTTGAAAGGATATCCAAACCTTGTACAAAAGATACTAAACCCCACCCAAAAAGAGGGATCCAAAATTACTTACATTCGATAATAATCAAGGAATGACCAATCAGAGAAGTTATCCCTTCCAAATCCAAAACAATACATAGGTAAGACCATACATACTTTAGAACTTAAAACAAATTGAAAACAAATTAGGATTTTAGAGATAACCAACCAAACACAAATCAATAGAAATATCTGAACCATGAACTAAGCCATGCAACAGTCCCATTATCCCCCATGATGTAATTACTTTGCTAGGCTTGCTAGCCCATCTGGAAAATAATTTCATTTTTATTGGAGATTATGGTTTGTGGGGAGGAAACAATAGCTTGGAGATATGAAATTTGGTGCAAAAACCCAAAATCAACATGCACAATTTTATAGCTAAGTCATCAACAACAACTCGACTAAAGTGCATAATTGTGTATGAGGTCATTATGGATAGAAGAAATATCGATCAAGAAATTATTCTACCACACCAATGAACCATTCTGAATAACTCCTTTATTAGCCAATTGATCGACCACTTGATTACCTTCCCTATATGTATGCTTAAACTAAACCTCTTCCATATTTTGGATATATATTTGAACTTACAGAAGAAGGTTTGAAATAGTCTAGGTAGGATATTGAGTCCCTCTTGCCATTTTTATAATATTAAATGATTCGTCCTCAATTATTAGTTTCCTATAACTTACAATATATAATAGATAAACTCCTTGGAATAGGGAGCTTCAGTGAAGTGATTGGTTCGATATCCCATATTATTAGCAAGGGCTGAAATTATCAAGTCATCATGATTCCTTACAATCCCTCGAATACCTGTAGGACTCATATTCCCTTTAGATGCACCATAAAATTTTAACTTCAACCAACCCATTAGAGGTGGATCCCACTTAACCATGGCTCTATCTAGAGGTACAATAGGTCTGACTGGCTGAGGATTACCATTGAATCCAATAGGTATCTCCACTAATTGTTCCTGCTATAGAGTCACAATATTTAAATTTAGGTTTCTAATGTTCTCCATGGAAAAAGAAACTATCTGCAAAGCCATAAATTTAATTGAATGAGTAGCATCCTCAAATGCCCTTGAGTTTCTTTCCTTCCAAATCTGCCACTAGATATGAGTAAGGCTGAATTTCCAAAACCAATGAAGGTGGAGATATAGGAGGGAAGAATGTAATAGCCTCAAAAGCACACACTAAATTTTTTTGTTTAACTCAAACATATATTGCTTGATTTTCCATGTGAATTTTAGTTTTTGGCATACATATATAATGCACTTTAAGATTATTCACTCCTGTAGCTAGTTTCTTAAGTGCTTGAAACTGGCCAGGTCCCATGGGTAACCATATTGTATTCGGCTCATGAATGAAGAATATTAGGAATCCAATGGAGGTTTTTTTGTTTAGGGCCCATATCACCTGAATGGGCTATGCTATGCCCCTTGTCCAAGATTTTAAGGTTCACAACCCATTAAGATATCTCAGCTCGATGCCTTGGAACCAGTGTTTGTATACCGGTGCTAGCCATTGAAATTCTTCTATGGTTTGGCTAGAGTCTGCCTTTGCAAGACTAAGAGAATAGATAAACATAACCCTCCTAGAAATGATGGCAGTGTTGTCCATAATCATCTATCACTGGAAATCCTTTAGCACGAGTAGCATTATAGTCATACAATATTTAGGCATTTTCCCAGTTCGAGTGGATTGATGAATATCACCACCACTAATTGACTAACCACCTAGAGTGATGCCCCATTCTATCACTCGTTACACTTTTCAGCTTGGACACTCTGTCCCCTTTAGAGATAGAGTACGATAGTGCAATTCCCACTAAGTCACCGCGTGACTAAGTGGCATGGGTAGAGAAAGTCTCCTTGACCTTCTTTAAGCTAATTTCCACTTAATACACCACGTGCCTTAATGGTATGAGTGCTTGATTTTCTCTTGTCAAGTAAAGTTGACTTCCACTTAAAGACACCACGTGCCTTAATGATATGAGGGGAGACAACTTCCCTCAATTTTCTTCAAGCTAGTTTAGAACTAAAATCTACGTTTGAAGGCACCTAAGATCATTATCTAGTGGCTTTTGATAAAACATTGGATACTTTATCAAATATATAAACGTAAGAGGGTTTTGATACTTCTATTATCTTGAAGGAATTCAAACACTTATAATGGTTTAACCCCCTTCCTAAGTCCTCTTCTCTCATCTAAAAAGTAAAGGAAGAGTGAATCCTTTTAAGGTTTGAGGAACTTATTGATTATCATAGCCCTTACTCAGCTTGTGATATCGTAATCAAGGATAGCCCTGCTCGGCATAATTTCCTCATAGCCCTTAATCGGCTTATGTGACTGTTCTCAAAGTTTGATCAAGATTATTTAGAGGTAAAAGTTATGGATGCAACAATTTAATTTGTATATATTCTCACTTGAACTCAAAGCAACATTTAAATTCAAGCTATAAATTTTAGATGCTATTTCACAACCTCAAAATATACCCAAATATAAATTTTATATCTAATGCATCCAATTTAAAACACAACATAATCTCCGTTTTAAACGAAATTAATACAACTCGAAGATAGCAATATAAATTCCTTCTCTAATCTACATAATACAATTTTTAATCTATTTAATCTTCAGCACACTATTTTATTTCATAGTGGAAGCTTCCAACATAAGACTGAGAAATATATTTTCCCATATATTTCTTATTGATTTACCTATGTTACTTTGCCACATAGGCAACTTAAGAGTTACAATATTATTTTATTTTTAAATTAAAGTATATAAAATGCACTAAATCACTGGTCTCATCAGGTTCCCATGTAAACTTATTTTACTTTTTTCTTTTCTCTTTTCTCAAAAGGGTGTAAAAAGTAGCTCTACCATATTTTATTAACAAACAAATACCAATCTTATTTCAATAAGACATTACACAGAAGTAAACTAGTAAACTGGTTTTTAATAAAACATAGTCAACTTCCTTTATTACCTTATTAAACATCCTTTGGAGAATACAATTATTCAATGTTTAATAAGACAAAAGACATGCCTCAAATAATAGAAACATTCCTAGGCCATATCTAAAGTTTTCCGTGCTATAGCCTTGATTCCAAGTAACTCTGGAATAACACTAATTATTTAATTATGGAAATTTCTACCTTAGTTAACCTTTGAAGTCATGTTTAGTTTAATCCATAAACTCTGGAGAGGATAATTGATATTTTCTGGTGATAATACTATATATAAACTAACTATACAATAAGAAAGTTGTGTATATTATAAATAATTTTATTCTACCATCACCTTATTATATTAAGCCCATTCATCACTTAAACTGACTTAATTAATAAACATGTTGTTCTATATTTTGCTACTTAACTACTATTATTTTAAGATTAGCAAAGCTGTCCTTATTCTTTAGTTGCATACCTTATGTTCTAATATAAGTCACAATTTTTCTTTTGTTTGTTTGAAATCTAGCTTATAAAATTAAAGAGATTTCTTCTGCTCTATTTTTTTTTTTTGTTTTTAGAAAATTTGACCTTCATATTTCATTCGTTCGCAAGTTGTCGCGTCTTAATCTAAATGAGCTTCATTATTAAATGATATTGTAAGTATTCTGTAACAGAGGTGAATGACGAACGAAGCTTGGCATCCATAGATACAGGCTGATTTCCTAATATCACAGCAGCTGACTAAAATTACTAAAATTCATTTGCTAATTTTGGGAAAACGTTTTTTTTTTATAACTTTGTTTTCTTCATCCTCATTTTTTTTTTTTTTTAATTCTTCTATTGCCATTTATGACATGACATCAAGCTATTTTAAGCGACTAATAATAAAATCTACATTTTTTTTAAAGAAAGACTTTTATTATCGCCATTTAAGATATGTCATCAGGCTTTAAAAATGACTTTTTAAATTAATAAAATCGTTATCTACACATCCAGCCCAAGTTTTGCTATATACAATATGATGACGTCTTTATATTTAATTAAAGAGTGCGGTCAAGATAATATCAGAGATATGCAAAATTAAATCAAAATAGAGCATACGCTTTTACTGTCGGTTCATATTATAGAAGGACGGGTAAAACTAGATTTATCTTGATACAACTAATCACAAAAATGCTGAGATTTAATTCTCTTCAAGGTAGTCATTTAATATGAAAATAAAGTGCTTGTTATCTTCTCTGTGAGCATCAGGGCCTCTTACATAAGCTAGAGCTCACAAATGCATCACTTGGAAAGTCATTGTTATCCGTAGACCACCCGTACAGACAGAGCCATGAGAAAGGAGACTTAGAACATTGGATCATCTTGGCCTCTATATGCATCTACATGAAAAAAACAGCAGCCATGCAGCACACACACATGCTAAGAATATTTTTCTAAATTCATGATGAAACCTCGTACAGGTAACTCAGCAATATTCATGCAAGCCAAAGAAAACTATTATGGCTTCTATGAGATTCACATACTCTTATACACACGTAATCTAGTGGAGCTGTCACAGTATTTTAAATGTTTTTCATTCCCAATTTATTAAGACGTGATGCTGTGACTTCTAGTTATCAAATTATTATCTTTAATTAATTCTCACATGGCACTATTTTTTTTTTTAAATTAATAGCGTCAATACTGAAAACATTAACACACACTCAGCACACATTTCCTACAAGTATCCAGTGTCTCAAACCTGATGATGAGGCGGTGCCAAACTAGCTGCTCAATCACCATTGTTTCACTGCTTCGAGCTATCTGCTTGGCACCACACATTGAGCTCATCGTCCGCCTCAAATTCGTGACTCCAAAACACCGAGAGATAGATATCTCCCATCGTCATTTATTTCATTGTTATAAAGAAAAGCTCACATGTTTTCAAAACGACACCTTACATGCCAGATAAACAATCTTAAAATAACCAGGTGGCAGTATATTTTTCATCCAGCTGGAGAAGAGTATACACTTTGATTGGTCATTTAACATGGCCAAATTTCATTTATATTATCTTAAACCATTTAACTCATTAATTAATTTAAATATAATTTTAATAGAATACATATAATATATATATTTTTTGATAATTCAATAATAATATATATTTTTAATTTAATTAATTTTTATTTTATTTTTATTTTTATTTTTTTGGAGCATTGATTTTGTTTTGATCTATAACAAGCAATATGCATGAAGTATAGTGGTAGTCATATATGAAATGCAGTTACACATACATTAAATGCAACAACAGGCTGAATGATATGTATATGCAAATCCCTATGGTGGGCTTCCATGTACCCATGGTCCAAGGTGCACGAGGCACAACATCATATCCCACCTTACCCACATCTTTTCCTCTATCTCTGTCAGGGGTGGGAGTCTTCTCTCGCCTCCGTACGAATACTTGTACCTGCATCACATAATACTGACCGCAGAATCACATTTTTCAAAGAAAATTAATCATTATTGGTGGGGATGTGACAAAGAAATCCATTGTGTTATCAAATCCTCCAGGCTATTCGAAAACACCCATTGGATGTTCAAAAATTTGAAAAAGTAACTAAAAACTTCTTGCGAGAAAGGATAGCTGAAAAGAAGATGGAGTGGAGATTCCTTTGCATTTCTGCACAAGAAACAAGAATTAGGCAAAATCATACCTCTTTTTTTGAGATTGTCTAAAGTTAGAAATTTTCCTTGTATGGTTATCCAAAAGAAAATGTTGATTTTTAGAGTCATTAGTTTTAGCCAAATTTTATTTGTTGGAAACCAAGGATCAGAAGGACCATATGCTGAAAAATAAGCTGATTTGACATAGAATTTTCCATCCTTCTCCAATCCCTAAATGAATCTATCCAAAATTTCTCTTCCAAAAATTATAATCCATTTAACGTTATTAAATTTTCAATCAAATGCCCTCCTTTCCTCCACCAAAAGTCATGGGAAGTCAAATTGTTTCCATCAGGGATGATCTTCAACCCTTTCCATGAAATCACAAACCTTATTCCTCCAAAAATAATTTGTAATTGGTTTGACTAAAGCCAACTCTGATCTTGACAAATGAACCCTTAATCACCCACACGTAACTCCAGAAGTCGACATACCTACCATCTCCCAAACACCACCTACCCCCTCTATAGATATATGATCTGCACCAAATCAGGCTAGACCAAAAAGCTAAACCCTAGAGGAGTAATGAGTCTCTAATAAATTGCTTCCCATAATTTAGGTATTTGGCTTTGACAATATCAACTCATCCCACTTTCTCCTCTTGAACCAATCCCAAACCTTACTTGGAAACAAGAGCTTTATTCATGGATTTCAATATTCTAAGGCCTAAATTGCCCTCCTCCTTCTTACTGCATACTTGGTCCCATGCCACTAGATGAAATTTATTTTTTTCACTTGCTCATGATCAAAGAAATGAGCATTGAATATATTCTATTCTTTCAAGAATCTTACCCGAGATTTAGAATAGAGAAAGGAAATATATCTGGATGCTTTGAAGGGTGACCTTAACTAACATCACTTTTTCTGCTTAGCTTAGGAGAGTCCATTTCTAACTTGCAAGCTTTCTATGGACATGCTCCACAATCGGTTCCCACATAGATGATCATGAAGCTCCAAAAAATATTAGCATCCCTAGGTAGGCTGAAGGCAGAGACCCAATATTACATTCTAAAATATCTACAATCCTCAACTACCTTGCTAGAGGAGCATTTATGAAAACAATTATTTTCCTAAAATTAACCTTCTAACCCACCGCCTGTTCATAATCTTCCATAATACTTTTGACCAATTTTACTTGCAAAATTGAAGCTTTAAAGGACAAAAGAGTATCATTGATAAATTGATGATGGGATATGGGACTGATGGGTGTAGTCCACTTAAGGCCTACAATAGAACAGTCAGATTTTAGGCTTATTTTTAATTATATTCTCTTTTGTGATTCTTTTTTACCTTCTACGGTCATATTTGCTCTTTGTAAAAGCTTCAGGGTCCCTTTCAAAACCCCTTATTTACCAATAGAATATATATATATATATATATTTAATGTTTAGCATTAGATACGATGTTTTATTTTACAAGTGTTAAAATGAAATAAATAGGTCTAAAAAAAGTTTTGTAAATATAAATTTCAACATAAAATAGATTTTTGTGATTTTTTTTTAGAAATTAAATGTTTACTAAATAAAAAAATACTTTAACAGAAATAATATGTCCAAAAAAATGCATAGGAATATTGTGTATAATTTTGTGTGAAAAATATTGAAATTTATACCGAAGGAACATTTGATAATAAATTATTGAAAGTTAACTAATATTAGGACTATATTTTGATTAACTAAATCATACAAATAAACAATGTCCTTATGGTCTATTTGGATATCAAGAAAAACTAATGTATCAACACCCTATGGATTTTTTGGATTTGCCTAATTTATCTTGAACATGCCTAGCCTTATATGAAAAGATAATATTTTAAAATATTTTAATAGTTTTAAATATTACCCAATGGTCTAAAGATTAATTTAGTAGTAATAATTCTTATGTTTTTTAAAAAATTAAAGTTCATAGTTAATTTATTTATAATAGATTATGCTATCAATCAATATTCAAATCATATATGAATATCATATATGTAATATTTTATATAATAAATATTGAAGAGTTATGCTATCACAAATATGTTCTTTAGTTTTAAATTTACATGTTAAATAGAATATATTGACTGATAAGTCTAAATTTAATGATAATTTTTTATTTATTTTTATTTTAAAAAAGAAATTCATTTTTTTTTTTTCTTGGAATCCATTGTGTAATTGGATTCAATAAAATCATGTCAGGTTGATGATTTCTAACTTGTTGTAACAAAGACATGTAAGTACATAATGTCCTCTTAAACTATTCAATGTTTTTTACATAATTGGTATAACATAACATGTTAAATAGAAAAATTCTCAAGGATAAGTTTAAATTTGTTGGTGCATATTTTATACTTTTTCATACATGTTCTTAGTAGTTTCACCTTTACATTAACTTGCTTATATCACTTTGGTTATTTTGAGTCCTTTTGAGCTATGATATGACATCTCTAGCTCCTTCTAGGCCTAGAGAAGCCTCTTGAGATTGCTATTTTGTCTTATTGTGGGAAGCTTGTTAGTCCCACATTGATTATTATTTGTACATATTGAGGAATCACTTACTGTATAAGTGATCCCTCCCTTATCATGTTTGATGTGTGGAGTGTGACTTAATATATGAGATATCAATTTGTGTATTTTTGTATTGCTTTCACTTTTTTCAATTCATCTATTGTGATAGTTATTGATTTTAAAATCTTGGAGAGTGAAGTACTTGGATTCTAACTTCGGTTAGTTGAGTACTTCTACAAATTACCATATCTTACATTATTTCAAGGACTAATACATTTCTATATTTTTTTGCATAACCCAAATTTTGAAACCATATGCTCTCACCTTGCCTACTCAGATCTTAGTGATTAGAAAGTTCAAAAATAAAAGATATATTGTTTTGCATAACCTATTTTTTGAAACTATATGGTCTCACCTCACCCACTTAGATCCTGGTGATAAGAAAGTTTGAAAATAAAAGATATGGTTTCTGGTGACATGTTTTAGGTATTCATCTCAAGTTGCACTCACATCGGGCTATTGGTGGACTTTTCGAGACCACTAAAAATATTCGTCCATTTTCAGCCTAAACGAACCTCACTATTTTGTTTGAAAAGTGCCAAAATCTATAGATAGCCTATAAACTTGTCTATATTCATCATCGACATCTCGAGCCATTTCTCAGTTTTTCTAGATAATAGTTATTCAATCATAGTTTTTTGTAGTTTTTTGAGAGCTTCAAATTTATGCATTGTTTTACAACAATTCTCACTACACCAAAAAAGGGCTTTAACAATGGCTAAAATAAGGCATTTTTTTATGGTGGTAAAAAACCACCTTAATAGATCCTAATAGGGTGGTTTAAAACCATCCTCTTAGGATAACCACCCTTTTAGAGTCACCCTAAGAGGGTGGTTTAAAACCTCCCTCTTAGCGATAAGAGGGCAGTTTTAAACCACTCTCTCAGGGTTTCCTAAGAGGGTATTTTTAACCACCCTCTTAGCCCTAAGAGGGTGGTTTTAAACTACCCTCTTAGGGTGACCCTAAGATGATTTTAAATCGTTATCTTAGGGTGACCTAATATGGTGGTTATAAACCACCCTCTTAGGGCTAAGAGGGTGGTTTAGGCAACCCTAAGAGGGTAGTTTAAAACCACCCTCTTAGGGTCACCTTTTAAAAAATTAAGTTTCCCATGCGAGGGAGGGAAAAAGAGAGGGGGATCACTGCATTTCTCATCTATTTGAGTGGGTTTTATGGGAATTATAAAAGATACGTGTGAGTGGTGGGTATTCATATGGAAGGACATGTGAAAATAGAGAGAGGTCACGAGTTCCAGTCATGGTTTGTGTTAAAAGGTGTGAAAATATCAAAATTTGGGTTCTTAGATCTGATTTTTTGCATTTTGAGGTCTTTGATAGTCCCCATTTCCACTGGTTTTGTAATTGGATTGGAAACCTCATTTGTGTGGAACTTTTAAGTAAATTTTAAGCTCTTATTTTGGATTTATGATATTTTTTGGCTGGTTTTGTTAGTTTGTTGCATTTTTTTTGGTCATCTTCAGGCTTTCAGAATTAGTATTGGAGGAAAAGTTGTTGGCTATTACTATCTTTGGCCCTCTTTGCATATTTTTCTAAATTGTCTATATTTTCTTGCATTGTGATGTGTTTGTCATAATATTGCAGTTTTTTAGATGTCGAGGCTTGATTTACTTATATTGAGAGGTTCGAGGTCAATACTGGATTGCATCTTCTTTTCATTGGCTTATAATGCTATTTTTCCTAAATAAAGAGAGATCTCAATATCATTGTTGGTATTGTGGGTGCCACTACAATACCAAAGGAGATTCCCAAATTCTAGGTAATCATATGACCATATTAGCTTTCAACTTTGCATGAGCCACTTTGGGCAGTCATCTTGTACAATGAGGATAGTTTTTAATTTTTATTCACTAACAATAACTCTAGAAGTTGTAATAAATATTCCAGATATTATAAAATTCTCTATGCTTACTCCCATGAAAGCTTAGGATCAAGTGTTGCGTTATTCACAAAATGAATGTTCTAGAGTAAGGGGCTTCCAATTTTCCTTTAGTTTGGGCTACCTCCAAGAAATAACTTAAAGCATCTGTAGCTACCAGGTACTAACTTTGCTTGATAGACATATGTAAATCAAGGTTTTCACTTATACATGCATTGGAAGACACATTAAAAGTAGTGTACCCACTGCTTTGGTGAATCATGAACCCAATTCCCAGCCATTTCAACATGTATGTATGCAATCATAATCTATCTATTCATAAGTTTTATCAAAAAATAAATCTTCAAGGAGACTGCTTTCTGCTCTATCTCTTTTGCATTTTCAATGATTTATCAATAGTAATAGATTATCTAAAATAACTCATCCTAATATGATGTATGTTTGATTAGGGTGAACAGTTCTTGAAGCTATCGATTTGATCCAATTGTCTACCAGCTTGGCTAAAACTTTATAAGACACATTATGAATGTTTCAAAGGAAAATGATACTGAGAATCATTGAAAGTAGAAGAAAGTAAAGTATACTAATGCAATGCTTATTGTATCATATTGATGAATGTCATTCAAGTAGAGGAAAATTAATTATTTATTCATAAATACCCTATTCAGGCTAACACAACTATTTTGTATTCCACTGAAGTATATACCTTTGACTCACAGTGGTGTAAATGTGTTTCCAACATCCTTCTAGACTAATATTAGCATGTGGCAGGGAATATATCCTAATTTTATAAGTCATAGCTTGTGGCTTATTAATGTTCTAATGCTTATCTACAAAGTTTACTAGAAAATCACCTTCAACTATTGTGGTAATAGGCCCATAGATACTATTTATTTTATCATTGTTTTTTAATGATAGTTATAGATAAAGATTATGAAATGGATGACATTTTAGAGTCCACCAAAGAATGCATTTTTGTTGGAATCCAGATGGTTATTTTGCACACATATATAAAAGGGTCCCATCCATATTATATTGTGAGCATATAGTGGTATGATAACAGCTTGGCAATTATGCATTTATAGCTTGGCAAGATTCGAATCTGAGTCTCCTCCTTGAAAGTGGATTAGTTTAA
This sequence comes from Wollemia nobilis, assembly GCA_028583015.1. Taxonomy (NCBI): domain Eukaryota; kingdom Viridiplantae; phylum Streptophyta; class Pinopsida; order Araucariales; family Araucariaceae; genus Wollemia; species Wollemia nobilis. Next base: position 853,840 of record JAQPPZ010009673.1, on the reverse strand, counting down.
CTGGTTGAGCTCATGCCATTTGATTATATTTTTCTTATATTTTGAACATCCCAAATTTTCAAATTTTTTATTTACTGTAACTTTGTAACATATCCTCTTATTATTATCATCTTGTAGCCTATCACCATGGCATTCCAAATATTCTTGAAACTAATTTATTGTTTTAGTTTTTGTAAAATTTGTAGAGCACTAGGATCCTATCATCATCTAAGCATTAGCCCTTAGGACCAGAGGAGGTAACTATTTCTTTTATAACTAAGGTCATAAGATGGACCATGTGATCTGATGTCTTATAAACTAAAAGTAAAGAAAAAAATGGGGCCTCTACCTCATCTAGGTCTTGATTACAAGAAATTGATATATCCTTAAACATGTTACTTGTTTAATTATTTGTAGGTAAACTTTTTTCCAATTCAATAACACTTTTTTGAGGTAAAGGAGGCCTATAATTTTTCATAATTTTGACTTTACAGAAATCACCTTCCAAGCTATACTAAATATTATACAACTCAAGTTATTCTAGGGTACTATGCAACATACATTTTCATGCAGACATTTATGATCCCTGGGACCATATTCATGTCCTTGCTAGCTTGAGATATTTTTGGAGTAGTCAGAGATCTTGTTTTAGTTATTTCCATGACCACTGCTAGTGCATCATCCTGTTATTTTCTCTCAAAGCTGATTGGTAGGCCTATTGCCTTGTGCATGTGGCCAAGCAAGTTGAGGTTCTTTTGAGTTGAGGTATATCAACACTCAATATTTTATAAAATAGATGGAGTTTATTATGGGTTCCACTCCTAACTCAGCATATGACTACATATATTCATGAAGTTTGTCAAATATGTTAAGCATGGTTGCATTCATGGACTTGACTTTTGGTTTTATGTTCAATTTTTTTTGAGTTATATTTAGCTATGTAAGGATTGTATGCACTTTGATCTTGAACTTTTGTTCTTCAGATAGGCTATAGCATGTGGAATCAAAATATCATCCATAGGGAACTGATTACAAATTATACTTATTGCAGGTGGCCAAATGAAGGGAGAATTTACTGAATTACATGCTTTTCCTTAGGATAACACCAACTTTGCCAAACACATTTATAAATGTTGCATCACCCATTGTGGATGTGCCATATCATATATTCTTCCTTGCAACTATTTTTGGACTTATTCCAGCTGCTTATGTTACAGTAAGGGTAAGTTTTCAGTCTCTTGAGCAATATTGTGGTATTTATATCAACTTATTCATTGGTTTGGTTTCCTTCATGAAGTAGCCTAGCTTAGATACAATGTTACTGGTTAAGATATTTAAATAGGTATAGTGGTTGGGACTACAAACTAATTATTATTTGTTGCTCATCAAACTCCAAACTGAAAAGCCACAATAGGAGGAATGATTTGATGTTGGTTTTGAAATAATTCACATAATCATGGCATTACATGCACATCTGCATAGCATTGTATGATTCAAATTGGAAAATACCATACATAAAAAAGTGTTGATTTGTATATCATACACTTAATTTTTCAATACAGGTTAAATGATTAGTAAATCCCATATAGATTTTGTAGACACCAAAACAACACCAATCCGATTATGTGACTGCAAACACTGATCGCTTTGACACACATAGCCCCCAGGGCAGCCCTCAGAGGTTAAACAGTGGTCCTAACCACTTTTACAACAATTTTGGAAGGTCAAAAAGCAATTTGGCACCTTCAGGCACTTTGCTCCAAATCCGTCCCACCCTGGGATGAATTCAAAATGGGATTCGCCCCACCCAGGGACGAATTCTGAATTCGCTCTTGGGTAGGGCGAATTCCAGGTTCAACGGGAAAAAAGAGAAATTGTGCCAAATGGCAGCCGAGGACAGTCCATTAATGCCTCCTGCCTTGCATGCGCGTGTAGGTGGGCAGATTGAACGTTAGAGGACTGTCACAAGGGCAGTCATGGAAGCCCAAGTCAGGGAGGACTTTCCTCCCTCATGGGAAGGCATGACTGCCACATGGCGCCCATGCATGCCCATCCAAAGAGACCCCCTGGGTCTATAAAATGGTGAACTTTCTCACCCAAAAGAGGACAGGTTGGAAGCATTTTCAAGCAATGAAGTGCTGCCAAATTGATACCACGCTTTACCTTTGATTCACCTCTTCCACATCCTTGATCTCTTTCGCAAGGGAGGTCATTGGGTGGTTATTGGAAGTGTGAATCCGGATCCAAAACCCGACACTTGACCACATTGATCTACCAATTCATCGACAACCCATTACAAGAGATTTTGGGCCCATCCCAAGTGGATTGGTGCCGAAATCAGGTTCCAACGGTGGGCGGCCCGCCCGGGCGCCCCGCACTGCTGCGAGCCTAATCTTCTTTTTTTAAGAATGATTGGGAATTCATGGTAGATTGTTCTTTTTGTCATTTTTTTATTTTGCATTCCATATTATGCTGCTTAAATAGCTTGTAATTCCGATTTCATAATGCTTTGATCAAATCTTATCATGTTTTATCGCTTTTGTTGTCCTCACTAACTTGCAGGTAGCAGCGTCAAATTCCCATTGATGGAGGCCAAATTGGGGAAATCCGACCATCTGGGTCTTCCCAAAATGCCTCCAATTAGCTAACCCCTAAGTTTGCAGGTCTTTTGGAGCTCCCTAGATGCGACATTTGGGGCAGTATCACTTCGGCGCTTTGTCGTAGGCGAATTCGTCCTACCCCGGGACGAATTACAGTCGAATTCGTCCCGCCCAGGAGCGAATTCAAATCGGTGAAGAATTTCTTGACTATTTCATTTGCAGTGACCTTCTGGTGATGTTCCCTTGTTTCTATGAAATTTGCAGACTATTTTGATTCAGTTCATTTATCCTTTTATTCAGTTTCATGCATGCATCCTTCATTGTTTTTTAGAGAACAAATGCTTTGTCTTATTCATAGGTGCTACTAACGATTTTGTTGTTTCTTTGAATGCAGGAGGAGCAGCAAGGATCAAAGATTCATTCACACCAACGGCGGCAACACTTTGGCCCGCCCATTTTGCATGTGGGCACGCGGAAGGAGGATCACTAGTCACTATTGTAACCGAAGCATGTTAACGCTCCTAGCCCCTGAAAAGGTGGGAGACGTCTTTGTAACCGATATTGAGAGAGTATAAATAAAAAGGGCTGTGCTTTCTATACTTCTTTCATTTCGTCTCAATTCGTCTCTTTTCCCTATTTCATGCATTTCAAATTTCTAGGATTAAAGCGTTACATTTCGTTTTGCATTGCATAGCTTTAGTGTTTCTTTTCAACTTTCGGAATCTCGTGCTTTCAGTGGCGATCATGGTGGGACTCTGTCCCCTAATTTTTGAGATCAAGAAACTGATCAAAATTTGTGTTTTCTTGCTTACAGGTGCCATTTTTTGAACTCTGACTGTTGTTCGTTCCAGCCTGTGGCGAATACAGTACTGGAATTCGTCTGACCCTGGGACGAATTCGAATTCATCTCAGCCTAGGACGAATTCTGTTCTGGTATTCGTCTCACCCAGAGATGAATTTTTGTCTATGCAGTTTTAGGGCCGAGAGTCAGAGACAGCCGATTTGGGCGAAAAAGAGGTAACAGTTTTTAACAGTTCCTGTCATTTTCTTGTTTCTGTTTTCTATTTTCTGTCCATTCTTGCTTGCTTAGGGAAAGTTGTTGTTGCTTGTTTCATTTTTTATTAAAAATAACCCCACACACATCACGTGGCATTTTTAAACCAAGGAGCTGGTCGTAAAACCCCAGCCCTTGATCAAGACCAATGGTGGATTTCATCACCACCTTGGCTTGATTTTTGCATCCATTACCCCGATTGTCACTGTTGCTAGACGTAAATCCTGACGAAAGCTGATCGAGTGTCGCTGGGGTGATTCCCAGCATGCGAGGATAAGTCTTCTATGGTAGGTGTCATAAACAGGGCAATCCCCCTTCCGTACCGCCTATGCACCACGTACCATCTGCTCTCACGTACCTATAGTTTCCCTCTCGTAAGGGCGGGTATATAGAGAGGTTGGTATATCGGCCCGGCAATGGTATATCGAAGGGGCGACCATTTATGGGAGTCATAAGAGCCTTCATATTGCATTTAAACGTTCTTCAAAAAGTTTTCAAAAACAAACATTAAAACACATGAAACCAGATTTAGGGCACACTTTTAATCTTTAAAAGAGATAATCATCGCTTGCATGTGTGTGATCTTTTCTGTTTTGTGTAGCATAAAAATCAAAAAAATCATAAACAAAAGACAAAAATTTACGCATTTTGTAGAGAAGTATCACAATGGTGTTCACCCGCAGCCAAGCCCAATCACGGGCGGATGCTGCGGGGAATATCCAAGGAGGCACAAGTCACCTCCAGTACAGCCCCAAGGATTTGGTCATACCACCTTGGCGGCCTGACACACAAGGCAGTCCCCTCCGTGCCCTGACGGAATGGGACTATAAGGGCACCCCTTCTAGGGGCACTCCCTACCAGCACAACACCCAGCACACACCCATTCAGGAGAGGTATACCCATGGGAGAACTCCCTTAGATGCCCGCTATAAGTGGCCACTATGCGATGAAGTGCTAGAATGGCAGGGGGTCCATAAGGGGGGGCCACATGACTATGCCATCCCTCCTACACCTTGCATCATTGTTAGCAACAACCGGTCAAATCCAGAGCGCACGGCTCTTCAGGTAGGGCGAGCCAACTCCGTCCGTCCCTTTTTCACTTATGAAAGAGAGCACGAGGAAGACCCCTACCTTCCTCGAGAGCAATATACAGTGCGGGAGCAATACGCCTCCGCACCTGCTATCTATCAGGACCACTCACTGAGGCCAAAGCCTCGAGGGAATGCCGCTACCCCCAACAGAGGGAGGCGGCCTATAGAGATCTCGGATCACCATGATCGAGATAGATATGTAGGAGAGGCATCTAGCCCTTCTAGACATGAGACGACGGGACCAACTATCTTAGAATTTGCCAAACATGTCACCCATCGGGCGCAACTCACGCAACTTGAGCTAGAGCGACTACAGTTAGAGGAACTGTACCATATTAACAAAGAGCGCCTTCAGCGCCAGAAGGATGAGTTGTTCCAACACACTATGCAGGAGAGGACTCCAACCCCTCACATGCATAAGACAAAACATTATGAGAGGCACAACCCCCGGGTGCGAGACAAGTCTCCGTGACCTTATCAAGCATCGCCCCCGATGCCTCCTAGACATGAGCGGGAGGCCACTCCTATAACCAATGATGGGCGCCTTCCTCAGGAACCCACTCAAGTTTATGGGCCACCCTTAGAAATTCATCAAGAAGCCTCTGAGGAATCAGAGCGAGAAGGAGAGCGGGATGAAATACCCTACCAAGGCATGGGGGGTGCTATCTGGCCACCCCTCCATAGGCCCCAAGTTCCTCAATAGGAACCAACCAAAGAGGAGGAGCTCAAATCCCCCGATACATGCAAAGCGCTAGAGCACTTAGAGTCGGTAGAGACCAAGATTTTGGAGCTCCCAAGGCCCAACTTACATGAGGCTCCTTTCGAAGAGGATCAACCTCTGACCGTAGAGCTACCTGATGATGCAGTCTTCCATGTCTCAGAATCACTAGATTCTGATGAGCTGGACTCACTGGCCGAAGGTGAGGATAAAACAGAGATGGCCCACAACAATCACATGCGACAACATCAACACCCCATGGATATTGATGACGCACTTCAATAGCTAAACATAAGGCTAGGGCATGAGTGGCGCGTTAACCCAACATAGTGGAACCAACTGTTGAATCCACCACTTTGGGCACACAAAGATCAACTTTCGCCCAGAGACCCCATAGCAATATCAGTTCCAAGGGTAGACCCTATCCTTTTATCCATGCATAGGGCCGATCCATTGATGCCAATACCTCTAGAGCCAGATTCGAAGCACAAATATCATCAAGCTGGGGGTACCTCTATCCCTTGAAGAGCCATAGTTCAAACCAAAAAGCTCCAAGGATTATCGCAATCGCTTGGTCAAACCCAAAAAGCTCCAAGGATTCCCGCAATCGCTTGGTCAACCCAAAAGCTCCAAGGATTCCCATAATCACTTGGTCATCCCCAAAATGCCCCAAAGGTGTCCATGAACCCTTTGGTCAACCCAAAAGTGCCCCAACGGTGCCCATAAATGATGCAGGAGCATCCAATGAAATGTGGGAAATTTTATTTTTTCCTAAATTTTAGTGCATTTTGTCGGGGCCATAACTTCTCAACCGTAGCTCCGATTGATGTGAAATTTGACAGGGAGCTAGTTGGGAGATTTTTAAACAAATATGACTCCCTAGAGTCCTATTTGCCTAGAAAACCCAGTTTTTGGGGCCAAATTCCATCATCTAGTGCCCCGAAATTAGGTTTTAAAATTACTCACCTAATTTTTTATGCTTTTTGAGCTGTTCGGAGGTTAATATCTCCTAATGTATTTAGAGTTAGGACTTAAAAATTTATTTTTGGCTTGTCTATTATAAGAGGGATGCGCACCCCAATTTTGGACCCCATCCGACTCATTTTAATTTTTAGGTTTTTTTGGCTATATAGCCACAAAATGAGGGTTTATTGATGGAGAGCCAAGCTTGCTCAAACCAGTTCTCATTCAAAACTTGGAAAATATTACCTCACAAAGATAGCACTTCATTGCACAAAAGCTCCAAGGATGCGCAATCCTTTGGTCAAAACCAAAAGCTCCAAGGATTATCGCAATCGCTTGGTCATCCCAAAAAGCTCCAAGGATTATCGCAATCGCTTGGTCATCCCAAAAAGCTCCAAGGATTATCGCAATCCTTTGGTCATACCAAAAGCTCCAAGGATTATCACAATCTCTTGGTCAACCCCAAAAGCTCCAAGGATTATCACAATCCCTTGGTCACCCCAAAAGCTCCAAGGATTATCGCAATCGCTTGGTCATCCCAAAAAGCTCCAAGGATTATCACAATCCTTTGGTCAAACCCAAAAGCTCCAAGGATTATCGCAATCGCTTGGTCATCCCAAAAAGCTCCAAGGATTATCGCAATCCTTTGGTCAAACCAAAAGCTCCAAGGATTATCGCAATCTCTTGGTCAACCCCAAAAGCTCCAAGGGTTATCGCAATCCCTTGGTCACCCCAAAAGCTCCAAGGATTATCGCAATCGCTTGGTCAAGAAAATCCAAAAACAAACAAAATCATCAAAAACAAACAAAATCTGCATCTCAAATTCATGCATACTTCAAAATTCAAAATACATATAGCTGCATAAACATTGCATCCATCCATTGCATATTGTTGATCACACAAGGCAAAGGCACCATAGACTGTCATTACTTGGCAAATCCACCACCTTTCACATTTTCCATTTTGAAAACAATACAACAAAAATAAATGACAATCACCATTTCGCCATATCATAAATCAGTTGTCATCCAATGTATCTAGAGTTTTCGTCATTCAGCTGTCATTAGATCTCTAGCCAAGAATTGTACAAAGTCAAATGGATGTTACAACGGTAGAGTTTTACTTGAAATACACCTTGTTACGTAGCATCCCATCACAAGTTCAAAAACACATAAAAACAAATTCCCAAGTTGTGTGAACGAAAGATGAAACCTGCAAAGCAATCCAGGTCACCATAAGCGAAACGGTTATCTTGCTCATCCCCCTATGCGAATGACCCCAAGAATGCTGAGAGTTGGCAAAAGGACAAGCATCTTCCCTACCCAATTCCCCAAGAATCCCAAGTTCTCAAAAAGTTGCAAAACATCAAAATTTTGCAAAAAGTCAAAACTCCAAAAATTTGACATCACCACCAGAGTGCATACATCAAAAGGCACATACAATAGTGATTCTTATCACTCCAAAATTCAAATCCCTTGCTCAAAAGAAAAATATATAAAAATAAACAGTGATTTTTATCACTACAAAAGAGCAAGTATCCCAATACAATTGAAGAAAAGAAGGGAGTCGAACTTGAATCCCTGGAACTCTCAGCATTCGAAAGGTCATGAGGTAAACCTCAGTACCGGTTTGGTGGATAGCCTATCGGTCACTCGAGGAAAACCTCCCGCATGACGATATATCTGTCACATTAACTTGTGTGCAGATCAATGTTTGCATGTGGATGAGCTAGCTTATGGTATCCTAGATTGCAAAATAGATTAATCTGACTAAATACAACAAAGGAGTTAGTGGAGCTAATTAGGTGATCCTCAGTATAGGTTCGGTTGAAAGCCTATCTAGCACTGGCGGTATCCTGACAAATACCACAAAAATGAACTCAATTGCACACATAGGGATGTGAAATAACTTGGTCAAAAACAAGCACGATTCATACCTTGTTCAAACATCTTGTAAGACAACAGTACAGTCTTGGCTAGTTAGTTAAACCATCTGAGTCTCAGAAACACTTAGCTACATTCTACACCAACCGTTGCATATAATCCATCCCTATATCACCATCAAAAAAAAAAAAAAAAAAGAGCAACATATATACACAAAAGCATTTACCACAACAATCACCCAGTACACAAAGCCATAAGTCCTGTATAGTCTATGGTGCCAATGCAAGGTTATCAACAAATCATTTCATCCATTCCATTACCTATCATATAAATCAACAACATTCACATTTATCATACCATATGCATACATCAATATAAAGTAGCATGCATCCATCAACATCAATCATTGTGCATAACATGAAATTATGACATATACACAAAGCAAGAAAATCAAAACAACAAAAACAACAAATAATGCAACACAAACAAATAGCAATAAAATTGCCGGACAAAGGCACAGGCTTTTGGACTTAAATTCAATATGTCGTGTAAAACTAATGTTATTGACATATACCTACTCCCTAAGAAGGCTACCATAGCCGACGCTCCATGGAGAGATTTTTGACAATTTTACCCTAAAGTCACAAAAGGGTCAAAACCCACTCAAAAAAATAAAAACAATAAAAACAACAAAAAAATGCAACAAAAAAAAAAAAAAAAAGGTCTTCCCCTCGCGGAAAAAAAAAATGCAACACAAAAAAAGCAATAAGCATTGTCGGACACAAGTGCTCTTGCACTTAACCTCTTGGCATAGAAAATCGATGTCGGGGCTCAAATTGTCACTCTCCTACTTCCCCAAGAAGGCTACCATAGCCGGACCGCTCCACGGGAAGACGGGTTTTTGACGATTTCACCCCATTATGGCATCACCAAAAGGGATTTTACCCACCAAAAATAGGTCCAAATGTCGGGAAACTGCTTAAGCTTTAAATGGAAAACATCTAAAGACACCCTCACCTAAGTCATCTTGGGTCAAGCGACTCGTCGCTTTTCTCATGAAGGTCATTCCCTCATCGATTCGTCGCTTGAGGGGGTAGTCACACTTAGTCACCAATCAACAAACACACACCCAATCAAGGAAAATGGCATGCATTCAAAGAATCATTGACAAAGACAATCACGCTCCCGCTTGGGGCAGCAAACAAGCAATAATCACAAATTGATCAAACACTTGGCATTCGTGAATCATGAACTCAAGGTTCCCCCATGGACAAAAGGTTGCGCCCTTTGCCTATTCATGACCGATCAATGTCCAAGCTCAAGTCACACCTCACCAAAAAAGGTTAACACTTGAATTGAGATTCCTTCGCTCGTCGAAGCAAGGATTCAAGAATGCATGCCCTTTCCATGCTTGGGGCATCAAAAGTTGGTTAGGTTACCAAGAAACCCTAATCATTAGTGCTTTGGTTATCTATTTTTGCTCGACACTGCGCCACGCACAGCGCATCCCAAAAAGGGGCATCTGTAGACACCAAAACAACACCAATCCGATTATGTGACTGCAAACACTGATCGCTTTGACACACATAGCCCCCAGGGCAGCCCTCGAGAGGTTAAACAGTGGTCCTAACCACTTTTACAACAATTTTGGAAGGTCAGAAAGCAATTTGGCACCTTCAGGCACTCTGCTCCAAATCCGTCCCACCCTGGGACGAATTCAAAATGGGATTCGCCCCACCCAGGGACGAATTCTGAATTCGCTCCTGGGTAGGGCGAATTCCAGGTTCAACGGGAAAAAAGAAAAATTGTGCCAAATGGCAGCCGAGGACAGTCCATTAATGCCTCCTGCCTTGCATGCGCGTGTAGGTGGGCAGATTGAACGTTAGAGGACTGTCACAAGGGCAGTCATGGAAGCCCAAGTCAGGGAGGACTTTCCTCCCTCATGGGAAGGCATGACTGCCACATGGCGCCCATGCATGCCCATCCAAAGAGACCCCCTGGGTCTATAAAATGGTGAACTTTCTCACCCAAAAGAGGACAGGTTGGAAGCATTTTCAAGCAACGAAGTGCTGCCAAATTGATACCACGCTTTACCTTTGATTCACCTCTTCCACATCCTTGATCTCTTTCGCAAGGGAGGTCATTGGGTGGTTATTGGAAGTGTGAATCCGGATCCAAAACCCGACACTTGACCACATTGATCTACCAATTCGTCGACAACCCATTACAAGAGATTTTGGGCCCATCCCAAGTGGATTGGTGCCGAAATCAGGTTCCAACGGTGGGCGGCCCGCCCGGGCGCCCCGCACTACTGCGAGCCTAATCTTCTTTTTTTAAGAACGATTGGGAATTCATGGCAGATTGTTCTTTTTGTCATTTGTTTATTTTGCATTCCATATTATGCTGCTTAAATAGCTTGTAATTCCGATTTCATAATGCTTTGATCAAATCTTATCATGTTTTATCGCTTTTGTTGTCCTCACTAACTTGCAGGTAGCAACGTCAAATTCCCATTGATGGAGGCCAAATTGGGGAAATCTGACCATCTGGGTCTTCCCAAAATGCCCCCAATTAGCTAACCCCTAAGTTTGTAGGTCTTTTGGAGCTCCCTAGATGCGACATTTGGGGCAGTATCACTTCGGCGCTTTGTCGCAGGTGAATTCGTCCTACCCCGGGACGAATTACAGTCGAATTCGTCCCGCCCAGGAGCGAATTCAAATCGGTGAAGAATTTCTCGACTGTTTCATTTGCAGTGACCTTCTGGTGATGTTCCCTTGTTTCTGTGAAATTTGCAGTTATTTTGATTCAGTTTATTTATCCTTTTATTCAGTTTCATGCATGCATCCTTCATTGTTTTTAGAGAACAAACGCTTTGTCTTATTTGTAGGTGCTACTAACGATTTTGTTGTTTCTTTGAATGCAGGAGGAGCAGCAAGGATCAAAGATTCATTCACACCAATGGTGGCAACACTTTGGCCCGCCCATTTTGCATGTGGGCACGCGGAAGGAGGATCACTAGTCACTATTGTAACTGAAACATGTTAACGCTCCTAGCCCCTGAAAAGGTGGGAGACGTCTTTGTAACCGATATTGAGAGAGTATAAATAAAAAGGGTTGTGCTTTCTATACTTCTTTCATTTCGTCTCAATTCGTCTCTTTTCCCTATTTCATGCATTTCAAATTTCTAGGATTAAAGCGTTACATTTCGTTTTGCATTGCATAGCTTTAGTGTTTCTTTTTGTTTCTGAAATCTCGTGTTTTCAGATTATTCTATAATAATTAATCTTTGACTTGATTCTATTTTCTTAATTTCATTTACAAGAAATAAATATTATATAAAATGAAATTATGTGAAATAATACTTAATCAAAACTATAATTATGACTTAGTCTAATTCTATGAGTTGTGGATCCACATGCAATCTACTAATGCATTAACTATTAAAAACATTTTATGATTTTGTATTATGCAATTTAAATTATTAAGAATAATTCTATTTTCTAACTAAACCTAATCTATTTCAGGAGAAATATAGTAAGGGACTGGATATTCAGCGTGGGTCATGCCTCATACATGTTAGTTTATTTTCATTTCTACTTTACTTTGTTTTAGCAACTAATATTTAATTCTACTAATCTAACAATATTTAATTCATTGTGCAAGAAAGTTTTAAAAAATTAAAAAATAATAAAAAAATATAGAATACCATTGTTGGGATCATAGAAGAAAATGTTGCTACTTTATTTATGAAATTTAATTCTTCAAGCATACAACATATGTGGACAAACTCCTTCAAACATCAAGTGACAAACTTTAGAATAACAACTTGTAAAACATAGATATTAGACAATGAATAACACATTGTAGACTTTTTCAAGGGTCCCTACATTGTATTTTTATAATATCACTTAGATATTTACAATAAAATTCTCTTCTATCATTTTTTATATTTCAATTGTTTGAATATTTTAATTCAAATATTTCAAAACAAAGATATTCTAAAATTAAGATGCACTAACAACTACCCTCAATTTTTTTACAATAGAAATTGTCCAAGTGGAAAACTTCTAAACTAATGTAATCAAAAGACTTAAACTTAACTAAACTTAAATAATTTTATAATAAGATAATATAACTATTTGTCCTCTTCTTAAGCGAAGAGATAAATTATGTTTGCATTCATATCTAAGCAACTTAAAATTTAACAACTTTACAACTTTAATAATAAATAATATAAGAGATTAACAAATGTCAAGTCACGTATACAATGCCAATATTCCAAATTATCATATTGATGATGAGGCCCATGTGGAACTGCTATGCTGTCTTCAGACGTGGCACTTAAGTGCATCAGATAGTTTTTACTTGGCCAATGATCTTTCCGTAGATCATTTCACTAGGTGCTTTCCATAATGCTTTTTTGTAGGTGTTTTCTGTAGCACCTATCTATAGCACACTTCCACATAGATTCTTAGTGCACTTGCACATGACTGGTTTGTCCATACTTGATATCTGGCCTATGTTCTACTATAACATTTTCTATAAAAGACCTACAATATTTATCTACCAAAAATATATAGAAAACTTGCACGATTTGTGTAAAATACAAACATATATTACTTAATATTTTATAAATCAAATTCACACATAAGTCATGCAAATAAGATATAATGGTCATTGAAAGACATTTATTTCATATATTTATATATAAAATATAGAATAAACTTTGCATAAAACATACATGATTTAGAACTCATCATTTCCTCCCAAAATGAAGGGGATGCATGTCCTTATTCATGTATACAAGTTTAAATATCACAGGATAATAAATAAAACACTATACATATTACACATAGAATACAACAAATTTTATAAATGGAACATTAATAAATAAAATATTACAAATATTACAAAGATAATTATGCAAATATATCACATAAAAACACTACAAATATAATAGATAAAATATTTCAAATATAATAGGGAAAACACTGCAGATGCAATGAGTAAAATATTGTAAATAACATTCAATTACTATCATCATAATAAATAGAGTATTGAAAGTATTTATATATAAATATACAAGTTCCTCAAAAATATGGTATGATTTTGTTAATATCCATGTTTGTTTTAGATCTGATTTGGGATGAAATCTAGGTTGGATTTTATGGTTTTACTGCCAACATCCTCTCGTGCTTCACTTTCTAAACTTGTGCCTTAGCTTTCTCAAGGTCCTATAGTGGTTCAACAAGTATAGTTTTGATATGCATAATTTATTCAAGTTCTTCACCCTTTGATCCATGCAACACATCCTATTTCTCTAATGATGGAAATGGCCTTGCAGATTCAGTGATTCTATTAATCACCTCATCAACTATAATGGGAATCTCAACCTCAACTGATGAATTTGGTTTTTGAGGATATATGCAATACTATTGGGATAGGAAATTCGATAGATGGATTGAGATATCCTCATCAAGTCTCAAGTCAAAATGCTTGCTAAATTTTACCAACTTATTCACCTTTTTTACACATGTAGAGCTTTTATTGGGTGAGCCACTCAAACCTAGTGGTTGAAAAACTAGCTTAGCCAGTTGTACCACCTTATTAGTATAAATTTGTTTGAGGATGTAAAGATAAAGAGTGAGAGCTTATTTCACTAAAGTGGCATGTTCTAAAAAATCTTCCCTAAACTTATCTATCCTAATGTTCAGCACGGTTTTGTTGCATCTATATTTTTACTAAGGCTTTAGTGGAAGAATTAGAGGTAGGTAGGCTTGTTTGTGTATTAGATGTTTCTAGTCCTTTTAAAATTTTGAGATTGTAGTCTTCATACCTTGATTTTAGTATAGGCGGGGATGATATAGATGGATTGGAATAGGTAGGATTCTTACACATCAAAGAGTCCTCCTCCTCTTAACTCTTAAATTCAAAGTTCTCTTTGGACACACTATCCTCAGCAAAATTTGACTCACTTAGCTCATACTGAATGGACTGGTTTACCTCTTAAACTAGTCTATCGTAGGTAATTCTAGCTTCAAATGCTTTATGTAGGATGAATAATTTTATAAGCCCATGATAGGTAATCAAATAAAGTTTAGGCTCATCACTGGATTTTCTAGGTTGGACCCTAGTAATAGTGACTTTTAATATTTTGTATAGAAAGTAAAACAAATTGATAACACAGTATTCACATTTGCGATAGTTGAGGTTCAACATCATCTTTATATAATAACCTCCATATATGGAAAACCTCCATTTTCCTATGAAAATTTTTATCAAAATAGTAGCAATCTCCTACCATTTCAAATAAAATGAAGAGGTGATGATACCCTTAATCTACCCTTTCTTATCTCTCACAACTACACATTTCCACCCTAATCTATCAGCCATTTGGATCACTCCTTTGTAGGTGGATTTGTAATACCATTGGCCAACCTTAGGGAGACATAAGACTTCAAAACTTAAATTGGGGGTAATCTCAATTTTGACCGTACCGACATGGGTAATCATGGCAATGGAATTGCAGTTCAAAGTGAACCACTTTTTCATGCCTTGATCATGCCATTGAAACTTGGCTAGGACCTCCCACCAACGAGCTTCTTGAAAAAATTTCTTAACCATTTTTTTGGGATTTATCAGTACATGAGGGTTCATAGTATTTTTATAATATGGCTCTCAGCATGGTAATAGGGTTTAGAGGACGAAAAGTGGTATGGTATTTAGAATATAAGAAATTAAGGTATCCTTTAGAGAATAGGATTGAAATTTGTTTTTAAATTCCTTCTGTGGAGATTCTTAGTTGAATAACACAATGTGCAAAAAAATTGGTAGATGTATATATGCAATAGTTATATAAAAAAGAAAATTCTTGTAGAAAGTGTATACTTTAAACTCATACAAAAATAAACGTGATAATTTTATACCATATTTATACATTCAATAATGAAATATCCATTATATTTGCTATCAAGATAATTTAAAATATTTTTACATATTTTTTGTAATTTTGTTCCTATTATAGTTTTCTTTATAAACATTAGAGGAAACCAATCACTTAAAGTGGTAGTTTTTGATTTCCTGCATCGTTTGACTTCATTGTTTGATATCAAAATATAAGTCTCCCTTTTTTTTGGCTCAACACCTCATTTACCTTGTATCCTATATAGTGGTTCATCATTCCATAGCTATATCCATGATTGGATCACCAGAGGAGTCAATCGACAGATCACCTAAACTTTACCCTAATCAATTATAGAGGGAAATTATAGAGGGAGACTACAAGATTAGGGTTGTTTCCATAAAACCCTTATTTCACAATGGCCTAAAAAACATGGTCATCGATCTTTATCTAATTGATGGCTAGTAGTTTGATCTGCGATGTTTCTTCTTATTGCACCATGCGATCAGGTGTTACTGATCATTATTTTCTCATGCAATATGGTCACCTCATATTGGAAATGGCCATCCCTTATCACGCTACCTTTTATCATGCCTAAACATGGAATTACGTCATCCACTAGAGATCCAAATATATGTCTATATTTTTTTTAAACTTACTTTGATTCAATTTTTATTTTTTAACTATGTTTAATAAGATCACTTTGTTGATGGATAATTAACATTAAGTTTGATATAATTAAACTATTCATAATTTGCATCTGTGGTATAACTTTAATTTTTTTATTTACCTTTTATAGGCTTCGTCCTCATATAAAATTCCCATGTGTATTCTCTTCATCGACATCAAATTTTTTCCATATGTGTAATTCAAGATTTTTTTGTTCGATGTCAGGTTTCAAAACCAGATTTGTTGACTTGCACCATTACATTGTAACTTGCTTTCATGTATTGTCCAGTTATGTTCTTGACTCTATGTAATAGTTGTAAACACAATTATGCTCGAGACCCCCTTTTTAATCGTTTGTAAACATTAGAGATGGCCTTTATATTTTAAAAATAAATGTGCTAATTAGAACAATACGAAAGTAATTTATATACACTATGTATTATTACACCAAATCAAGAGATGATTTAAGACCTCACCCATTGTCTTTGGGTGTTTTCCAATTTCACACAAGTGTTGACAAACTTTCAATGATTAATCCCCTACTTTGTTGTCCATGTAGATCATTTTATTAGTGTTTTCTTCTTGTCATTTTACCTTTCCTACTGAATACACATACACATGTCATGCATAGGTGGTGGTTCATGTGATACTTTGAAAATATTTACATGCCTATCTATTGATTATATGAATCCATTTTATAGCTCACATTTCAGGTTACCTCCGATTTTCTCAAATTTAGCTTTATGCATGGTTAGATTTATTACTGGTTTACTATCATGTGCTTGCCCATCGTTGAATATTTTGTACATAATTTATAAGATCATGGTTAATATTTGATTGCTACATCATAGCTCACAAGGTGAAATTTTAAATATTCACACTAATATTTTTAGGATAAAAATTTTGAATATCTACATGAATTCCCTCCTTCATACCAAGTCCCTTGTAAATAAGAAATAATGATAATTGCCTTACCTCATTTGATTATACCTCGATAGTGTCCTTAACCATGCATGACTCAGGTATTAATTATATACTTAGAATTTTTTTATGAGCTCATGCCTACAGAAATATGCCACTGAAAGTATCTACTAGCTATAGAAACTTTCTATAAAAGCTATCTATGAAAAATACCTATGAAAATTATCTACAAAAACTATCTACAAAAAACGTTTACAGAAAACAACTACAAAAAATGACTATGAAAAATAACTAAAAAAATTAATTACAGGATCATAGGAATACTTTACCTGATTTCTTCCCATTCTTTTTTTTTCTTTTCTCCCCCAAATTGTATCATGAAATTTATTGCATAAATCCTTTACTTCTCCCCCCAAACTGTATTTTTGGCTATATAGCCAAAACAGGATAAGGAGAGAAATTTTATAAAAGTTTATATTATGTAAAATCTTAATATATATAATCATATTATATTATTTTATTTACCTAGTCAAAAATATGGGGGTATTTACTTATATACTAATTATTTATTCATGTCAAGCCATCAAATAAGTTTGTAGGATAATAAATCTTCTTAGAATGGAATTGCTTGTTCCCAATAGCAAAGATGTTATGCAAAAACATTAATTCCTTCCTAGACCTTTTAATAAAATATTCCATAGTCAAATAACAAATCCTTCTAATACCCTAGAGAGGTCAATTTCTTGTTCTACTTCCTTTAGCTTCATTGAGGAGTTCTGTGTGAGAGAAATATAATGATGAATTTAACCCAATATCAATCATCAATACTTTGGTTTGCAAAATAGGTCTCATCAATGGTTGGACACACTCAAAACCCATTTTGGAAGAGGAGGAATAAGATAGTCATTTTGGTATCATTTTTATTTTATTATTTCATAGCCCATGCATTTATTTGTTTAATTTGTAGGGGTGAAAATCTTTGGGGAATAGGATTCCCAACCACTCTATCAAAGTCCTGATGGGAATTATACCCTATCCTTACTACTTTGTCCCCTTAAGGCTTTGGGGAGTCGGATTCCCAACCACTCTATCAAAGTCCTAATGGGAATTGTTACCCTATCCTTACTACCTTTTTTTAATTTAGGGAAGATATTAGAACTTTAGGGATTCGAGCTGCATATCCATCTGGATGGAAGTGTAGTCCTATCCTTACTATTCTTTTTTTACTTCATTTTTATCTTTGTGGGCTATAAGAAATAAGGTCTTTTACTACCTTGCTTTTATTAATTGTTGATACCATCATGACTATATATATTCTCCTTTATGTAAGGTAAGAGCATGCCTTCACACACTGAATCTGACTTCTTTCTTAAAACCTAATACTGTGATTGAAAAGTGATGAATAATAATATGAAAACATTGTATATTAGAACTCCATTATGAAATAAAGGAAGCATATTTAAAGAACATAGAGTGATCTTCTAGTTTATCTTCAAGAAATATTATTATTCCATGATAATCTCCTTTCATTGGCCAAGTAGTGTAAATATTTTTGCCATCCATCTTATTTATTGGTACCTACTCATCCAAACAAGAGGACTGATTAGACTACATTCTTTTTAATGACTACACTTATTTACTAAATATATTAGATTATAGAGCAACAATTTTATTTAGTAGATAATATTTTTGTTGCTTAGGATAGAAAAGAGAATTTTTATTTAATAGTAGTTGATTGCAGTTCAGAAATGCATTGCAAATAAACCTATTGCTTAATATGGTTTATAAATTCTTCTTTATATAATGGCTTCCTATAGAGCTTAAGCCTATGTCCATTAACTAGTAATCTTCTTGTTGAATCATCAATAGGTTTAAGTTTAACTATACCATTTCCAAATATTTCTTCAATCTCATAGGGTCCTAGCCATCTTATCCTTAGCTTACCTTGGAAATCTTGGTAGTGGGAGTCAAATAGCAAGGCCCAATATCCTGGCTGAAATATTCATGGTACAATATGTTTATCATGCCATTTATTTCTTTGTTGTTGAGTTAATTCAGTCCTGTGTAATGCCTCTAATATTCTTTCATCTAGAATGTTTAATTTTTCCAATCTATCTTTTTGTGCTTGATCCAAATTCATATCAAGTTGTACCATTGTGCGAAGAGTCTCTATTTCAAATTCAATAGGCATAATAGCTTGCTTACCATAAACTATTTCATAAGGTGATAATCTTATGGTAGTTTTCCAAGTTGTATTATATGCCCATACAACTTCTTTTAATATTTTTGCCCAATCAACCCTATTGACAACTATAATTTTTGTGATTATCTTTTCAAGTTATCTATTTGTAACTTCTACTTGTCCATTAGCTTGAGGGTGATATGGTGAAGTTTTCCTATATTTTATTTGATATATTTTGACAAAATGTTTAATTAATTTGGAGAGAAATTGAGACCCATGGTCTAAAACTAGTTCTCTAGGTGCTCCAAAGCATTGCATAATTTATGAGTAAAGAAAATCAACAATTGGTTCAGCTTGTGCTCATGGCAAGGCTTTTACTTCAGCCCACTTGGTGACATAATCCATGCACACAAGTATGTGTTTATTGCCTACACTTGGAGGATCTATTGGCCCAACAAAATCAATCCCCCATTTCTTGAATGGTTTGAACATTATTTGTGGGACCAAAGGCATCTCCATTGTAGGTGTAGGTTTACTAGCCCTTTGACAAGCATCACATCTATCAATAAATTTATGGGTATCCTTATTCATAGTAGGCCAATAATAACATATTTGGAGTATTTTACTAGTTGTTCTTTGGGTTGCATAATGACCTCCACAAGGTTCTTCATGTGCTACCCTAATGATGTCATATACATCCTCTTATTGCACACATCTCCTAATTACATGGTCAGGGCAATACTTAAACAAGATTCCATTAATCCACATATAAGGGAAACTCTAATGTATTAATTTTCTACACTCATGCAATGTAAAATTTTGAGGTATTTTTCCTATTACTAAATAGTTTACAATATTAGCATACCAAGGAGTAAAAATAGAAAGAGCAAACAAATGTTCATCCGAGAAATTATCAGGAATTAACTCATCATCATCAAATATTTGCATACGAGATAAATGATTTGCAATGACATTGTCTTTACCTGCTTTGTCTATAATTGTGACATTAAATTCTTGCAATAAGAGAAGCCACCTAACCACTCTTCCTCCTATTGTAGCTTTATTCATCAAGTATTTAATGGCAGAGTGATCAGTGTGAACAAATACTTCATACCCTATTATGTAATGTTTGAATTTATTAATGGCATGAACTATAGCTAGGAATTCATTTTCAATAACTGTGTAATTAAGTTCAGCCCCATGCAAATTTTTACTCACATAATAGATAACATAAGGTATTTTGTTCTCTATTTGTTGTAGTACTATCCCTATTGCATATCTTGAAGCATCACAATGTATATGAAAGGGTAATTCCCAATTTGGTCCCCTTAGAATTGGAGCAGTAGTCAATTTATTCTTTATAACTTCAAAGGCTTCCTGACATGCTTTAGTCCAATTAAATTCACTTTATTTGGTTAAGAGCTTAAGCATGGGAGAGGTAACTTTGCTGAAATATTTAATGAATCTACGATAGTATCTTGCATGTCCTAAAAATCTTCTTACCTTTGTTTGTATTTTTGGAGGTTGGAGGGATTGGATAACTTAGATTTTTGTAGGATCTACTTTAACACCTTCCTCAGATATGTAATGTCCTAAAACAATACCTCCTCTCATCATCATGAAGCACTTTTCATGACTCAAAGAGAGGTTTTGTTCTTGGTATCTAACCAAAAACTTTATATAAACTTGATAGAGTTTCTTCAAAAGTGTTACCATAGACTGTGAAGTCATCCATATAGACTTCTACACATTCATTAATTAAATCAACAAAAATAGCTAAAACAACCCTTTGAAAAGTAGCAGGTGCATTGCATAATCTGAAAGGTAAAACTTTATAAGCATAGGTACCTACAAGACATGTAAAAGTAGTCTTTTCTTGATCTTCTTCTACTATTGAGACTTGATTGTACCCACTAAAACCATCCAAAAAGCAAAAAAATTTCTTTCTAGCCAAGGTATCAAGAACTTGATCAATAAATGGTAAAGGAAAATAATATTTCTTTGTTACTTTATTTAATTCCCTATAATCTACACAAATCCTCCATTTACCATTCTTCTTAGGAACTATCACTAATGGTGATACCCATTGGCTATCAGAAATCGGATATATAAATCCTGCATTTAAAAGATTAATAAACTCTTCTTGAACTATGTCTTTCATAGCTGGATTTATTGTTTGAGGTTGTCTTATTGGGTGAAAACCTTCTACAATGAGTGAGTGCAAACATTTGGATGAATCCATTTCATGTCCTCATAGTTCCATGTAAATGTTATTTTATGTTTTCTAAGTACTTCTATCAATTGTGATTCCTGAATATTTGTAATCTGATTATTAATATTTAAAGTCTTTCTAGGTGTGATGTCTATATTTTACAATTTTAAGTATTTTTGTCTATTCCCATAATTTCATGTTCAAGAACATTTAACTGATAGTTATGGAGTACTAATTTGTGAGATTGACTTGTATTTGCATTAATAAAAATACCATACCATATACATAGGAGGGTTACTTAGTTAAAAGCCTTCAAGAAATATGCATTCACAAGAATTTAAAATAAAAAACTAGTTTTAAAATTTACCACCTTCCTTTTTAACATATTAAACCCTTGGTAATAAACCCTCATATAATAAATAATAACCCATTTTCAAAACTTACAATTTTGCTGAAAAATCATTTGAATCAATTTTGAATATCCTGGAGTAGTTTTACCATTTTATTAATGTATATCCATTGAGCATGTTTGACTCCATCGAAGTATAAAGTATTTATGACCATAACAAAATTTAGTGGTTTGAACTCTAACTTGAAATAAAAATATGAATATTCTTGGTCTTCACACATTTCATTTAACCTCTAATATACAAGAGCATGTTTAGATTATAGTAATTATGAAAAATAAAATTACTTAGATATAAATTGGAATATTTTATAACTTGTTCAAACTACATTGATGCTTGAAATTTATCAATTTATTTTACCTCATTAAGAAATATAAAAAATAACTTCAAATACATACAAAAATATTCTAAATTTAATAACATCCATATGATAATGAATTTTTCAACATCTAGTTTCCTTTATTCGTGGATGATGGTAATTTTATGTCTCTATACATTATATGAATGAATGATGTCTTTTGAAATTCTTTAAACCCAATGGTAATATGCAAATAGTTGTCATGGAATGGAACCTTCTGATTGCTTTTTAAATTGAAACAAACTTAGAAGAAAGAAAGAAATCCATATTGATTTCACAAGTGACAAAAGCATATCATTGACACTTTATAATATGGATTCTAAAAACATGGGTGATATAGAGCTAATAGAAATACAAGAGAGCCAATAAATATAGCTTGATTCTAATAATTAGTAAAACAAAGATGCATATCTAGATGGTTTGATGGAAACACTTAAGCATCAACCAAGTAAATTTTTGCATTATATGAATTTTAATAACTTAGACCCAATGCAATATTTGATTTTACCAACAATGTTTTGTATATTTACAAACCTAATGGTTTCAAAGTTTAATATATGACATGTACCTTAGCCAATTACCACACCTTAAAAATATGAAACCTTTCATTGTATAGAATTTTTACCTCTAAGATCCATTTTTGATCATAGTGAAGTTAATTACCAACATAACACAAGTGATTTTAATGTTATAACAACATGAACAAAGGTTTAATTTTTAAATTAATAAGGATTTTTTGTTACTCATCAAGATATTGATCAAATTTTAACTTGAAATTTTGAGCTAAAACATTTCAAGGTGTAAAATTCAAGTTTACTCTAAACTTGAAGGAGTTGTGTAAAATTCAAGTTTACTCAAAAATCTATTGCATACCATCAAAATATATAAAACAAGCTCCACTTTGCTCTAAACCCTGTAATTATTTATAGTTTCTAGGTTTCTTCTCCAAGCAAAATTCTATAAATATTGAATCTTGGGAGTACTTATGAAATGTTATGCTTACATCTCACTAGTCTTTTAGTCTATTTCTATCTTATAGCACACTTGAAGTTTCTACCACATCTCTATGTTGTCATTTTAATCTATTATTGGAGAAAGATATTTATCTGAAAAAGAAACCTATCTTAGACCTATAACAAGGATAGTTTACATCTTGTTTTATTACCAAATATTAGACATGCAAAACCTTACATTGACAAAGAACATCCAAATGCTTTCAATACTGATACAAAAAAACACAAGCATGAAATACTGATTTTCTAGGAAATGCTATCATTTTGAGGGATATATGTGTTGGAGTTTTTCTCTAATAGATTGAAGGAAATTGTCACAACTCAAAAAATTCTAATCCAATAGTGAGAGTTTTTTTTTTTTCAATCTTGGCTAGCAATCTTAGGTTTAATAAGAAACCCTACAAACTCTACACTACAATGCATTCCCATTTTATATCAATTTTCTACTTAAAAATTTCTTAGAGGTATACCCATCTCTACATCTTATGTATATCTTGCTCCATAAGTGTACTAGGTGCAAGAACTTGGTTTACAAGCTATCCCTTTCATTATTCCACGTCTTATGTATATCTAACTACATAAGTGTACTAGGTTCAAGAACTTCGTTTACAAGTTATTCCTCTCATTATTTCCAATGACCTAGCTTGCCTCCTTTTATCCTGTCGAAAGGAGCATGCTAAATACATCATTCTACTTAAGTCCATATAAGTAGGTGTTTTGAGTGTATGGGATTCGACTATCTTTCTCATCTTCTTGATGATCTAGTCAATCCATTAATAGCCTCTTCCATTTCTTACTCCACGAAAACAACATTGTAGTATCCAATGTATACTTTTATCAATAGTTTTAGTACATCACAGAATTATTTTGTAATTCTTTCTTCTCATAAACTTTATCATTTCTTAGTTACATCCATCAAGATCCTTTATGATTTATTTGAGTAATGTTTTACCACATTTTATTTCCGTGACAATTACGAGTTTTCATGCATGACACAAGATATTCGATTATGTCAATAACAAGCAATTACTGAATACCCAAAAGAAAATAAGTTTCCATACTAAACTGCCCACATTTTGAATAGTAGAAGAATTCCATAGGGTAAAATGAATTTCTTTTGGGGAGGATCTGAAGCTGGAAATCTTCTAGGGGACACCGAACATGTTACTTCAATGGGTTGTCAACAAAAAATTTCTCTTTACAGTCGACTGAACAAGACACTTTTCGACTGAACAAGACACTTTTGATGTTTCTCTTCCTTTCGTACCTCCATATGATTACCATTACCAACACTGCTATGACGCATTCATAGTGGCGATATAGCGATCTAAACATAAAACTTTACATATCTATGATACTTCATCGAATTCATGTGCCAATGTGCTCTCCCTGCCCAGGATTATCGATGTTTCTTTCAGAAATTATTTTTCAGAATGGATTGTTTTTCTGCTTTTCGAAATAGCCTACAAATGTTATTATGGTTTTCGGGCATAAAAGCGCACAGGAATACATACCAGATGTGGGTATTTTACAGGTGCCTCGGTTAGCACAAGATCCATCTCTAAACTTAAGTACCAAGTTCTTTGCATGTGGGTCTTGCATGGTATTTGTTTGCTTAGTTAGGAACAACTTATTCTCTGGTATCTACGATTCAGTTATTTGGCAGCTTCAGTTTAAATCGAAGGATGATTACAATTGGCAGGAAATCACAAGTATTCCTCCACATATGTTAAAAGAGTTCAATGATTGTGAGCACTACGGTTGTGCCGGGGTGGGTGAATTTATTTGTATTATAGGGTACAGGTCTCAAGAGGTTAAAGTGACAACATACGATAAAAGACAAGATTCGTGACTGCTTCTTCCTCCTGTTCCACTTTCGTTCCCTCTATACCCACAAGGAATATCATTACGATGGAGGAATTCATTTACGCTGCTATAACCTTCCATCCAGGGCATGATGTTCCGTTAAGTTGAATAGCTAGGAATGCTCAGATTTAAAGTAATTGATCGTTGTTGTTCTTGTTAACACATAGAGGTTAACATATTAGTTTTTAAGTGGAAGAAAATATTTGATATACTATAAGGCTGATGTTGTTATTCTTGATAACACATAGAGGTTAACAAATTAGTTTTTAAATGGAAGAAAATATTTGATATATTATAAGGCTGATGATCCCTCCCGCTATTAATTTTGTGTTTATGATGGGTTTTTGTCCCGTCGTATTTAATGGAATTCGATGGTGGTTATTGATTTAACCTAGAAAAAATATTTGATATACTATGATAAGGTGGCTGTAGGTTTAATGGAATTGTATGGTGGTTATTTTTTAACCTCAAAAAAATATTTGATATATTATGATAAGGTGGTTGTGGACAGGGTGATTTTATCATAAAAATGCTAAAGAATATATATATATATATATATATATATATATATATATATATATATATATATATATATATATTTTTTTTTTTTAAATGTTAAAGAATATTGTTAAAAGCAGTAAATTTTTATAAAATTAATTTTAAGTTTATTTTAAAAAACTTTAGTAGAAGTTTTATTTTCTAAGACCTTAATTTATTAGGTATTAATTTAGTTTTATAATTTATTAAAATGCAAAGTTTTATGTTAAAATTAAAAATTTAATTATAATTTTTTTAAATTAGTTGTTAAAGTTTTCGAATAAATTAATTATCATCACTAAAAACATTATTTTAATATGTTATTCATTTTGAGTATTTAATTCATTATTTTATTGATAAATAACTTAAATATAGATACCTTTATATGCTAATAAAAAATTGTAAATTTTATTTTAGTTTTCAAAATTAGAGAATGCAAGTTGCCATTGTGTTATTTCTAAGTACATAATTTTATGTTTTTAAGTGATTAACATGCAACATTATTTTTAAATTTGTAAATTTAAATTATAATTTTAAAACAAATAGTTTTTTTTTTAATTAATTTTAATTAATTAAATTAGTTTTTATAATTTTTTAGTTTTGATGATAATTATTAAGCAAATTAAATTATCTTTAACAATAATGGTTTAATGTAATGATGAGAAATTTAGAACTTTGAAGTCTGAGGTTCAAATACCAAGTAGATGTAGGGTTGGTTGTACACCATGCTTTGATAGCTGAAGTATTGTTACATAACCATATATTGGGTAACAACATCCTCTTCCATGTGGGTATTAGACTTTCAAGTTTTAAATTTTCATTCACTATCAATAAACCATAATATTTAATTATAATTAAGTTTACCTAGAAATTTATAAAAATTAATAAATTTATTTAATTATTGTAGTTTAAATTTAAAAATTTAAGCTAAAAAATAATTTTCGTATGCTAATAATATATATATATATATATATATATATATATATATATATATATATATATATATATATATATATATATATCCTATGTAGAGGCATGCTAGGTTGTACACCGTGCTTTGACAACCAGATTATGGTTGCATATTACATAACCCTATTTTGGGTAAACAACATCCTTCATGTGGGTAATGTCATATGCCCTATGATTGCTTAAATATTAAAAAAACTACTTTATGCTTTAACATTTTTTAATGAGTTTACATAGGTTTTTATGATGAATCTAATCCAATCCCCTCATATTGAATGGTCTTTGAACATTGAACATTTAAAAAGAGGCTAAGGACCTTACCATTTACGGAATAGAATGAAGATTGTGTTCTTGTTTAGACAAGTTAGCAATGGAATGAAGAAATTTGTATGGGGGCACTTCAACCACTAGTGTAGAGTCTAGTCTAGGAAAAAAAGTATTAGATTTTAAAGAGGAAATAAGACATAAGGGATATGAGCCATCACAACTAGAGTTTACTTTTGGAGGTAGCTTACTCTTGAGAAGGTCAGTGACCACCTCATCCAACACTAAATATGAATAGAAGCCAAAATGGGAGGTGAATAAGGGAGGAAATGAGAACCAAAAACCTTTCCCACTATGATAAAAACTACCAAATGCACAAAAATAATGATAAATAGAAGTGGTATAGGGTTTGAAATGATATATCAAAAACTTAAGAATAACTCAACCAAACCCCACCCTCCAACCAACAAACTCACTAATATTTTCCTTTGAGATAAATACTTGATTTGTCTAAAAAATAAAACAAAGGCATTGTATGAGTAACTACAAACAAAACCTTCAAAAGGATGAGAACACCCACATCACATTTTTTTTAATGTTAATTTAATTATAAAATATTTTCATATTTTTCCCTCAAAAACAAAGAATGGTGGAACCCTTACTTGCTATACCAGTACCTTATCGGGGAAATATCGTGCCTAGTAATCAACCTCTTCTGTAAATTTCTTGAAACCTCTATGCTAAAGTTTCCTATTTACTCGAGATAAGGCATAAAAATAGCTCAAAAACTAGCTACAATGTGAGTCTATTGAACCCTGCCGCTACCACATTTTAAACTCAAAATATTTTTCTACTTTTGTTGTGACCCTTTAAAATAAACTACCAAAAACATCATATCTGCTATGGTTGAGTTTTTATTTGTTATCTTAGTGCCTCATAGAAGAAATATCATGGTAACAAATAAAATAAACAACAGTAATAGAGTAGTTTTCAATAGGATTAATAAGAGTTTTCCTCCTTGTAACCCTTTAAAATAAACTACTAACATTTTATATATGTTGTGGCTAAGCTCCAATTTATTGCCCTAGAGCCTCGTTAGAGAAAAATCATGCTCAACCTCACTTCTTGTTAACACCTATGATTTTTTTATTTGGCTTTCTAGATCAATGTCCTTTTGAGTTTTTTTTATCTTTATTCTTTCTTTGATGGCCTTCCTCTCCTTGTTCCATTCCCACCAACACTCTCATCTTCATCAATCTCTTTTACAATTTTCAATTTTCCATATTGTTCATAATGAGACTTATCTTCTAAAGATTTATGTTGCCCTAAAGAGTCAAAAGTGCAAGGAATAGCCTCAATATAATTATCTTCTTTATGTTGCCCTAAAAACTCTAATCTATGTAAATTTTCCTTCATAATTATCACTTTTTTATTTTGGCTTGGAAACCCTACATTTATTTGGATATGATTTTATTTATTGTACTTCTCCTGAAACCCTAAAGTGCATCAAATACACTCTGCACTAATTTCATTTTTATTGTAACGAGTAGATTGTATGTTGATAAAAATAAAGATGATTTACCTAGATTAAGCTTGATATCTTTCATCTCATTTGCTTTAAAATTTTCCTTCAAATCATGGTGTAGGCGAGTGTGATTGGTGGGTATGTATGGTTGTGTATTTTGTCCCTATTGATAAACTCAACTCTCACCCTTTTGAGAGGTCATGGTAGGATGGGGATGCCTATGTTAGTCATAGGGTTTTCTCATACTAACCAAAAAAAAACCTTTTGGAAGAAAATTCAAGGAGTAATTTGAATTCAATCCCCACTTCCACTTGATCCAATTTTAAATCTCAGAAAAACATGGGTGGTATCCGTGGAACTTAAATATTAACCCTATGGTTTTAAGAACCACTATATCATGCTCAATCATATCATCCTTGATAATCATTTATAGTGTAGTATATTTGTAGACACCAAAACAGCACCAATCCGATTATGTGACTGCAAACACTGATCGCTTTGACAAACACAGCCTCCAGGGCAGCCCTCAGAGGTTAAACAGTGGCTTTAACCACTTTCCTAGCAATTTTGTAAGGTCAAGGAGCAATTTGGCACACTTGGACACTTTGCCCAGTATTCGTCTCACCCAGGGATGAATTCAAAATTGATTCCGTCCCACCCCAGGACGAATTATGAATCCGTCCCTGGGTGGGACGAATTCTAAGCTTAACGGGCAAAAAGGCAAATGGTGCCAAGTGGCAGCCCAAAACAGTCAGTTAAGGGCTCCTACCTTGCACGCATGTGTAAGTGGACAGAGGGGCCGTTAGAGGACTGTTACAAGAAGCATTTATCAAAGTTCAAGTAAGTGAAGGACTCCCCTCCCTCATGGGAAGACAAGAGCGCCACATGGCGCCCATGGCCAACACTTGGCTTTTGTGCTTCCCTCCCAAAAGAGACCCCTTGGGTCTATAAAAGGTGGGACTTTTCTCACCCAAAACATGCAGGTGGAAGGAGTGTTCAAGCAACGAAGTGCTTGCCGAATCGAAGACTCATTTGCATCCCCCTTTGTTCACCTTCCTACATCCATCAATCTCTTTTGCAAGGGAGGTTGTTGGGTGGCCTTTGGAAGCTCGAACCTTACTCAAATCCGACGCATGGACATCTGAACCTACCAATTCGCCGACCCCCCAATCCTAAAAGGTTTTGGGCCCATCCTTGGTGGATTGGCTCCAAAATCGAGGGCCAACGGTGGGAGGCCCACTTGGGCACCCCCGCACCCCCAAGTTCTAATTTCAGTTTTTGAGCACTTTAGATTAATTTTTAGATTGCATTATGTGTTACTAGGTCTGATTAGTCTATAATTGCAATTTTGTAGCTTTTGGTCAGAGTTTAGGGTGTTTTGTATTGCTTTATCGTTTCGCTAACTTGCAGGTGTCAAGGTTAAATTCCCGAGGGAGGAGGCCAAATTGGGAAAATCCGACCATATGGGTCGTCCCAAAATGGCCCCAATTACCTAACCCCCCTATTTGCAGGAGTTTTGCGAGGTCCCGAGATCCGACATTGGAGCGGCGACGGGTCGATTTCTCCTATTCGGAAGAATTCGTCCCACCCGGGGACGAATTACGGTCGAAGTCGTCCTGCCCGGGGACGAATTCCGGTTTAAGGTGAATTGGCCAGTTGCCTCGGTGGCGGTGGCCTTACGGTGACTTGTTCTTACCTTACGTCAGATTTTGAAGCAATTTGGATTCATTGTTTTCATGGTTTCGAGGCAAATATTCGTATGCATATTTTGTTAGTTTTAGAGAGAGAATGATTTTCATTTGCAGCGGGTGCTACTAACGTCTTGATCATTTCTTTGTTTGCGGGAGAAGCGAGCGGAGGCGAAGAACCCATCAACATCGGCGGCGGCATCATCTTAGCCCGCCCGGTGCAATCGTGGGCACGCGGAAGGAGGAACCATTCAGCGATTGTAATCAAACCTTATTTGCGCTCCTAGCCCCTGAAAAGGGAGGAGGCATTATTGTATGAGAGATCGAAAGAAATTAATGAAAGGGCTGTTTTTCTTTATCTGATTGCGTCTCTTACAACATGTCTCTTTTTCGTTTCATGCAATGTACATTCCTAGGACTTAAGCGTGATTAATTTTGAATGCAATTGCACTTGGTGTTTCCTTTGACCGGAATCTCGTGCTTTCAGTGGCGATCACGGTGGGACACTGTTCCCTGGTTTTTGAAATCACAGAAACTGATCAAAGTTTTGTGTTTGTGCTTGACGGGTACACTTTTTTTTGTTGCGGATCGCTATTCGTCTCGACGGGGACGAATCCTTTTACGCAATTCGTCGACCACGAGGCGAATTCAAATTCGTCTCCGGGTGGGACGAATTCTGTTACGCAATTCGTCTCCCCGGAGGGACGAATTCCTGTCTGCGGATTTTCAGAGCAGAAATTCAGAGATAACAGGAGCAGGCAGAGAAGAGGTAGGGATTTTCATGATCTCTGTTATAATTTTCTGTTTACATTTATGTTTACGCTTCGTTAATTGTTTTCATTTAATCTTGCATTGCATTAGGAAAAGTCATGTATGCTAGTTTCATTTTGTTGGATAAAACGAATCCCACACACATCACGAGACAACTTTAAACCAAGGAGCTGGTCTTAAGACCCCGGCCCTTGATCAAGACCATTGGTGGATTTAATCACCGCCTTGGCTTGATTTGCATCCATTTCCCGATTGTCAACTGTTGTTAGGCGTAAATCCTGACGAAGACGGACCGAGCGTAGGCGGGGTGATTCCCATGCGCGCGAGGATAAGTTTTCTATGGTAGGTGTCATTAACGGGACAATCCCCCTTCCGTACCGCCTATGTACCACGTACCTTCTGCTCTCACGTACCTATAGTCTCCCTCTCGTAAGGGCGGGTATATAGAGAGGTTGGTATATCGGTCTGGTTGGTATATTGAAGGGGCGACCTTTTTGGAGTTATAAGAGCCTACATGATGCATTTAAACGTTCTACAAAATCTACAAAAACAAAACAAAACATCAAAATGCACTAAACCAGTCTAGGGCACACCAAGAATCCTTAAAAGAGATAATCACGGTCTTGTGAATGTGTGTGTTTAATTATGCTTAGTGTAGACAAAAAAAAAAAGAGAAAATCATAAAACGAGATAAAAACTTATTTAGATAGCATAGAAGCACCGCAATGGTGTACACCCGTAGTCAAGCCCAATCAAGGGCGGAAGCTCCGAGAGGTACACAAAAAGGAGGCACAAGTTGCCTTCACTTCAATCCTGAGGATTTGGTTATACCGCCTTATCGGTCTAACCTACAAAAGAATCCAATTGAGAATCCTCGGTGGGGTATGCCTATTCAAAGCAGCCCCTTTCGGGAAGATGCCTTACATGTAGACCTTGACATAAATAGAGAATCACCTCTTGAAGGTAGGCATGAGTGGCCACCGCGCAATGAAGCGCTAAACAGGCACATTGTCCATTTAGAGGGGCAACATGGATATGGCGTCCCTTCTTTACCTATCATCGAACGAGAGAGACCACATCCGGAGCGCGGGGCTCCTTACATAGGGCGACCTAACTCCGCCCATCCCATTTACACTCATGAAAGGGAGTATGAGGAAAACCATCACATTCCTCGAGAGCAACAAACAATGCGGGAACCTTGCATTTCCGCACCGACGGGATATCATGATCACCCCTTGAGGCCAGAACCTCGAGCACATACCACCTACCTCGACAGAGGGAAGCGACCCATTGAAACCTTAGAGCATCAAAATCAAGGTAGACCCATAGGAGGAACATTTGAACCTCCCGAACAAAATAGGGTAGAACAAATTGATCCGGTTGTCGCCAGATATACCACCCGTCAAGCCCAAATCATGCGGCTTAAACAAAGTCAACAAGAGATAGAGTATCAATACCGCTTGGATAAAGAACGCATGCAACGCGAAGCGGATGAGTTACGCTATGAAATACACGAGAGGGGGCCAACCCCTCGCATCCAAAGAAGCTGAACGGTATGAGAGGCGTAATCCGTTGGCGCAAGACGGGTCTCCACGACCTCGTCAAGCTACGCCTCCAAGACCCCATAGATTTGAAAGGGAGGCAACTCCCCAGAAACAATGATGGGTACCTTCGAGCAAGAACTTGATCAGGGTCATAGGTTTCGCCCTGAGACTCCTCAAGAATTTTACGAGGAGTATGAACCAGAAGAGGAGTATATCGAAACTCCCCATCAAGGCAGGAAGGATGCCATTCGGCCACCCCTCCATAGGCCTCCAGTTTACCGTAACTTGCAACAAGAGCGAACAAGAGAGGAAGAAATAAAATCTTTCGATGCATACCAAGCGCTATTGGAGCGTTTAGAGTCGGTGGAGACAAAAGCTGCTGGGGCATCAAAAACCCACATTACGTCTACTCCGCAATAATCCGGTGCATCCCTCGGTGCCTACACCTCTCTACCCCGAACACTTTAAGTTGCCTCAATTGGCGGTTTTTAAAGGTGAAGAGGACGCACGAGGAACATGTTACACGGTTTCTAAGCCAATGCTTCGGCATTCAAGATAATGACGCGTTATTTCTTAGAACATTCATAACCACATTCGCAGGCCCCGCCTCGGATTGGTTCACACAGCTGCCCAAACACAGCATAAGCAGCTTAGATCAGCTAGTAGATGCGTTTCTTGAACGCTTCGCCTTCAACACAAGGAAGAAGGCATCACTTAGTGATCTTGCTAGCCTTAAACAATTTGAGGAGGAAACAATGGCAGCGTACGGGAACCGATGGAGAGCTTTGCTTTCTAAGTTACCCTACCGTCCTCCCATGTCGGACCTCACGCAAATGTTCATGAAAAGTTGTTTAAAATCAATCTTCGGTCTATTGTTGCTGCGACAATACGACGGCTTAGAAGAAGCTTTGGCGCAAGCCGAGTCATAGAAGAGATTAAGATAGGCGAAGGCGCAATTGCCAAGCCTAAGAAGAAAGAGTGGAATAAAACCACTAAAAGCGGGACAACGCAACCACAACACGTCGCAATCAACCAAGTTGCGATAAATGTCCCGGCGCACAGTGCAAGAAACGCAGCCTCAAAAGGCTAACTACCGGGCGGTGCCTCCACGCTTACGAAAGAGATAACGAGGAGACAAGAACGATGTCGAGCAGCGTCGCCCTAGGCGACAATTCACCCCGTATGCGGAGTCTAGGGACTCCTTATTTGACCGCTTGTCAGCGGCGAATCTAGTTACTCTGCCAGAAATCCAAATTTTTGACCCTAGCGTTCCTAAGCCTAGGGGGTATAGGGAGGAATTGTATTGCAGATTTCATAGACGCAGAGGACATGACCTAAATGGGTGCTGGAAATTCAAAGAACTAGTCCAGGATTTGATCGACAATCGAACATTGGTCGTGGACAACCCCATCGCACCTAACAACCAACAAATGGGGGTATTCAAGGACCCCTTGCACGCCTACGAGGCGCGGACAAAACCGCTCCAAATAAACGAGGCGCGACAAGATATTCTCGCATAAGGATTTGTGGGAATGATTAGCATTGTAACAAGGAACAGAAAATACCCGGCAGTTGCCCCCGAGGTACCTGCGAGGGAAGTTCCGTCGACATCGCGAGCCTCAACAACGCCCGATGCGATTACCTCCGCCTAGACACTGAGGTCACGATACGAACCAAACTCACGCGAGTTTGCGGACCACGTCGGCTAGGCTTGTCCATCTACGAGCTTATTCAACAATCGGCTCCACATAGAGAAGCTCTTATGGACATCTTAAAAGCCATTGAAGTACAACCCCACGAAGCTAATTCTTTCAATGCTTTCGTGGGACATGTGAAACAATGTACGGAGGCTGTCATCACATTCAAAGAAAATGAGGTCAAAACAATATCGAATGACATGCCGGATCCACCCACGCACGTTATCGCGCGGGTCAACGGGATCCCGTACAAGAGAGTGCTTGATAGATACGGCTCGTCCGGTAACATTATAACCACTTGCTGCGTTAAAGCATTTAAAGCTGCCGACCTCTCACATCACGGCTTCCACGTACACTGCTGCGAGCTTTTAACGATGCAATTTGCTCGACGGTCGGCACGGTTGTTACGCCTATACGGGTAGGACAAAAGTCAATACCCACACTTGTGCCATGTGTTGGAAGGCGAAATGGCTTATAACATACTTGCTAGGGCGGCCTTGGATCGGGGGACATGAAGTGTGTCCCCTCGATCGCACACCGGTGCTTGAAGTATGCCTATGAAGGGCAAATACATGTAGTCCCAATGGACTTAGAGCCCTTCAAGTATTGCAATGCGGTACAATTCATACCTCAATCGACCCTACCATCAACGCATTTGGATTTTCAATTAAATCCATCTAAACAGAGTCCGATACCGCGAGGCACCAGCGGTGGCCAATAAGGTAAAATCCCGACCGGGTGAGATGTCATCATTGGCTCCTTCATCATCAGCGCCACCTATCGTGGCCCAACGGAAGGACAAGGGAAAGCAAATCATGGAGGAGGTTAAGCCTCTAGAAGAGGGGTTGCCCACGATCTCGGCAATATCCAACGAGAGGAAGCGCCCAACGCAACGGAAACCAAGATTCCTGAACAACCAAACATGGAATGGACTCGGGAAGGACTACCGTTTCCTCCTACCCAATCATCAACAATCACTTGTTGAGATGGCCGGTACGAGGCCTGGGAGAGTACATAGTGCAAAATGTTGTGGCAACCCCCACACTAGAGTCAGTACAAGACATGGGAAGACCTCGCCTTCCCATTGGAACAATCGTCCCTTTAGGCTACCCACCGAACCAAACGAATTTTGTGTATGGGGGCCTTGATCATGGTTTCGAACCATGCGAACAAAAGGAAACAGATGAAGAACCTTTTGTCGAAAACATCAATTATCTGTCGAACCCGGAATTTGCCCTAAAATATCTCGAACAATGCAATTGGCATGGGTATGGGCTAGGCGGATACTGAGCAAGGGATGCGGATCCTTTGTCAGCCAAGATATCGGATGCCATACGACAAGTCGGGGGTAGGGTTCAACCATCCCCTGCCATTAGACATCTTGG
Organism: Wollemia nobilis; assembly: GCA_028583015.1. Taxonomy (NCBI): domain Eukaryota; kingdom Viridiplantae; phylum Streptophyta; class Pinopsida; order Araucariales; family Araucariaceae; genus Wollemia; species Wollemia nobilis. Next base: position 818,646 of record JAQPPZ010009673.1, on the reverse strand, counting down.
TTGAAAACATGCAAGGCCTAGAAATAGGCAATAGAGGGGGATTGGCACAAGACCCATACGCCAATCCAAACACGAGAATACACATTGGGGGATTATCTCCCATGGTCTACAAACACCCACAGTAACAACAATAATCCCTCTCCTTTGCTAGAGAGAGGTGAAAGTTCGAAGAGCGAGTCCTCGAAAAGAACAACAACGGCTTCCGAGATATTTTTTGAAAGCTGTTCCCCTTAGAGGTTCCGGACGAAATAACGCAGTCTCAAAAGAATCGGGTCCCTCCACTAAGAGTGGAACAACCGCAATGGGATCAGATTAATTCTCTGGAACAAGAAGAGTCCTCAATGTCGGAAGCAACGAGATCTTTGAAGAGGATGAGCAATTTTGGATCTATGAAAGCGATTCGGAAGACGAGGCGAGATGGACTATCTCAGACATGCGCGACGACATCACCGCGCTCTAACCCATGAAGATCTAATGGGACAAATGGGTATACGGTTGGGACATGAATGGCACTTAGACCCAACGAGGTGGGACCAAGTGCTAGGCCTATGGCTCCAAATTCAAGTTGAGCATCGTCCACCTCAAGATCCCATCAGGACAACAGTACCAAGGGAAGACCCCGCCTTCCTTTCCGCACATAGAGACGAATTTGCACCTAGAGAGGATCCATTCGTGCATGTTCCCGTAGAGCCAGATCCAGAGTATAGAGAACATACGAAAGAATCAAGTCGTCACACCCGTGGTTACGGAGACCAAATTCATTCCATCCACATGATCTCCATTGATTTGACCACACCCATCCGCAATCCGACCGATCCATCACGGTCATTACATCTAAACACGGATGCCATTGGTCGGGATCGCGTCAACTCACCATTGTCACCATCGAGTGCTTGGCCTTTCGGTGAAATGCTTCATTTTACCCCAAGGACAACTCAAGATATTTTTCAAGCTGAAGAGGGACCCAAGGTCCCCAACGCGAGATCTTAACTCGGTGATGATATCCATTTAATCCCAACTCCACATCGGTTGGAGGACGGATCTCACATGTCAGTCGAAGAGACGACTGACGTAGACATCGGCACAGATCCAATGAATCCACGGATTCTCAAGCTAGGGGTAAGCCTTTCCCCCGAAGAGCAAGCCGATTACATTGCCCTTCTTAAAGAAAAGAAGGAGGTTTTTGCATGGTCATACAAAGATATGCCAGGACTAGACCCGCGACTAGTCATGCACAATTTAACGCTTGATCCGAAAATCAAGCCGGTAAAGCAAAAACTAAGAAAGATGCACCCAACGGTGGCCTTGATGGTCAAAGACGAATTACAAAAGTCTGTTGGATGCACAATTTGTCATCTGCGTGGATTATCCGCCATGGTTGTCCAACATGGTTCCCGTCAAGAAGCCCGATGGGAGGATTCGCATATGCACCGACTTTCGAGACTTAAACAAAGCGAGTCCTAAGGATGATTTCCCCTTGCCAAGCATCGACGCATTGGTAGACGCTACGACCAGGTCACGAAATGCTCTCCCTAATGGACGGTTTCTCAGGATACAATCAAATTCGTATCAATCCTGAAGACCAACTCAAAACGGCATTCACAACGCCTTGGGGGACATTTTGTTATAAGGTCATGCCTTTTGGCCTTAAAAATGCTGGCGCTACATACCAACGTGCTATGACGTATATCTTCCACGATTACATGCACAAAACTTTGGAAGATTACATGGATGATTTGTTAGCCAAGTCTAAATTGCGCTCAGATCATCTCGGTGACTTAAGCAAGATCCTCGATCGCCTCATAGAGCATAAGGTCGAGTCGAATCCCAAGAAGTGCGTGTTCGGCGTCACATACGGAAAACTCTTGGGTTTTATAGTCTCCAAAAGAGGCATCGAAGTGGACCCAAACAAAGTCAAGGCAATCCTTGAAATGGCTCCCCCAACCACTATCAAGCGGCTCGAAGTACGCAAGGAAAGGTCGCGTCGATTAAACGCTTCATAGCGCAATTATCCGACAAATGCCGACCAATGAACAAATTATTGCACAAAGGGGTCACATTTCATTGGGATGACGAGTGCCGATCGACCTTTGACGAAATCAAACAATACTTGGCTTCGCCGCCGGTATTGGCACCGCCTAGACCAGGTGTGCCGTTCTACTTATACATCTCGGCCTACGAGGTGGCACTGGCGCAATGCTAGCCCGGAAGAATGAACTTCACAAAGAACGGGCTACTTACTATCTTAGCCGCACCACGGTCGATTACGAACTTAACTATGCATACGTTGAGAAACTACGCTTGGCGGTGGTGTTTGCCACCAAAGGCTACGCCACTATATGTTGAGCAACACGACGTATGTTGTGTCTAAGGAGAATCCATTGCGATACATGATGAGTCGTACTTATCATAGTAGCCGCACGGCGAAATGGATCATGTTGTTGACGGAATTTGACATTGAGTTTATTGGACAAAAATCTATAAAAGGACAAGTCATAGCCGATCAACTAGCAGAGGCTCCTCTTGAAGACGATCAGCCTCTGGTCATAGAACTACCCGATGATGAGGTCTTCCATGTCTCAGAATCGCCGAGTTACGAAGAGCCTGAGTCTCGGGCCGACATAACCTTATTTTTTGATGGTTCTAAATGCGAGCAAGGTGGTGGCGCGGGAATTGTATTCTTCACACCGCGAGGGCGCTCCAATGCCCCTGTCATTTAAATTAAACTTCCGAGTGCACCAACAACAATGCGAGAATATGAAGCCTTGCTCCTAGGTCTTCGAGACGGCAATCGCCATGAACATCAAAAGACTGAACATCTTTGGCGATTCACTGTTAATCGTCAATCAAGTCAAAGGGGTATATCAATGCAAATGCCCAAGTTCTGAAGGCCTATAAAGCCCTCGTGGATAAATTCTTGGCAAAATTTGAGTGGTATGACATCGAGGCACTCCCTCGATCATCGAATCGTTTTGCGGACACAATGGCCTCCTTGGGGTCACTAATCCCGCAAGACCTTTCCGGTGATATAACAACCATTCGGGTCAAAACCTTATCGCAACCCGCGATGGAGCGCGCAAGCTCAGACTTGGCGCCGGGGAATCCACATGATCCAGGATCGAACCATCTTCGGATAAGTTCTTTCGAATCCGAGACTATTTGAAACACGCCAAGCTGGGGGTCTTTGTTCTCCCCCATTCCCATTAATAGCAACACAACGCTATTTTTACAAGTTTTATCCCAATCGGCATTTGTTAGGGAAGAACTCCAAAAGGGATTGGTCTGTTCAAGCCGTCGAGGTATCCGATCAACGGAGTTGGTATTTACCCATAAGAGATTACCTCAAGTTAGGTAATCTACCCTTTGGATTGACGCAAGCCGCAAAACGAACATTCAAACGAAAGCGGCAAAATATGTCTTGATAGGAGACATTTTGTATCGTCGCGGCTACGACGGAATTCTTCTTCGTTGCTTGGACCGAGCAAGAGTCCACTTGGGCGATCACCCAAGTGCATGACGGTACATGTGGCGGCCACTTTAGTGGTATGGCCATTGCAAAGCGCATTCTTCGCATGGGCTATTATTGGCCATCTTTAGAGCGAGATTCTTGCGCATATGTCAAGAGGTGTGTGAAATGTCAACATCATGCCAATCGATGCACGCACCTTCCCGGGCCCTACGAGACGGTCCGGTGCTGCTTGGCCATTTTGCGGTGGGGCCTCGATCTAATTGGAAAGATCTCCCCTGCATCGTCAGGCCATCACACGTTTATCATAACGGCCACAGAATATTTTACCAAATGGGTGGAAGCAATTCCGTTAACCTCTACGACAGGACCCCGCATTGCGGAGTTCATTTTGCATTACATCATATGTCGTTTTGGTATTCCATCCAAAATAATCTCGGATAATGGGCCATCATTCAAGAACAAAGACGTGCGTGCTTTAACCACAAAGTACAAAATTCAGCACAGCTTTTCAACACCATATTATCCGCAAGCAAATGGGCAAGCGAGGCGTCAAACAAAACGCTAGTCGCCATCCTTAAAAAGACCGTCGCGAGACGGGTCATAAGGATTGGCACATACAAATCCCACTTGCCCTTTGGGCCCTATCGCACTAGCATTCGGACGCCCATTGGGGCAACTCCGTTTTCACTAGTGTATGGCTCGAGAGGCGGTAATGCCTCTCGAGTTGGAAATTCCTTCCCTCCGCATATCAATGCGGGAATTCATCGATGATGACAACTGCGCGGCGAGCCCGGTTAGACCGGCTTACGTTGCTTGATGAAAGACGCGTTAATGCTCTCGAGCACTTACGTATCTATCAAGAGCGGCTTAAGAGAGCTTACAACATGAAAGTTCACCTAAGAGACTTTCGGGTTGGTGATGCGGTTACGAAGGAAAACCAACAAAACTCTAATTTGCCGTCCCATATGAGGGACAAATTTGCGGCAAATTGGTTAGGTCCGTATGTCATTGATAGCAAAATAGGACGAGGAACGTACAGGCTAGCTTCTCTTGACGGTATCAAGGAAACAGAACCCTTGAATATCAGTCATTTACGACCATTTCATATCTAAGACAGCCATGTACCAAAAAAAAAAATAAATAAAAAATAAAAATAAAAATAAAAATAAAAAAAATTCAACAAAAACAAACAAACAAAAAGCTCCAAGGATTATCGCAATCTCTTGGTCAACCCAAAAAGCTCCAAGGATTATCGCAATCTCTTGGTCACCAAAAAGCTCCAAGGATTATCGCAATCTCTTGGTCACCCAAAAAGCTCCAAGGATTATCGCAATCTCTTGGTCAACCCAAAAAGCTCCAAGGATTATCGCAATCTCTTGGTCAACCCAAAAAGCTCCAAGGATTATCGCAATCTCTTGGTCAACCCAAAAAGCTCCAAGGATTATCGCAATCTCTTGGTCAACCCAAAAAGCTCCAAGGATTATCGCAATCTCTTGGTCAACCCAAAAAGCTCCAAGGATTATCGCAATCTCTTGGTCAACCCAAAAAGCTCCAAGGATTATCGCAATCTCTTGGTCAACCCAAAAAGCTCCAAGGATTATCGCAATCTCTTGGTCAACACAAAAAGCTCCAAGGATTATCGCAATCTCTTGGTCACCTAAAAAGCTCCAAGGATTATCGCAATCTCTTGGTCAATACAAAAAGCTCCAAGGATTATCGCAATCTCTTGGTCAACCCAAAAAGCTCCAAGGATTATCGCAATCTCTTGGTCAAACAATCAAGAAATTCAACAAAAACAAAACAACAAAAATTATCAAAACAAAAAAGATTTGCATCTCAATTCTAGGCATACTCGAATTCATCAAAATCAACAAAAACACCATGCATAAATCTTACCACACTACAGTCAGTGGTCTGGGAATGTACTAGGAGTTTCGATGAATTCGAGTCATCATTTTCCTCTTTAGCCATGTAGTGTACCAAGTCGAACGGATTTTATAAAGGTAGAGTCATACTTGAAATACACCTTGTTACGTAACATCCCAACACAAATCAAAACACTAAAATTCCCAAAATTGTGTGAACGAAAGATGAAACACTGCAAAATAACTAGGTCACCACAAGCGAAACGGTTATCTTGCTCATCCCCCTGTGCGAATGACCCCTAGAATCCTTGAGAGTTGGCAAAAGGACAAGCTTCCTCCCTACCCAATTCCCTAAGAATCCCAAAAGTTCTCAATAGTTGCAAAACACAAAAATTTGCAAAATGTCAAAACTCAAAAATTTGACAAAATATAGTGCACACATCAAAAGGCACAAACAACAGTGATTTTCATCACTCCATATCCCCAAATCCCTTGCTCAAAAGAAAAATCAATAAAAATAAACAGTGATCTTATCACTACAAAAGAGCAAGTATCCCAATACAATTGAAAAAAAAAGAAGGGAGTTGACCTTGAATCCCTGGAACTCTCAGCATTCTGTAGGTCATAAGGCAAGCTTCAATACCAACTCGATAACGAGTAAACCTCCCGCATGACGATATATACTGTCACATTAACTTGCGTACGGATCAATGTTTGCATGTGGATGAGCTAGCTTATGGCATCCTGGATTACACCGCAGATTAATCTTAGTACATACAACAAAGGAATTCGTGGAGCTAATTAGGTGATCCTCGGTACGAGGTTCGGTTGAAAGCCCATCGCACTTGGCGGTATCCTAACAAATACCACTAAATGAACTCAATTGCACACACAGGGATGTGAAATAGCTCGGTCAAAAACAAGTTTGATTCATACCTTGTTCAAAAGTCTTGTAAGATAAAGTACAGTCGTGGATAGTGAGTTAAAAACTGTCTGAATCTCAGAAAATCTTACACTCATCCCGAAAACCATCTGCGCTACTTATCATTCTTATGATACCATCAGAAAATACAAAAACAGCAAAGAAAAACCGAGATAAATAAAAATAGCATTCATCCATTTTGCATATCACATAGGCATCTAAAACAATTCAATTCATCTGCATCCATCAAACAAATAAACATGCATAACAAAAATCAATCACATCATCACATGTACAAATCCAAAAATAAAACCGGTATATATATATATATCGTCAAAAAAGATGCCCGCAGGCTACAAAAACGAGGTCCTCAGACCCCGCAATCATATCCAAAACCCAACCTAAGGCGTCGGCCACCATGATCACGCAGGATCGGTGCGACGGGAACTACCCCCCGTGGTGTGGGTCCTACGGGACCCTGCAGGGCGGCTACTGCTAGCCCCCGCATCATGCCTACTACCACCCCCCTCATCCAACCGCCTGCGGCGAGATGATGTTGACTGCTCAGTCAGACTATCCCTCGTCCGTCGAGAAGATCTGCTGATAGAAGGCTCAGGGAGCCGCCCGCCAAGGCGGATGACCTCCCTCTCCAAGTCTATCCGGTATAGACACCACTCTGCCTCCCGTCGATGATAGATAGACAATGCATCATCGCGCTGCGCCAAAACGCTATCCCGCTACGCCAACTGAGCCCGCAGAAGATCCCTCTCTAGATCCCGCATCCGTAGCAGCTCTGTAAGCCGCGCAACCTCATCGCCTACATCCGACCCCACCCCCTCCGTATCCGTCGGACGCATAGGACTCCCGGGGACAGTAGCCTGCCCAGGCTCCAACTGCTCCTCCACATCCTGCATGTCCGGCTGCTCCGGAACACCCAAGTCCACATCCTCATCTCCCACATCCGCCATGTCTGCATCATCCAACGGCCCTCCCCAATCACCCCCTGTCGCCTCAGCATCCTCCATTGCCGCCTCCGCACCTCCCAGAGGACCCTCACCTCTCCAGCGCCGCAAAACCCACCACGAGTCATACTCAGTGGTAGTACCCTACGTCATCCACATCCAACACCTCAATAACGACATCCGACTCCTCGCCCAGTGGCACGAGGACGGGTGGCTCCGGATCCCTCTCATCTCCCCGACGTCGATAGCCTACGGGTTCACCGGGCAACCCACTGGCGCACCCCAAGCTGTCGTGTAACCCGGCGGTACGAAAAGAACTCATGCTCCGTCCCGTGCCGCCCGAGTCAACCATCGCTCCCTCCGTGCCCGTCGGAGCCACTCTCCGGCCTCGGGCCGAGTGCGGACCGGTCCCGATAGGGACGCCAAAACACCTCCCCCGGAGTGAGCCGTGAAAAGGCATCAATGTAGTGCTCAACCGCACCTGCCCATCGCCGACTCTGCCCCTGCTCTGCAGACCGTCGCCACAAAATAGCATAACCAATCTCATCATCCTCCATCGCCACCCGAGTCGTCCACGGTAACCCGGTAGGCCTCTCAACGGCTATGTCCTTGCCAACCCCGACAACTTGCAACAAAAAGCTGCAAGCCGACACCCTTCCCGCTGTCGACGGCGGACCCCGTCTGGCTCCCCGTACAGGCTGCGCCAACAAAGTCTGTCCCCATCTCGGGATCAACGGTGCCTCTACCGGGCACTACGCCAGCTGCCACACCAAATCCGGCGGGTTCCACGGGAACCTCGCGCTGACGAATCGGGGAGAAGAATGTTAGAAATGAGGCCCATCGGGAATGCGTGCCTCACTCCCTAACACCCCCTCTCCTTCCACCCGGCCAACCAAAATCCCGCCCGGCTTGGCAATCCGCCTCGATTTGTCTCCATTGGTCTGCTACACCCGGCTCCCCCCATGCCCAAAACATCTCGTGAGTATAGCGAGTCCAGCGATCGAACGGAGATGTCCTAATAAGCGAGACCATCTATCGGAATCCGAAGCAACCGATAGACGTCCTCAAGAGTCACAGTCATCTCCCCTGTCGGGAGATGGAAAGTATTGGTCCTCGGATCCCAAAGCTTGATCAGGGCCGTCAGATAGGCCTGATCCGAAACCACGAGCTCCGGTCGAGCCACAGCTTGAGCCCAAGGGCATCAAGCCATTCCCAGTCGTCATCAGTCAAGGCCAACCGCGCCTCAGTAAAGGCAGCGGGTACACGGTACCGGCTCCTAACAACCTGCAAGCAAAAAAAAATAAATAAATAATAATAATAAATAAAATAAAAATAAAATTTTCAATTCTAGGGTTTCTAACCTTAGTTGTTAAACAAAAAAACATTACAAAAAATCTTAAAGTTTTGAAAAGCGCAACACAAAAACAATGCATTCAGTTAAAGCAAAATAAGCCCTAGGGTCACTTACAGGACTCGCCTCGGCTCCGCCGCTCGAACCGGTTTGTGCACTCATGATGGCGAGAGAGAATTCCGGTGGCGCTTCGCCTCGCAGATTACCTCCTCCTCCCGAGCTCCAAAATCGCAAGAAAAAAATGACACAAATGAGCCCAAAATCAAGTTTTGGCCCTTAAATAGGCCTTTTGCCTTGGAATTCGTCCTTGGCTGGGACGAGCGCTCCGATTAGCGCTCGTCCCACCCGGGGACGAATTCTCCGGCTGGAATTCGTCCCACCCAGGGACAAATTCAGACCAGCACAAAAAAAAATCAAGAAAAATGACTAAAAATGCACTAAAAACGAGACAATAAAACGCACTGACGGGATTGCAAATGCAAGCGACAACATGGGCATACAAAATCGACATCGGGGTCACAAATTATCAATATCCTACTCCCTAAGAAGGCTACCATAGCCGGACCGCTCCAGGGGAAGACAGATTTTGAAAATTTAATCCCCAAAATGATGTCACAAAAACAACAAAACAACAAAAAAAAGGCAACAAAAAACAAGCAATAAACATTGCCAGACACAAGTGCTCTTGCACTTAACCTCTTGGCATAGAAAAATTGATGTCGGGGTTTGCATTGTCACTATCCTACTCCCGAAGAAGGCTACCATAGCCGGACCGCTCCACGGGAGGACGGATTGCCGACAATTCAATCACCAAATGGTGTCACAAAAAACAACAAAAACAATACAAAATTCAACAAAAACACAACAAAAACATTGCCGGGCATAAGTGCTCATGCACTTAACCTCTAGGCAAAGAAAATCGATGTCGAGGTCCAAATTATCGCTCTCCTAGTTCCCCAAGAAGGCTATCATAGCCGGACCGCTCCACGGGAAATAGGTTTTCGACGATTTCACCTCATTATGACATCACCAAAAGGGTTAACACCCACCAAAAATAGGTCCATATGTTGGAAAAATTGCACACGCTTAACGGTAAACCCTCTAAAGGCAAACCTTGCACAAGTCATCTTGGGTCAAGCGACTCGTCGCTTCTCTCACGAAGGTCATTCCCTCATCGATTCGTCGCTTGAGGGGGTAGTCACACTTAGTCACCAATCAACAATCACACACCCAATTAAGGAAAACGACATGCATTCAAAGAATCATTGACAAAGACAATCACGCTCCTGGCTAGGGCGATAAACAAGCAACAATCAAATCAATCAAACACTTGGCATTTCGTGAATCATGAACACAAGGTTCCCCCCGAGGATAAAAATGCCCTTCACTTGTTCATGGTGATCAATGTCCAAGTTCAAGTCACACCTCACCAAAACGAGGTTAATACTTGAAATCAAATTCCTTAGCTCGTCGGAAGCAAGGATTCAAGAATGCATGCCCTTTCCATACTTGGGGCATCAAAAGTTGGTTAGGTTACCAAGAAACCCTAATCATTAGTGCTTTGGTTATCTATTTTTGCTCAGACCTCTGCGTCACCCGCAGCGCTTCCCAAAAAGGGCATCTGTAGACACCAAAACAGCACCAATCCGATTATGTGATTGCAAACAACGATCGCTTTGACAAACACGGCCCCGGGGCAGCCCTCGAGAGGTTAAACGGTGGCCTTAACCACTTTCATAGCAATTTTGTAAGGTCAAGGAGCAATTTGGCACACTTGGACACTTTGCCCGGTATTCGTCTCACCCGGGGACGAATTCAAAATAGAATCCGTCCCACCCCGGGACGAGTTCTGAATCCGTCCACTGGGTGGGACGAATTCTAAGCTCAACGGGCAAAAAGGCAAATGGTGCCAAGTGGCAGCCCAGAACGATCGGTTAAGGGCTCCTACCTTGCACGCATGTGTAAGTGGACGAGAGGGGCCGTTAGAGGAGCTGTTACAAGAAGCATTTATCAAAGTTCAAGTCAAGGGAGGGACTCCCCTCCCTCATGGGAAGACAAGGCGCCACATGGCGCCCATGGCCAACACTTGGCTTTTGTGCTTCCCTCCCAAAAGAGACCCCTTGGGTCTATAAAAGGTGGGACTTTTCTCACCCAAAACATGCGAGGTGGAAGGAGTGTTCAAGCAACGAAGTCTTTGCCGAATCGAAGACTCATTTGCATCCCCCTTTGTTCACCTTCCTACATCCATCAATCTCTTTTGCAAGGGAGGTTGTTGGGTGGCCTTTGGAAGCTCGAACCTTACTCAAATCCGACGCATGGACATCTGAACCTACCAATTCGCCGACCCCCAATCCTAAAAGGTTTTGGGCCCATCCTTGGTGGATTGGCTCCAAAATCGAGGGCCAACGGTGGGAGGCCCACTTGGGCACCCCCGCACCCCCAAGTTCTAATTTCAGTTTTTGAGCACTTTAGATTAATTTTTAGATTGCATTACGTATTTACTAGGTCTGATTAGTCTATAATTGCAATTTTGTAGCTTTTGGTCAGAGTTTAGGGTGTTTTGTATTGCTTTATCGTTTCGCTAACTTGCAGGTGTCAAGGTTAAATTCCCGAGGGAGGAGGCCAAATTGGGAAAATCCGACCATATGGGTCGTCCCAAAATGGCCCCAATTACCTAACCCCCCTATTTGCAGGAGTTTTGCAGGTCCCGGGATCCGACATTGGAGCAGCGGCGGGTCGATTTCTCCTATTCGGAAGAATTCGTCCCACCCGGGGACGAATTACGGTCGAGATTCGTCTCGCCGGGGACGAATTCCGGTTTAAGGTGAATTGGCCAGCTGCCTCAGTGGCAGTGGCCTTCTGGTGACTTTTCTTACCTTCTATCAGATTTTGAAGCAATTTGGATTCATTGTTTTCATGGTTTCAGGCAAATATTCGTATGCATATTTTGTTAGTTTTAGAGAGAGAATGATTTTCATTTGCAGCAGGTGCTACTAACGTCTTGATCATTTCTTTGTTTGCGGGAGAAGCGAGCGAGGCGAAGAACCCATCAACATCGGCGGCGGCATCATCTTAGCCCGCCCAGTGCAATCGTGGGCACGCGGAAGGAGGAACCATTCAGCGATTGTAATCAAACCTTATTTGCGCTCCTAGCCCCTGAAAAGGGAGGAGGCATTATTATAACAGAGATCGAAAGAAATTAATGAAAGGGCTGTTTTTCTTTATCTGATTGCGTCTCTTACAACATGTCTCTTTTCGTTTCATGCAATGTACATTCCTAGGACTTAGGCGTGATTAATTTTGAATGCAATTGCACTTGGTGTTTCTTTTGACCGGAATCTCGTGCTTTCAATATTTTACTTAAACAAGGTTTAACATATATTCACTCTTCCTCTTATTTCTAACTAGGGCATCCATACTTACAACTAAGTCATCCATTCTTCCAGTAAGGATTTAAAAAAATGACCTTCTTTCCATGTTATCTAAAATTTTTTGCATGAATCCTTTAAAGTATCCAAATATTGGAACAAGAAGTAACACATTACTTGATATTACTTTGTTTTCTACTTCCTACTTCCTACTCATGCTTCGGCTTGCACTCACTCCCTCACCAAAGACCTTATCAAATTTCTTATTTTTGGAATAGACTTATCTCATTTATCATCCTATTTTGCTGGTATGAGGGTCAAACCAAACCATAATTGGGGTGATCATTTAGGAGCTATAATACCTAAAGGGTGGGCACATACTTCCCCATCCCTTATCATATTAAACATTTTACTAATTAGTCAACTTGTTCTATTAACTATATGTGAGGAGCTTAGTATACATATGTGTAATTTCTAGTTGTCTATCCATTATCTATAGGATTGACTAGAGCCATATCAATAACCTAACCTTGGTATTGGTAACATTATCCATTATGACTCATGATAATTATTCCATAACAATCATCATGGTAGAACCAACTTATTTTTCATACTCGCTCCCTTCAGCCAAATGGTATAAGGACTTATCACTTGTAATTTCAAGTGAAGAACACAAGCTTATACTGAGAGGGGGGGTGAAAAGTATAAGACCACTTTTTACTTTTCTTTTCAATTCAATATTATGCAGTGTATAGATAGCAGTATCAATAGAAGTAATCAAAGCAATGCACAAAACACCATCCACAAAAGTGACACAACAATTTACGTGGTTCACCCAATGCGGGCTACTCCACGGAGAAAATATTTTGCTAAAACTTTCTCAATCAATCTCTTGGGAATCCTTCCCAATTACAATGTTTATGGACCTCTGTCCAAAGGAGATGTTGATCCCCTAAATCTCAAGTTCATGGATCTCTTCCATAGGAGAACTCTTTCCCCTTCTGCTCTGGCTAGTGATCTTCTAGAAGACTTTGTCTCTCTACTGCACTGATTGGTGGATCTCTCTCCACTTGAAGACTCCTCACTCAGATCTATCTTCAATTGTCCTGGCTGTTGGATCTCTATCCACTGAGACTCTATCCTCTATACTCTATCACCTCCAAAGCTCTATCAATAGGTTCACTCAGAACCTCCTCAAATATGCTCAATAGGCTCACTCTATCAATAGCTCCTCATTTCTCTCTCTACTCATAGGCTCCTCCTGACCTCTCAAATTCTCAATGTCTAACCTCTCATTCTCAATAGGCTCACTCAGAACCTGCTCAAATATTCTCAATAGGCTCACTCAGAACCTGCTCAAATCTGCTCAACAAGCTCACACAGAACTTGTCCCAATCTGCTCAATAAGTCCTCTCTAGGACTTGCTCAAATCTGCATAGCAAGCTTTCACAAAAGCTTACACAAAAATAGTCCACAAGCCTTCTCAAAGACTTGCCTCAAATCAGCTCAACAAAATCTCAACTCAATCTCATAGAAGCATAAAGAGAATTGTTAGAGACTCAATATGTTCTATACTCAAATCCCAATCTCAATTCAAAGCAATCTCAACTCAGCTCAATATTATAGAAGCATAAAGAGAATTGTTAGAGACTCAATATGTTCTATACTCAAATCCCAATCTCAACTCAAAGCAATCTCAACTCAGCTCAATATTAACTCAATCTCATAGAAGCATAAAGAGAATTGTTAGAGACTCAATATGTTCTATTCTCAAGGCTCAATCTCAACTCAATCAGAATATAGAATAGTTTGTTTCATGGAACTTGAACAACCACTTCATGCAACCACTTGACTAGGCTCAATCAACTCTACTCAACCAATCACTTCAAGAAACAACTCTTTCTCACAAACCCTAGTCCAAGCATGAATCAACTAACTCAAAATGTTTCCAACAATGCTCAACAACAAATCTTACATAACAATGATACTCATGTTCTTTTCTAACTCAAGTTCAAGTTCTTTGCATCACCCATTGGCTTCAACAACAATGCTAATAAGACAAGGTTTTAATCACAACTCTCAATTCAGAAAACCTTGAAGCATAAACTCAAAGTACTTCACTCAACCAATGGTCTAAACAACAATGCTTATCAAACAAGGTTTAATCACAACTCACAATCCAGAAAACCTTGAAGCATTAACTCAACCACTTTTGAAAAGGAAACCACAATCAATCCTTTTCACTCCAATGATATTTCAAAAATCAACCACCCAAATAAAATCAATGGAGAGTATTACTCATACCTTTTTGATGCCTTATGAGTTGTCCACTAAATCTGTCACACTCAACACACTTTATTTTTCAACTCTTAACAAGGGTTAGAGATCTTGAGTAATAACACAACAATAATATCCAAATAACACCTTATTACTCCTACTTTATTTTAACATCCACCAAAGTTCTTTTTAAAAGAAAACCCTTACTCAAAATAACTTTCACTAAAAAGAACTTTATCAAAAACCCTTATTACTCCTAACAATTTCAAAAATCACAATTAAAAATAATTCACAACTCAAACAACCACCATGACCTTATTCCCTAAGGTTACTCAACAAATCAACTAACGAAGCACCTTTACCCCTTATCACTCCACCTTAGGCAATCCAAACAAAATATTAATAAAAACCTTAATACCTGCCTCGAGGGGAATCGAACCCTCGTCTTGCCCCAACGTGAATGCCCTAGCCACGGCCAAGCTACCGCACGAGCTACGGGCTCATTGGTGAAAAAGAAGCGCCACCCACTTCTTATCCTTCACCCTCTTTCGCCAAGAGAAAAGTATGCGCCTTGGGCACCTCAACAAAACAAAGCCAAAAATGATGCTTGCGGGAATCGAACGCACAACCTCCTTGTCACCAACACCTTTGCACAATCCAAGCTGCCACTAGGCCACACTGCCCAATGCATTTTGGGAAGTGGTCATTGTCTCCCTTTAATGTTCGTTGCATCACTTAAACAAAAAACACGAGCTCTTTTTCTTCGCAAATACCAAGCGCAAATATCAATGAGCAAGGATGAATGAATTAAAAAATTCAATGGCATATTTATATGCCTTCCCTTTGCTTTGGAAATGTCGGCCTTTTTGAAACTTCCTTCATGACGTCGATGGATAAACTTTTAATTTTAATTTTAAAATTTAAATTAAAATTTAAACTAAATCTTTAAAATTAAATATCTCCATCACCGGGGCACCTTTTTCGATGAAACGAAAAGCCAACTTGGGTTTTAAGAAAAACCCATTTCAAATCTGCCATCCATGGTTTTAAATAAAAACCTTTTGCAAAGCTTCCCTTGAAGCTCCTTTTGGAACCAAATGCCATGCATCCCTTCTTGAACCTTTGATCAAAAACCTTTGCTTCTCATGAAGCTCTTTGTGAAACACAAACATAGTGCTTACTTACATAGATCCTTTTGACATCAATGACAACTCTTAGCTTAGGGACTCAAAATGTCCAACAATCTCCCCCTTTGTCATTGATGGCAACCCATATCCTTTTACTAAAATCTGACCTTCTTTTCTGCTCCCCCTGGGACTTTGCTCCCCCTAGCTCAAAGCTTTCTCAAATATCAAATCTCTCCCCATATCAAAAACTCTCCTCAATATACACAAATCTCTCCCCCTTTGTCATCAATGGCAAAGGGTCACCTTTGGGGCTCGGGGCTAAGAATGAGCCTCTTAGCTTAGCCCCTCCCCCACCTCCACATGAGGTGGTTAATTCTAGGGTGGGAGTATTTCTACTCCCTGAAAGCACTGCTCTTTACCTTTACCTTTCTCTCTTCCTTTCTGAGTTTTCTGAATCCTCTCACTGTTTCTTACCAAGTCATCATCCCTGTTCTTGTCATCACTTTTTCTATTCCTGTTCTTGTTCTCATCCATGTTCCTATTTTTGTTCTTGTTCTATTCTTGTTCTCATCCATGTTCCTATTCCTGTTCATGCCTGCTTCTGGAATATTTGCTCTACACCATCTTGTTGTGTGACCATCATTATTGCACTTATAACACTTAATGTTATTATTCCTTGGAGGTGCAAATGTCTTAGGATATCTCCTAGTGAAGCCATATCCTCTTCTGCCATGAACCCTGCAATTCATTGCCTTGTGACCAAACTCATTGCATGAGTAGCAATACCCATGGAAAAGTTATCCTTTCCCATATTCCTATCTTTTGTATGACCTGCACTGTGAAGCCATGTGCCCAAACCTAGTGACATGAGAAGCATCTCCCATTGAAGCTTCCTTGCCTAGACCTCATTGGTCTCCTATTTTGATTGTTGTTCCATCTGTATCTTCTTTGTGCATTGTTTCTATATTTGACCTCTTTGTTGTCCAACTCATCCTCTGATGTCTCATTCCAACTTACACTGTTATTTTCTGAAGTATCTTCTTCTAAAATTCCTTCTTCTTCTAGACTTGAAGTAGACTTTTCTTCCCATTTCTTTTGAGCCTGTTTGGAACCAAGACCTGTCTTGTTTGTTGCTCCTCTTTGTATCTTGATTATTTTGTCTACACTCTTTGCACTTGTTCACATATTTGTACAACTTTTTCTTGGAATCCTCTAAATCTTCCTTTAGTAGTGCCACTTCTTGTGTTAACTTTTCACACTCCAAAATATTTGCTTCTAACTTATCCTTGAACTTACTTGCCTTAGCCTTTGACTTTTCTAAGTCCTCTATGAGCAATAATATTTCTTCATCACATTCTTGAAACTGACTTTCAAGCTTAGAGTGTTGCTTTCTTACCTTCTTTATTGTGTCAAGAGCATAGATAAGTTCTCCCTTGAGATCATAACCATTCTCTACTGAATAATCCTCTATTTGTTTACCTTTGTCCTTATCATTACTTCCTTTTGGCTTGTCTTCTATAGGATCACTTACTTCATCTTCTAATGCCATTAGAAGATTCTCATCTGGTCTTTCAAGTGCATCTTCAAAACCATCATCACTGAAACTATAGCCATCCCTAGTGCAATTATCTTCAAGATGTCCAAATTTACCACATCTAAAACACTTGAGAATAACTGGAGTCCTTTTCTCTCTAACCATAAATAGGACTTCATCTCTATCATTGTCTGAAAAACTAGCATCACTATCATTTGAGTACTTACTTGCATTATCCGCATAGTAGCTTTTCTTTTGCCTTTGAAAGAACTTCTTTCCTTGTCTATTTTGTCCATCCTTGCCTTTCTTCTTGTACCTGTGTCTTTTTGATTCTTTGTACTTGTGATCCTATTTTTCTTCATCACTGTTGTACTTTGGCTCTTTGCACTCTGTCGCATAGTGTCCATACTTTCCACAATTGAAGCACTTAATAGATCTTACATCTATGAATATTTTGGAACCTTTATCTCTTCTACCATAGTTAGCTTCTTCATCACTAGATGACTCACTGCTTGATTCTATCTTTTTACCCTTTTTCTTTTTGTCCACTTTGAATGCAGCTTCTTTCGGAGGAATAGGATCTTTTGTTCTTATCTCAAAAGTAGTAAGCATGCCAAGCAAAGAATTCCTTGTCAAAGAATCACTATCAATTGATGTTTCTATAGTAGAAACCTTTTCACTATACCTTTTTGGAAGAGTTCTCAAGATCTTATCACAAGCATCAGATTCATCAACCTTCATTCCAAGACCTCTCATCTCATGTACAAGTTCATCAATCTTACTGAGATAATCATGAATATTTTCATCATCTCTCATTCTTAAGTTCTCAAATTCTCCTTTGAGATTTTTGATCTTAGCTTTCCTGACACCTTTATCACCCTCATATATGTCATGCAGTAGATCCCACATATCTTTTGTTGTTTTACAATCCATAACCTTCATAGATTCTGATCTACCCAATCCTTTTATAATTGCATTCATAGCTCTTGAATTTGCATGCATTAGAAGCTTACCTTCCTTATCTGTAGGAGGATTGACTGTAGAATCATATCCAAGTTCCATTGCATCCCAAACTTCATTTCCAAGTGCCATCAGGTGAAATCTCATCAGCATACACCAATACAAGAAGTCACTTCCATCAAATACTGGTACTACATTATTGAAGGACCCATCCTTTTGATCCTTGTGATCCATTGTGTTCTTAGACCACTTTTCCTTCAAGCTGTCAAACTCTTTAGAAGGAACCCACTCTGATACCAATTGAAGAACACAAGCTTATACTGAGAGGGGGGTGAACAGTATAAGACCACTTTTTACTTTTCTTTTCAATTCAATATTATGCAGTGTATAGATAGCAGTATCAATAGCAATAATCAAAGCAATGCACAAAACACCATCCACAAAAGTGACACAACAATTTACGTGGTTCACCCAATGCGGGCTACTCCACGGAGAAAATATTTTTCTAAAACTTTCTCAATCAATCTCTTGGGAATCCTTCCCAATTACAATGTTTATGGACCTCTATCCAAAGGAGATGTTGATCCCCTAAATCTCAAGTTCATGGATCTCTTCCATAGGAGAACTCTTTCCCCTTCTGCTCTAGCTAGTGATCTTCTAGAAGACTCTGTCTCTCTGCTGCACTGACTAGTGGATCTCTCTCCACTTGAAGACTCCTCACTCAGATCTATCTTCAATTGTCCTTGCTATTGGATCTCTATCCATTGAGACTCTATCCTCTATACTCTATCACCTCCAAAGCTCTATCAATAGGTTCACTCAGAACCTCCTCAAATCTGCTCAATAGGCTCACTCATAACCTGCTCAAATCTGCTCAATAGGCTCACTCAAAACCTGCTCAAATATGCTCAATAGGCTCACTTAGAACCTGCTCAAATCTTCTCAATAGGCTCACTCAAAACTTGCTCAAATATGCTCAATAGGCTCACTCATAACCTACTCAAATTCTCAATAGGCTCATTCTCATCTCAATAGCTCCCTATCAAATCTGCTCAATAAGCTCACAGAACTTGTCCCAATCTGCTCAATAAGTCCTCTCTAGGACTTGCTCAAATCTGCATAGCAAGCTTTCACAAAATCTTACACAAAAATAGTCCACAAGCCTTCTCAAAGACTTACCTCAAATCAGCTCAATAAAATCTCAACTCAATCTCATAGAAGCATAAAGAGAATTGTTAGAGACTCAATATGTTCTATACTCAAATCTCAATCTCAATTCAAAGTAATCTCAACTCAACTCAATCTTATAGAAGCATAAAGAGAATTGTTAGAGACTCAATATGTTCTATACTCAAATCCCAATCTCAACTTAGCTCAATCTTAACTCAATATCATAGAAGCATAAAGAGAATTGTTAGAGACTCAATATGTTCTATTCTCAAGGCTCAATCTCAACTCAATCAGAATATAGAATAGTTTGTTTCATGGAACTTGAACAACCACTTCATGCAACCACTTGACTAGGCTCAATCAACTCTACTCAACCAATCACTTCAAGAAACAACTCTTTCTCACAAACCCTAGTCCAAGCATGAATCAACTAACTCAAAATGTTTCCAACAATGCTCAACAACAAATCTTACATAACAATGATACTCATGTTCTTTTCTAACTCAAGTTCAAGTTCTTTGCATCACCCATTGGCTTCAACAACAATGCTAATAAGACAAGGTTTTAATCACAACTCTCAATTCAGAAAACCTTGAAGCATAAACTCAAAGTACTTCACTCAACCAATGGTCTAAACAACAATGCTTATCAAACAAGGTTTAATCACAACTCACAATCCAGAAAACCTTGAAGCATTAACTCAACCACTTTCGAAAAGGAAACCACAATCAATCCTTTTCACTCCAATGATATTTCAAAAATCAACCACCCAAATAAAATCAATGGAGAGTATTACTCATACCTTTTTGATGCCTTATGAGTTGTCCACTAAATCTGTCACACTCAACACACTTTCTTTTTCAACTCTTAACAAGGGTTAGAGATCTTGAGTAATAACACAACAATAATATCCAAATAACACCTTATTACTCCTACTTTATTTTAACATCCACCAAAGTTCTTTTTAAAAGAAAACCCTTACTCAAAATAACTTTCACTAAAAAGAACTTTATCAAAAACCCTTATTACTCCTAACAATTTCAAAAATCACAATTAAAAATAATTCACAACTCAAACAACCACCATGACCTTATTCCCTAAGGTTACTCAACAAATCAACTAACGAAGCACCTTTACCCCTTATCACTCCACCTTAGGCAATCCAAACAAAATATTAATAAAAACCTTAATACCTTCCTCGAGGGGAATCGAACCCTCGTCTTGCCCCAACGTGAATGCCCTAGCCACGACCAAGCTACCGCACGAGCTGTGGGCTCATTGGTGAAAAATAAGCACCACCCACTTCTTATCCTTCACCCTCTTCCACCAAGCGAAAAGTATGCACCTTGGGCGCCTCAACAGAACAAAGCCAAAAATGATGCTTGCGGGAATCGAACGCACAACCTCCTTGTCACCAACACCTTTGCACAATCCAAGCTGCCACTAGGCCATACTGCCCAATGCATTTTGGGAAGTGGTCATTGTCTCCCTTTAATGTTCGCTACATCACTTAAATGAAAAACATGAGCTCTTTTTCTTCGCAAATACCAAGCACAAATATCAATGAGCAAGGATGAATGAATTAAAAAATTCAATGGCATATTTATATGCCTTCCCTTTGCTTTGGAAATGTCGACCTTTTTGAAACTTCCTTCATGACGTCGATGGATAAACTTTTAATTTTAATTTTAAAATTTAAATTTAAATTTTAAATAAATTAAAATTTAAACTAAATCTTTAAAATTAAATATCTCCATCATCGGGGCACCTTTTTCGATGAAACGAAAAGCCAACTTGGGTTTTAAGAAAAACCCATTTCAAATCTGCCATCCATGGTTTTAAATAAAAACCTTTTGCAAAGCTTCCCTTGAAGCTCCTTTTGGAACCAAATGCCATGCATCCCTTCTTGAACCTTTGATCAAAAACCTTTGCTTCTCATGAAGCTCTTTGTGAAACACAAACATAGTGCTTACTTACATAGATCCTTTTGACATCAATGACAACTCTTAGCTTAGGGACTCAAAATTTCCAATATCAAGTAGCAATATAAATGCGGAATCCCATACTACCCCTTGTTACTATTTTTTTCTAGGTCATTTATTCCAACTGACTGTTTAAAAAAAATAGTCATGTTCAAGACTTGTTGCATGCATTCCCGTACCTCAATGACATTGGGTGTATTTAATTGGTTTTTCCTTCTCGATGATTTCCATGTTGATTTTTATTTTTTTAGATTTTAAATCAAGTTTAAGGTTTAATATATGATAATAAAGGTTCAATTATAGGCATTTATGAAACCAATCTTCTTGAAATAGTGCAAGCATAAATTTCTATCTCATACTATTTTGCATTTAATAACATGTCTAGATAATATCCATATCTAATAAACTTGCTCATAAAGTTATGGATACACATCCCAATTATTAGGTGGTGTAAATTTAAACATTCAATCCTATATACACACCAAAGGTTTAAGTTATTAATTTCCAACTAAAAATATTATGGGTTTAGGTGGAACAAATTCACATAAGGCATTTAATAATCAATTGACTAAATTGAATTATTAAGGGTACCCAATAACTCTTGGATGAAATATAATTATATTTCTATTTTATGTTAACAATATCCTTTCTAAAACTCATTTGTATTAATATATAAAATATTTAGTGTAACAACCCAGATCTAACTACACATCTGATTATCCCAAAAAAAGATAAGTAATTCTTACAATATATTTTTAATAAAGTCTTCAATCCAAACCCTAAAGTTGTTTTCCAAGATTTTAGAGGATGGTTATAATTTAGCATCATTTTGAATCATCCAAAGATATTAAAAAATTTATAAATATTTAGTACAAACATAATAGACCATATTTGGGTTCAAGATTACTCCAACCAACCACCCAAGTGCACAAGATCTACCAAATCCTATTGAGAAGCCAAATTATGGATTATGTTATCTCTATTTATCATTCATATTTTTCCAGCATGAGGATCGAACCATGGCAAGTGTTATCCTCTATGGCTCATAACACTTAGAGGGAGGATGCTTTCATACCTTACCTCTTCAAATTGAATCTATGTCTAATTAGTCAACCTATTTTAAAATAATACAAAAGAGGTTACAATATTTATGTCTTAATATCTAACTATTGATTCCCTATATATGGAGGTAGTTATCACCATGTCAATACCCAAACCTTGGATATCATTACACATACTCATTACAACTCATAATGTTTTATCCCATACCAAACCATGTGGCTATTCCAGCTAACTTCAATGATTATGGAATAAGCACATTGCTCTTCAAGTCTCTCTTGAGAAAGGTGTCCCATACCACCTTCTCATTATTGACCTAACCAGGTCATTTTTTACCCATTCCATTAGTAATCAACTATCCCAAATTTTATTGTGTGCATACCAGCACCTCAACATTCTTGGATGTTCATATGTTTAATTTTTGGGTCAAAGCCTTCTAAATGTCTTTTTGGGTTTATTTCACTATCAATATTTTCCCAAAATAAATTTACAAATCACCTTAAGTACATTATATTTTAAAAGAAAAATAATAATAATAATAATAATAATTAATCATAAAAATAACATGAAATTTAAGACCAAATAACACTATTATCATGAATTCAAACCATCCTAGAGTATAGTTTTTCTCCCAATAAATTTATTGATTCACAAAAAAATAATTCTAAAGAACCAATTTCTGATAAATGCATAACATTTTGTTAACTTTATTTTTCCTAAAAGCAACGTTTAGTGATTCTCCTCATGATTTCCACTACTATACTACTACTCATGTTTAGAAGTTAAATTACAGGTTTTCTTCTTTAAATAAAAATTCACAGTTGCCCCTCACTCATAGCAACATGATTAAACCTATCAAGATGGGGTTTAAACGACATTCACTAGAAGCCTTCAACTTATTAGCCACAAATACTAATATTTAACAAGTTTTAATTACTCTCATGGTTTACCCATGGTTCCTCAAGGTAAAACTAAAGTTTTTTTTATTTAATAACTATTGGTGAATTTCCAAATCATAATAAATAATACGAAAATTCAAAACTAGAAATATTTTATTAAATAAAGTTATCAAGTTAAATAAAATACTTTTGCTCTTCCGCCATATGTTCATGTTGTCGCTATCAAATACAATATTTTTTATTTCTGGTACAAAAATACAGGTGGGCTTTACCCTTTTTTTAACATGAATAAGGATTCTTACTTTTACATTAGGAGCTTAGACTACTTTCTATCTAAGGTTTGATCTATCCAATTTTATAGTTACTTAAATTCTAAGAATCTATACTACTTCCCAATATTAAAACAACTAAACTTCATTACAAAATATGTTGACTTGATTTTTCGTATTTATTCCACAAATTAGAAATGGTATAACATTCCTTGACCACAAGTTGTTGGCACTACTCATCCCATGCTCACTCAGCACAATATCGGCTACTTCCAAGTATTCAAAATTCTATACTACGAAAACTTGAATATCACCAGAGATCATATACGACTCATAGAAAATGATCATGCAATTTACCATGCACACATGCAAACTATTATTTCATAGGAACATACAAAAATTTCAATAATATCCTTGCTCGAGACTAACCAAAGAATTTTCAATATGTTTGGTTTATTTTCAAACTACCTACTTTTTACAAGGTAAAATTCCATGAAACATGTCCTCCTCATCAAGACATGCTTCTAGGGTCCAAAGAGGAATAAATTTATAAAGTGTTTCTTTATTTCAAAATAATAATACAAGTTTAATCACATCACTCATCATATTATTGCTACAAAATACAAAACATATAGCAACACAACAACATTTTTTGGCTATACATTGTTTTCAAGCAACACATAATAACATAGCACGATAGAAGCATTTTACAACATTGACATTAATACATTAATTTACTTTCAATATCACAAATTAATACATTAGTGTGACAGTATTTTACAACATTGACATTGCTTCCATTGTCTCAAAATATAACAACAACATAGAATTATTTTTCCAATAATTTATGTTGCTTTCATTACCATACAATATCACAACAATATAGCAATATATTTCAAGCAAAGAGAAATATGCATATCACACTAAAACAAACACAATGATCACGTTCTTTATAATAGATCTATTTAAATAATTATCATGTATTCTCATGCTTCCCAACCACATTGTTCACTATTCTTTGAATCCCTTTTCTGTCCTCTTGCTCAGATGCTTCCTTTTCTTTTTTTCCCTTACCTTCTTTCTTTTGTTTTTCATTTTCCAAAAAATTATCCGAGGAACTCGCAATTTTTTTTTGCCTACCTCCATGTGTAGCACCATATTTCCAAGACTTTTTCCTTCTACTTCATGCGCATTACCATGTTATCATGATATTTCAATAATTCACAACATTTTTACTTAACTAATAACAAACATTGGAAGTGCGTTCAACCAACATGAAGATTTATTAAAACTTAGATTTTTCAATATCTCAATTATTTCTCTAATATTAAGCAAAGCTAAAATTAATAATAATGTAAACTATTTCACACATAATTTAAACAAAACAAGATTAATAATATTATAAACTAGTTTCTTATATTTAAAGCAAAACAATAGTAATTATATATGCTTCCATACATGGTAAACCCACTACTATAATAAATTCACACAAGAAACAAAAAAACCATTTCAATATTAAACTCACATATGACATAAAAAGCAACCACACACATATGCCTTTCCAAACTAGTGGCTCCCATTATCATTGCGACCTAAAAATAACATTTCTCATTCCTTGCCAAACAAGCAATATTCAAGTCAATTAAACCCATGTAGAGATGCAATATGCAATGCACTTGAATGATATGCATGTGTGAATTTCCATGTGCTCATGAGCTATCATCACTTCCCTTTCTTAGCTTTTTCCACTAACTTGGTTTCTTTCCAGGGTTATGCATAAGGGGTTAGACTAAAAATATACTTGTAAAAAAATGGTGAATCCTAATCAAAATCAAGGTGAATCACAAAGAATCCTAAGAAAATAAAATCAAGCATCTTCATACCAAAATTTGTAGAACATGAACTTATACTGAGAGGGGGGGTGAACAGTATAAGATAAAACAATTTAATCATTTTAAATTCAGATAGCAATGGCATCAACATAACATTAAACAAGACAGAAAGCATCACACATAAAAGACCCATTTAACGTGGTTCACCCAAGGTGGGCTACTCCACGGATAAAAATTTTCTTCTAAAAGTTATATCAAAACCTCTGGGAATCCTTCCCGATTACAATGTTTATGAGCCTCAGCTCAAAGGAGACACCTTCCCCTAATTCAACTTTGCTAGTGATCCTCTAGAGAACCTCTATCTCTTTTACCCTTAGCAAGTGGAACTCCTTCCACAGAAGACACCTGTCTTCCCTGCTCTGGCTGGAGATCTCTGTCCTCAACTCTGTCACTGCAAAACTGATCCTCGAATTTGCACTGAACGCAGTCCTTCGGTCTAGCACAAATGTCCTCTTTCTGCCTCAAATTCTATCCTCGATCTGGTCCTCAAATTTGTGAGAGAAGAATGGTTTGCAAGCTCTTCAAATGCTTGCTCAAAGCTACCTCCAAGTCTTTACTGTTCTGTTACAATTGTGTTTGGTCGAACCCAACTTTCGCACAGCTCTTATGCAGTTACAGTAGAACATAGCCAGTACACAGCACTTCGGCTGTTGAACACTTCAATTCTCCTTGTTGTCTTTGAATGTTGCAACAACAACACTTTTTGCTCCCTTTCGCATCCATCGTAGAACTGTCTTCCCTCTCTGTGCAATCACAACCGCACACAGCAGTACACGGCACTTCGGCTGTCAAACCCTTCACCTTTGTGCGCTATCTTCGAATGTCACAACTCCAACACTTTCTATCCCTTTGCGCATCCACTGTAGTACTATCTTCACTCTCTGTGCAACCACAGTATCAAGACTTTGCACACTCAGCTTCTTTTTCGATCAAACTTATCTCCCGCACTGTACTTGCGCAGATCACATTACGAACGCACACTTAAAACACACACAAAAATGCTCAAGTAGTCTTCCTTTAATACTCACAATCTCGAGATGAAATCTTTGATCTTTAGTCGGCTGTTCAATCTACCACCACGTCGGCTGTAAGACTTTACTTTGTCGACAAAGGTTAACTTCGTCAACTTCAAATGCTTCTGTAGTCCTATGGCTTTTCTCGCGTGACACTCAAACATGTCACGATATCGCTACGCCTCGGTCTGCCGTACACCTTGCATTACACGCTATCGCGAAATCACGACACTACTCCTGTCGAGCGCCTTCTTTGATTTGCTATCGCGAAATCGTGACACTACAACATTCGCTGACGTCACCATGTATCTTGTCGCGATATCGCTATGCCTTGGTCCGTCGAACACCTTCTTGGGTTTGTTGTCACGAAATCGCTACACTACAGCCTTTGCTGACGTCATCGTTAACCTTGTCATGAAATCATGACGTTCTAGACTTCACTGCCTTCTTCTATGTTGTCGTGAAATCGCGACGCTACAGCTTTCGCTGACGTCATCATGGTTTTGGTCGTGAAATCACGACGCTCTGGACCTCAACGCTTTCTTCTCCGCAACTGTCATGAAATCGCGACACCTTTGCCTTTTGCTGACGTCATCAGCAACACTATCGCAAAATCGCGACACCTCTTGCCAACTGCTCGTGAAACTGGAACATGTCACGAAATCGTGACACTTCCTGCATCCGTACGACTTCTTCGAAACTTGTCACGAAATCGTGACACTTTCTGCCCGCTGTGCTTCTGCCTTCCTGCATGTCGTGAAATCACGACAGTTTTGGCCAAACTTTCTCTCTCCTCAAACATGTCGCGAAATCGTGACACTTTTTCCTGCTTTGCCTCTGCCTTCCTGCATGTCACGAAATCGTGACAGTTTTGGCCAAACTTTCTCTCTCCTCAACCATGTCACGAAATCGCGACAGTTTTTCCAGCAGCCTGCAAACTTATCCTACTTAATCTTTTTCTGGATTTTTGACAACTGGGCTACTCTGATCTTCTTGGAGACTTACTGACCAACTGAAACCTTCAACAAAAACACATCCTTGGACATAAAAACAAGTTGCTCCAAAAGTTCCTTGACATCAAAAACAACATCTACCAATAGCTCCTTGACATCAATGACAACAACTAAACTTAGGCAAAAGCAATGTACTCAAGGTACCCAAAATTGCCAACAATCTCCCCCTTTGTCATTGATGGCAACCCTTAACTAAAACACATCTTTCAAGAGCCAAAAATGAATTCAATCTCTTCAAGTTTTGCTCCCCCTGAATTGAAGCTTTCCTCTTCTCTTGAAAACTCTCCCCCTTACTTAAATCTCTCCCCCTTTGTCATCAATGGCAAAGGGTCACCTTTGGGGCTTGGGACTAAGATAGATCTTTTTAGCTTAGTCCCTCCCCCACCTCCTGATGAGGTGATTAATCTCGAGGTGAGAGTACAACTCCCAACTTCTCCCTTAGATACTCAAACGTATCTTTTGGAAGGGGTTTGGTGAAGATATCTGCAATTTGCTCTTTAGTGGGAACATATTCTAACTTAACCTGCTTCTCTTGCACTTTTTCCCTTAGAAAATGATATTTTATAGAAATGTGTTTCGTCCTTGAATGCATTACCGGATTTTTAGAAATACTTATGGCACTTGAATTATCACAAAGAATAGGGATAGGTTGTTCATGCTTGACTTTGAAATCCTCCAAGGTAGTTTTCATCCACAAAACCTGAGTGCACCCAGCCACTGCTGCAATATATTCAGCTTCTGTTGTAGATAAGGAAACTGAAGGTTGTTTCTTACTTAGCCAAGAAACCAGACTCTTTCCCAGAAAGAATGCTCCACCACTAGTGCTCTTTCTATCATCAATACTGCCTGCCCAATCTGCATCTGTATAGGCTGTGAGGGTGAAATCATTGCTTTTGGGATACCAAAGCCCAAAATCCATAGTACCCTTCAAATATCTGAATATCCTCTTGACTGCCATAACATGAGATTCTTTTGGAGCTGCCTGAAATCTTGCTACTAATCCAACGGCCTACATGATATCCGGTCTGGTAGCTGTACTATATAGTAAACTGCCAATCATAGATCTGTACAATTTCTGATCTACTGCTGGAGATTCATCATCCTTACTCAGATTGCACCCTGTAATCATTGGAGTACATACAGGTTTGCTGTCCATCATCCCAAATTTTTTTAACATCTCTTTGATATACTTTTCTTGAGAGAGAAATATACCATTTTTTGATTGCGCAATCTGCAGTCCTAAAAAAAATGATAGTTCTCCAATCATAGACATCTCGAATTCTTTTTGCATGGTGTTAGCAAAAACTTTGCACATCCGAGTATTATTCCCTCCGAAAATAATATCATCGACATAAACAACTATGATAATCATATCATCACCTTTATTCTTAATGTACAGGTTGCAATCTGCCACGCCTTTCCTGAATCCTTGTGCATGAAGATACCCATCAAGCCTTGAGTACCAAGCCCTGGGTGCTTGCTTTAACCCGTATAGTGCCTTTTTCAGTTTACACACATAGTCTGGCTGTTCTGAAAGAGACACACCTTCTGGCTGTTCTATATAGACTTCTTCATCCAACACTCCATTTAGAAAAGCAGACTTTACATCCATTTGAAACACTTTGAAAGATTTGAAACTAGACAGGGCCAAAAACATTCTGATCGCTTCAAGACGAGCAACAGGTGCAAACGTCTCTTCGAAGTCAACACCTTCGACTTGAGCATACCCTTTACAGACTAACCTGGCTTTGTTCCTGACAACCTTTCCATCCTCATTAAGTTTATTTTTGAAGACCCATTTTGTGCCAATGACATTCTTATTCTTAGGTCTTGGAACCAAATCCCAGGTTTCACTTTTCTCTATTTGATTTAGTTCTTCATCCATTGCTTGTACCCAAAAATCATCTGTACATGCTTCACTAAAATTTTTTGGCTCAATCTGAGACAACAATGAAACATTTGCAGATTCATGTGAAGAAATGACTCTTCTTCTTGTTTGCCTGCTATTTGGATCACCAATGATCAAGTCTTTGGGATGATGTTTCTGAACATACCGTGAAGGAGTTTTGGGAAGCAGTGGTTGTATTTCCTCTTCTTCATCTGACACTTCTCTGAATTCTTCTTGACAGATTCCATCACTGAATTCCTTGACTGGTTCTCTTATTCCTGTCTTTTCATCTACTGTCACATTTATGCTTTCAACAATTGTATGAGTTCTTTTGTTGAAGCATCTGTAGGCCTTACTTTTGCTGGAATATCCAAGAAAAATTCCCTCATCACACCTGGGATCAAACTTTCCTGGATTTTGATCTTCCCTTCTGATGAAGCACTTACTCCCGAACACTTTGAAGTGTTTAACTGTAGCTGGTCTTCCTTTCCATAGGTCATAGGGAGTTTTATGATGATTGAATCTGAGTTGAGCCCTGGTAATGATGTGGACTGCTGTATTCACTGCTTCTCTCCAAAAACCGTCTGAAAGTTTTGACTCATCTAACATAGCTCTAGCCATATTTTCTACAGTTCTATTTTTTCTTTCAACTACTCCATTTTGTTGAGGAGTTCTTGCTGCTGAATATTCTCTTTTGATTCCATGTTGTTCACAGTATTCCACAAATTCATTTGAAGTGAACTCTCCTCCTCTATCTGATCTTAAACATTTTATTTTCTTGTCAGTCTCATTTTCAATCATTTCTTTAAAAATTTTAAATTTTCCAAAAGCTTCAGATTTTTCTTTGAGAAAAGTAACCCAAGTCATTCTCGAGTAATCATCTACAAACAACATGAAATAGCTATCTCCCTGAATGCTCTGAGTTCTGGTAGGACCACACAAATCAGTATGAATAAGATCCAAGGGATTTGACGAAGTATACCCTTTCGATTTGAAACTGGTTCTGGTCTGTTTACCATGTTGACAAGGACCGCAAATGATGTTTTGGGGCCTTTTTATTTTGGGCAAGTCTCTAACTGCTTCCTTGTTACTAATACTGACCAGATTATCAAAGCTCAAATGTCCCAACCTTTTATGCCACAACCAACTTTCATCTTCTTGAGTTAGAAGGCATTTTTCTCTTTTTATCTCACTCAACATGTAAAGATTGTTTGGAGTCCTTGTAGCTCTAGCAATGAGTTTTCCATTTAATTCTTTACTTATCTCACATCTATCAGAAAAGAAAGATACTATGTGCCCTTGATCACAAAGTTGACTCACACTAAGCAGATTATGTCTTAACCCTTCTACATAAAGCACGTTTTCTGTTTTGGATTTCCCATCCAAACTAAGAGTTCCTTTACCACAGATCTTTGCGGACCTGTTATCTCCAAAACTGACTGTTCCTCTATTTGCTTCTTTTAAAGATAGAAATTTTTCTTTTTCACCAGTCATATGTTTTGAACAGCCACTATCAAGATACCATTTTTCTACTTTGTCTTGAGCATGAAAAGCAGTTTGAACTATCATTGATTTAGATTTTAACTCATTCCTCCTTTTTGAGAACTCAAAACTAAATTTATCCAAGCTGCACATCCTTGCTATATGCCCAAAATTCTTGCACTTGTAACACATAATATTTTTATTCATAAGTGGTGCAAATGAGTTAACACTTTCCTTACTATGATTCTTCAGAGATTTATTGCAATGCATAGCTATGTGACCAAACTTTTTACAAGAAAAACAATATCCATGGAAGGTGTTATGTAACCTGTTTTGATGCCTTGGAAGTTTGTTCTTCTTGCGATCAACTGGAATCCATTTTTCTTCAGAGTGAAGATTGTTCTTGCTTGAAGACCCTGTTTCATACATGGTGATGCCATCCTTCTTTTCACATGGAAAATTTTGTCTGAGAGATGTCTGTTCTAACTTCACTCTAAGAGACATAATCTCTCCTTCTAGTTTCTCACAATCAACTTCCTTTCTTTTTAGAACCTCTATTAGAACTTGTTCAATCTTCTTCCCTTCTTCAGCTAGAAGTTTGAAATCTAAAATATGTTGAGCCAATTCTGATCTTGCTATCTCTTTTTCTTGACAATGCTGCTTAAGAACAAAATTCTCTTCCCTGAGTTTTTCAAGCTTTCTCAAGGCCAAGAAGAATTCATTCTTGAGATCGAATTCAACCTTTTCTAAATTTATATGTTCCTCTGTTAGATCCTTCTCCAAGCTGTTAGGCTTTTTCTGGAGAGACCCGCTCTGATACCAATTGAAGAACATGAACTTATACTGAGAGGGGGGGTGAATAGTATAAGATAAAACAATTTAATCATTTTAAATTCAGATAGCAATGGCATCAACATAACATTAAACAAGACAAAAAGCATCACACATAAAAGACCCATTTAACGTGGTTCACCCAAGGTGGGCTACTCCACGGATAAAACTTTTCTTCTAAAAGTTATATCAAAACCTCTGGGAATCCTTCCCGATTACAATGTTTATGAGCCTCAACTCAAAGGAGACACCTTCCCCTAATTCAACTTTGCTAGTGATCCTCTAGAGAACCTCTATCTCTTTTACCCTTAGCAAGTGGAACTCCTTCCACAGAAGACACCTGTCTTCCCTGCTCTGGCTGGAGATCTTTGTCCTCAACTCTATCACTACAAAACTGATCCTCGAATTTGCACTGAACGTAGTCCTTCGGTCTAGCACAAATGTCCTCTTTCTGCCTCAAATTCTATCCTCGATCTGGTCCTCAAATTTGTGAGAGAAGAATGGTTTGCAAGCTCTTCAAATGCTTGCTCAAGGCTACCTCCAAGTCTTTACTATTCTATTACAATTGCATTTGGTCGAACCCATATTTCGCATAGCTCTTATGCAGTTACAACAGAACACAGCAGTACATAGCACTTCGGCTGTTGAACTCTTCAATTCTCCTTGTTGTCTTTGACTGTTGCAACAACAACACTTTTTGCTCCCTTTCGCATCCACCGTAGAACTGTCTTCCCTCTCTGTGCAATCACAACTGCATACAGCAGTACACGATGCTTCGGCTGTCAAACCCTTCACCTTTGTGCACTATCTTTGAATGTCACAACTCCAACACTTTCTATCCCTTTGCGCATCCACTTCAGTACTGTCTTCACTCTCTGTGCAACAACAGTATCAAGACTTTGCACACTCAGCTTCTTTTTCGATCGAACTTGTCTTTCGCACTTCACTTGCGCAGATCGCATTACGAACGCACACATCGAACACACACAAAAATGCTCAAGTAGTCTTCCTTTAATACTCACAATCTCGAGATGAAATCTTTGATCTTTAGTCGGCTGTTCAATCTACCACCACGTCGGCTGTAAGACTTTACTTTGTCGGAAAAGGTTAACTTCGTCAACTTCAAAGTGGCTTTTCTCACGTGACACTCAAACATGTCACGATATCGCTACGTCTCGGTCTGTCATACACGTTGTCACAAAATCGCGACACTACTCCTATCGAGCGCCTTCTTTGACTTGCTATCATGAAATCGTGACACTACAGCATTCGCTGATGTCACCATGTATCTTGTCACGATATCGCTACGCCTTGGTCCGCCGAACACCTTCTTGGGTTTGTTGTCACAAAATCGCTCCACTGCAGCCTTTGCTGATGTCATCATTAACCTTGTCACAAAATCACGACGTTCTTGACTTCATTGCCTTCTTCTATGTTGCTGTCACGAAATCGTGACGCTACAGCTTTCATTGACGTCATCATGGTTTTGGTCACGAAATCACGACGCTCTGGACCTCAACGCTTTCTTCTTCACAACTGTCGTGAAATCGCGACACCTTTGCCTTTTGCTGACGTCATCAGCAACACTATCGCAAAATCACGACACCTCTTGCCAACTACTCGCGAAACTGGAACATGTCGCGAAATCGTGACACTTCCTGCATCCGTACGACTTCTTCGAAACTTGTCGTAAAATCGTGACACTTTCTGCTCGCTGCGCTTCTGCCTTCCTGCATGTCGCGAAATCGTGACAGTTTTGGCCAAACTTTCTCTCTCCTCAAACATGTCGCGAAATCGTGACACTTTTTCCTCCTTTGCCTCTGCCTTCCTGCATGTCGCGAAATCGTGACAGTTTTGGCCAAACTTTCTCTCTCCTCAACCATGTCACGAAATCGCGACAGTTTTTCCAACAGCCTGCAAACTTATCCTACTTAATCTTTTTTTGGATTTTTGACAACTGGGCTACTCTGATCTTCTTGGAGACTTACTGACCAACTGAAACTTTCAACAAAAACACATCCTTGGACATAAAAAAAATTTGCTCCAAAAGTTCCTTGCCATAAAAAACCACATCTACCAATAGCTCCTTGACATCAATGACAACAACTAAACTTAGGCAAAAGCAATGTACTCAAGGTACCCAAAATTGCCAATAAAATTTGGGGTATTTGAAGCCCTAAAATACAAGGTCATCTTTGGGGCCACTTTTGACCTATTAAATCATCTTATAATTTCATAACACCATTAGATCAGGATTGAAAGAAGCTTTCCAACGAGTACAAATATGTCTATGTTTGGATATATATTGTGGCGAATTGACCCTAGGAAACAGTTGGTAGTAAAAATTTTAGGTGAATGGGCCAACATCGAGGGTCCTTGTATTTGCCAATTTCTGATTTTGAAAATCTTAAATTCACTCGATTTGCAAATATTTGCCAATGTGCATAACCCTGTTTCTTTCATTATCACCATGCAACTGTCATGCACTCATAGAGGTTGATAGTAGTATCATGATTCATAGGAAAAAGGTAAGTATATATATTTTACTATATTTCATTAACCTTATGAGGAGAGTCATTACAGCCTCCACCACTAGGAATAAACATAGTCCCTATGTTTTTAACCATATTAATCAAAAGAAATACTTTGTATATTCATTTCCTTTACAATACCCAAAATATTAAAAAAAATTATTGCTTACATCAAACACTAAATATTGCAAACATAAAATCATATTTTCTCACAATTTGCACACAATCAAATCATATATTATGTCACAATATAATAGATTTATTAAATATCATTATATGTTCCAAAACATATAACTTTGCAATACAACACATTTGTAAGCTACTCTACTTAGTAATATGACAAACATATTTTACTATACTTAGTATTCATTTCTATTTTGATTTAATTATATACATATATTCCAAAATCATATAAAAGTTTATGATAAAGTATATTTCTAATCAAACATATAATTAAACTTGTGTTGCATATCTTCCACGCCTTTTCGTGTAGTGTTTCTATCTGAGTAGTGGTCCCATAGAACCCGATATTGCTCTATGCTTCACTTACTCATATTATTGGTTCTAAAACTAAGTAGAGAAATAGGTCAAACCTCAATATTTAATGGATCGGTCATTTACAATTTGGAGACATCCAACACATAAGTAGGATCAAAATATATTTTATAAAGAGGAACACATGAAAGACATTATGGATTTTTGATAATCTTGGTTGTAGAGCTAGTCTATACGTGATATGGCTTATCTTAGCAATAATATCACATGGACCCACAAATATGGAGTCAATATTAGATGATTTTATAGAACTATTAGTTGGCTTCACCCTTTAGAATACTCCGTCTCCCATAGAATATTTCCTTGATGTCCTTTTAAGGTCTACATAGCTCTTATGGTAGTCTATAACCTCTTTCATCTTCTGTTGAATCCTCTTTAATTGTTCTTCTATTTCATTTATCATTTATGCTATAATAACTACTTGATATTCTAGATTATCCCAAGTCAAGAGAGTTATACACCATTTCCCATATAAATCTTCAAAAGGTGCCATACCTAGTGATGCATGGTAACTATTATTATATGCAAATTTTACTAGGTATAAGTAGTCTTCCCAATTTGTGTTTTGTTCAATGTAGTATATTCTAAACATATCTTCAAGCACTTGATTAACCCTCTTAGTATGTCCATATATCTCAATTTGATAAGCAATAGTTATATTCAGCTTAGTCCCTAATTCTTGATGCAACACTTGCAAAAATTCAAAAGTAAAATAAGAATCTCTATCAAAGATTATAACTTCTAAGAAATCGTGTAGTCTTACCACTTCCCTCGTAAACTTACTTGCTACTGTGGGTGAATCATCTTACACATTTCCTGGTATAAAATGTGTGACTTTGGTTAATTACTCAAATTACATCATGCCTAAATATTGTTTTAGGCAATCCCACTATAAAATCCATTGATACTACTTACCACTTTTTTACAGGTATCTCATGTGGGTACAAATTTCTAACTTGATGCAAAAGTTCTTCCTTTAATCTTTGGTATTCCAAAAATTTGACCACATAGTTGGTAATATCCTTTTTCATACCTAGGCAAAAATAAGCTTTCTTATAATTCTCACACTTTTTTCCCTTCTTGGATGCATAGAATAGGGAGTATTGTGTGCCTCCCTAAGGATTGTTTCCCTCAATGATCCTGAATTAGGTACTACCAACATATTCTTGAAATATAGAATATCATATCTAAACACATATTCTACATCCTTATCCATTTTCTATCCAACTTGACCAATACAAGATTGGTAAAATTTATCTTTTTCTTGCTATATTTTAATTTGATCTAACGGATAATATTGACATTTTGCCATTGTAGTAATATGCTCTCTTACTTAAAGCATTGACAACTTTATTATCTTTACCCTTAGTATACTCAATGCCAAATTCATGTTCCACTAAGAACTCTATCCAATATTGTTTCTTGGAATTTAATGAAGGTTGGGTAAATATATACTTCAGACTCTAGTTGTCTATCTTTAGCTCGAATAGTTTTCCTAGCAAATAATGTTGCCAAATTTTTAGAGTATGGACTACTACTGCCAACTCTAAATCATGAGTGATATAATTGACTTCGTGCCTCTTTATTTTTCTAGACTCATAAGAAATAATCACACTATCTTGGGTTAAAATCCCACCTAACCCTTTAATTGATGCATCTGTATAAACTATAAACTACTTACTGGTATCAAGCAATTGCAAGATCGGTGTAGTCATCAACATTTCTTTCAAAACTCAAAAAGTCTCTTCACACTACTTTGTCCACCTAAAGCCTTTTCCTTTTCTTTGAACATTTGTAATGGTTTGATCAATTCTCAAAAATCCTGTAATGAATCATCTATAGTGTAGAGTGGAAAAAATAATGCACCTAGCAGAGGTAAATAAGATGCATCTATTGCTATGTTTATCTAAGCACTATAAAAGAAAAATTTCAAGCAAGCTTAAAATGATGAATAGATGAAATAAATGGGTAGTTATCTTTATATTATTGTATTTGCCAAATATGTAGTTATAAAACATACCCTTGAGGGATCTCAATTGATACAAATCATTACAATGTCCAAAGTATCAAATCCTTTCAAAAATCTAAGGTGCACTTGCAGTTTCTTCCTTGCACTCAATATTGAAAAGTGGGCTTTTGATACATCCATAATGTTCTATAAATGTTCTAACTTTATTCTTCTTCCTCATGCACTGTGATACCTATATCTACAAAAAAATAAATCAGCTTTATTAATAGCATGTGCGTATTAAGATGAAATCATGAAGGCATCACTTTATCCAGGTGATGTAGTCTACCAGTAAGGATACCACTTGTATTATCGGTGATGTGACCCAGGTTCAACACCCACGAAGGATATGTATATGTATAATAAGTATATACTCAATAAAAAACATACAATTGAAGGTTTGAGGTGTAGACCAATTGGTTCATCCAAAGCCCATAATGGGGGCAAAGATCCAAGGTTCAAATCTTGGGCCTTGCCAGACTGAACACTTGTCCCTTTCTTGGTGCTTTAAATAGTGTAAAAGGTTTAAAATGATTATGGCATGGTAGTTATAGGGACATAATGCATGAAGATATATATGGCGGCTTCTGGGGTGGACAACATAGAATACTGTGGTGGCCATAAAAGCTAGACAAACTGCCTAGATTCGTGGTAGCTACCGATTGCACCATGTAAAAAAAAATGAAATCATGAAGATGCATGCAACAATGAGTTTGAAAGGGAGAATATATAATAGATGATTAAAAATTATTTCAAATGCTACCAAAACTTAGGATTATCCATATAATATGCTCTGGAAATGATCTAATCAAGAACATAAAGGAAATTGTACATAGATTTGTAGTCATCCCTAGGTGTGCCATTTAGGACTTCAAAATAAGAAATGCATAATAACAAATGCAAAATAACTCAAAATTACACCAAAACTTGATATAAAGCATAAAATGTACTCTATAATTGATCTATGTAAAAATATAAATAACATAGTACTCAAATTTATGGCCATACTTGGATGAGCTATTTAGAACTATCATAATTTGGGGGCCATCCTAGGGTAGTATGACCATCAAATATGATAATTTTTACCACCAATTATTTTGATATTTGGTCTAAATTAATTTTAGTGGTGGTGTCATCAAATTTTGGTATCTGATTCACTCAAATAAGTTGGTTTTTTAAATGAATTGTGCATTTTATAATCACTTGAAAATATCCTTCACTTGATGGAGATCTCAAGGAAAAATATGTAGTGAACTAGGGATAATTATCAGTATCACTTAATTGCAAAATATTGCAAATACTCCTCTCCAAAATTGGGTGGAATAACTCCACTTTATAGCTCAAGTGAACCTATGGTCAAATGGGCATGTGAGGCCATGCGATATATCAATCGCCATTTTTCCAAACCTTTCCATGCATTGTAAGGGGAAGTAATATTCATTTTGGTCCTCCAATTTGCAACATGGCATTAGAATTATATGCTATCAGAGTAGAATGCTTTAATGAATAAGGTAAATGGTAGAATCTATGTACCATTTGTCTCACAATTGACTTTTTAAGGGTCCAAGCCCATGGCTATCCCACCTAGGGACGGTTGCTGGTGGCCATCCCTGGGTGGGACGACCATGAACTGTGGCCATCCTAGGATGGGATGACCATGTCTACATGGCCCAAAAAATCCTAAAAGTGGGGTAGAACCTACAAAAAGTGGCTAGTACCACTATTTAACCTCTAATTATTTCCCAAGGGGGCCATATGGTGTCAATTAGATCATGTCATGGTATTCTAATTGGATTGATATGATTTTAGTGTCTATAGATGCCTATTTTTGGGATGCATTATGTGCAACACAACGTGGAGCAAAAATAGATGCTCAATAGGTTAAATAATAACCTGCTCAAATTTGCTCAACAATATCACACATAACTTATCCCAATCTTCTCAATAAGTCCTCCCTAGGACTTGCTCAAATCTGTATAGCAATATTTCACAAAAGCTTACACAAAAATAGTCCACAAGCCTTCTCAAAGACTTACCTCAAATCAGCTCAACAAAATATTAAATCAATATCATATAAGCATAAATATAATTGTTAGAGACTCAATATGTTCTATACTCAAATCTCAATCTCAACTCAAAGCAAACTCAACTTAGCTCAATCTTAACTCAATCTCATAGAATCATAAAGAGAATTGTTAGAGACTCAATATGTTATATTGTCAAGGCTCAATATCACCTCAATCAAAATATAGAATATCTTGTTTCATAGAACTTGAACAACCACTTCATGCAACCACTTGACTAGGCTCAATCAAATCTACTCAACCAATCACTTCAAGAAACAACTCTTTCTCACAAAACCTAGTCCAAGCATGAATCAACTAACTCAAAATATTTCCAACAATGCTCAACAACAAATCTTACATAACAATGATACTCATGTTCTTTTCTAACTTGAGTTCAAGTTCTTTGCATCGCCCATTGAATTCAACAACAATTCTAAAAATACAAGTTTTTAATCATAACTCTCAATTCAGAAAACCTTGAAGCATAAACTCAAACTACTTCACTCAACCAATGGTCTAAAAAACAATGCTTATTAAACAAGGTTTAATCACAACTCACAATCCATAAAACCTTGAAGCATTAACTCAACCACTTTTGAAAATGAAACCACAATCAATCCTTTTCACTCCAATGATATTTCAAACATCAACCACCCAAATAAAATTAATGGAGAGTATTACTCATACCTTTTTTATGCCTTATCAGTTGTCCACTAAATCTATCACACTCAACACACTTTATTTTTCAACTCTTAACATGGGTTAGAGATCTTGAGTAATAATACAAAAATAATATCCAAATAACACCTTATTGCTCCTTTATTTTAACATCCACCAAAGTTCTTTTTAAAATATAACCCTTACTCAAAATAAGTTTCACTAAAAATAACTTTATCAAAAACCCTTATTACTCCTAACAATTTCAAAAATCACAATTAAAAATAATTCATGACTCAAACAGCCACCATGACCTTATTCCCTAAGGTTACTCAACAAATCAATTAAAGAAGAACCTTTGCCCCTTATCACTCCACCTTAGGCAATCCAAACAAAAGATTAATAAAAACCTTAATACCTGCCTCAAGGGAATCGAACCCTTGTCTTGCCCCAAGGTGAACGCCCTAGCCACTTCTAAGCTACCGCAGGAGCTATGGGATTTTTGGTGAAAAATAAGCACCACCCGCTTCTTATCCTTCACCCTACTCTACCAAGCGAAAAGTATGCGCCTTGGGAGCCTCAATAGAACATGTCATGCATCCCTTCTTGAACCTTTAATCAAAAACATTTTCTTCTCATGAAGCTCTTTGTGAAACACAAACATAGTGCTTATGTACATAGGTACTTTTGACATCAATGACAACTCTTAGCTTAGGGACTCAAAATATCCAACATCAAGTAGCAATATAAATGTGGCATCCCATACTACCCCTTGTTACTATTTTCATCTAGGTCACTTATTCCAACTGACTGTTTAAAAAAAATAGTCATGCTTAAGACTTGTTGCATGCATTCTAGCACCTCAATGACAATGGGTGTATTTAATTGGTTATTACTTCTCAATGAGCTCCATGTTGATTTTTATTTTTTTAAAATTTTAAATCAAGTTGAAGGTTTAATATATTATAATAAAGGTTCAATTCTAGGCATTATTGAAACCAAGCTTCTTGAAAGAGAGCAAGCATAAATTTTTATCTCATACTATTTTCCATTTAAGAACATGTATAGATAATATCCATATCTAATAAACTTTCTCGTAAAGTTATGAATACACATCCCAATTATTAGGTTGTGTAAATTTAAACATTCAATCCTATACACACATCAATGCTTTAAGTTACCTATTTCCAACTAAAAATATTATGGGTTTAGGTGGAACAACTTCACATAAGGCATTTAATAATCAATTGATTAAATTGAATTTTGAAGGGTGCCCAATAACTCTTGGATGAAATATAATTATATTTCTATTTTATGTTAACAATATCCTTTCTAAAACCCTTTTGTCTTAATATATAAAATGTTTAGTGTAACAACCCAGATCTAACTACACATCTGATTATCCCAAAAAAAGATAAGTAATTCTTACAATATATTTTTAATAAAGTCTTCAATCCAAACCCTAAATTTGTTTTCCAAGATTTTAGAGGATGGTTATAATTTAACATCATTTTGAATCATCCAAGGATATTAAAACATTTACAAAATTTTAGTACAGACATAATAGACCACATTTGGGTTCAAGACTACTACAACCAACCACCCAAGTGCACAATATCAACCAAATCCTATTGAGAATCCAAATTATGGATTATGTTATCTCTATTTATCATTTATATTTTTCTAGCATGTGGATCGAGCCATGGCAAGTATTATCCTCTATGACTCATAACACCTAGAGGGAGGATGCTTTCATACCTTACCTATTCAAACTGAATCTTTGGCTAATTAGTCAACCTATTTTAAAATAATATGAAAGAGGTTAGCATATTTATGTCTTCATGACTAACTACTGCTTCCCTATACATGGAGGTAGTTAGCACCATATCAATACCCTAACCTTGGATATCATTACGCATACTCATTACAACTCATAATGGTTTGTCCCATACCAAACCATGTGGTTATTCCAGCTAAGTTCGATGATTATGGAATAAGCACATTGCTCTTCAAGTCTCTCTTGAGAAATTTATCCTATACCACCTTCCCATTATTGACCTAACCAGGTAATTTGTGACCCATGCCATTAGTAATCAGCTATTACAAATCTTATTGTGTGCATACCCGCACCTCAACATTCTTGGATGTTTATATATTTAATTTTGGGTTAAAGCCTTCTAGGGGTCTCTTTGTGTTTATTTCACTATCAACATTTTCCCAAAATAAATTTACAAATCTACCTTAAGTACATTATATTTTAAAAAAATAAAAAATTAAAAAGAACAATAATAATTAGTCATAAAAATAACTTGCTATTTAAGACCAATTCACACTATTATCATGATTTTAAACCATCCTAGAGTATAGTTTTTCTCTCAATACATTTACTGTTTTATTGATTCACAAAAAAATAATTCTAAAGAACCAATTTTTGATAAATGCATAACTTTTTATTAACTTTATTTTTCCTAAAAGCAATGTTCAGTGATTCACCTCATGAATTCCATTACTATACTACTACTCATGTTTAGAAGTTAAATTATAGGTTTTATTATTTAAATAAAAAGTCTCAGTTGCCCCTCACTCATAGCAACATGATTCAACCTATCAGGATGGGGTTTATACAAAATTCACTAGAAGCCTTCAAATTATTAGCCGCAAATGCCAAGATTTAAAAAGTCTTAATTACTCTCATGGTTTATCCATGGTTCCTTGAGGTAAAACTAAAGTTTGTTTTATTTAATAACTATTGGTGATTTTCCAAATCATAATAAACGATAGGAAAATTCAAAACTAGAAATATTTTATTAAATAAAGTTATCAAGTTAAATAAAATACATTTGCTCATTCGGCTTCGCCATATGTTCATGTTGGCGCTATGAAATAAAATATTTTTTATTTTTGGCACAAAACTATAAGTGGGATTTACCCTTTTTTTAACATGAAGAAGGATTATTACTTTTACATTAGGAGCTTAGACTACTTTTTATCTAAGTTTTGATCTATCCAATTTCATAGTTGCTTAAATTCTAAGAATCTGTACTACTGCCCAAGCTTGAAACAACTAAAATTCATTATACAATATGTTGACTTGATTTTTGGTATTTATTCCACAACTTAGAAATGGTATAACATTCCTTGACCACGAGCTCTTGGCACTACTCATCCCATGCTCACTCAGCACAATATCAACCACTTTAGTCGAAATTCTATACAAAGGAAACTTGAATGTCATCAGGGATCATATACGACTCATATAATTTACCATGCACACATGCAAACTATTCTTTCATAGGAACATACAAAAATTTCAATAATATCCTTTCCCGAGACTTAAATAAAGAATTTTCAATATGTTTTGTTTATTTTCAAACTACCTACTTTCCATGAAACCTATCGTCCTCATCAAGAGATTCTTCCAGGTTCCAAAGAGGAATAAATTCATAAATTGTTTATTTCTTTAAAAACAATAATTCCAGTTTAATCACATCACTCATCATATTATTTCTACCATATACAAAACATATAGCAACAAAGCAACATTTCCTGGCTATACATTGTTTTCAAGAAACACATAATAACATAACACGATAGAAGCATATTACCAACATTAATTTACTTTCAATATCAAAAATTAATACATCAGCATGGTAGTATTTTACAACATTTACATTGCTTCCATTGTCTCAAAATATAACAACAACATAGCATTATATTTCCAATCATTTTTGTTGCTTTCATTACCATACAATATCACAACAACATAGCAATATATTTCCAGCAAAGAGAAATATGCATATCACACTAAAACAAACACATAGAACACATTATTTATAATAGATCTATTGAAATGATCAACCTGTATTCTCATGCTTCCCAACCACATTGTTCACTATTCTTTGGATCCCTTCTCTGTCCTCTTTCCCGGATGCTTCCTTTTCCTTTTTTCCCTTACCTTATTTCTTTTGTTTTTCCTTTTCCAAAACCATATCCAAGGAACTCACAAGTTTTTTTCCCCTACCTCCATGTGTAGCACCATATTTCCAAGCCTTTTTCCCTCTACATTCATGCACATTACCGTGTTATCATGATATTCCAATAATTCACAACATTTTTACTTAACTAATAACAAACATTGGAAGTG
Source organism: Wollemia nobilis (assembly GCA_028583015.1). NCBI lineage: Eukaryota > Viridiplantae > Streptophyta > Pinopsida > Araucariales > Araucariaceae > Wollemia > Wollemia nobilis. The sequence goes on along the minus strand of JAQPPZ010009673.1, from coordinate 775,352 downwards.
CGTTCAACCAACATGAAGATTTATTAAAAATTAGCTTTTCCAATAATTCAATTATTTTTCTAATATTAAGCAAAGTTAAAATTAATAATAATTTAAACTATTTCACACATAATTTAAACAAAACAATATTAATAATATTATAAATTAGTTTATTATATTTTAAGCAAAACAATAGTAATATTTATATACGCTTCCATACATGGTAAACCCACTACTATAATAAATTCACATAAGCAAAAAAAAAACCATTTCAATATTAAACTCACATATGACATAACAAGCAACCACACACATATGCATTTCCAAACTAGTGGCTCCCATTATCATTGCGACCTAAAAATAACATTTCTTATTCCTTGCCAAACAAGCAATATTCAATTCAATTAAACCCATGTAGAGATGCAATATGCAATGCACTTGAACTATATGCAAGTGTGAATTTCCATGTGTTTATGAGTTGAATCATCACTTCCCTTTCTTAGCTTTTTCCACTAACTTGGTTTCTTTCCAAGGTTATGCATAAGGGGTTAGACTCAAACTATACTTGTAAAAAAATGGTGAATCCTAATCAAAATCAAGGTGAATCATGGAGAATACTAATAAAATCAAATCGAGCATCTTCATACCAAAATTTGGGGTATTTGAAGCCCTAAAATATAAGGTCATATTTAGGGCCACTTTTGACTTATTAAATCATTTTATAACTTCATATCACCATTAGATCAGTCTTGAAACAAGCTTTCCAACGAGTACAAATATGTCTATGTTTTGATATATACTGTGGCGAATTGACCCTAAGAAACAATTGGTCCTAAATATTTTAGGTGAATTGGCCGACATCGAGGGTCCTCATATTTTCCAATTTCTAATTTTGAAAATCTTAATATTCACCCAATTTGTAAATATTCGCCAATGTGCATAACCATGTTTCTTTCATTATCACCATGCAACTGTCATGCACTCATAGAGGCTGTTAGTAGTACCATGGTTCACAGGGAAAAGGTAAGTATATATTTTACTATCTTTCATTGACCTTGTGAGGAGGGTCATTACATCCTCCACCACTAGGAATAAACATAGTCTCTATGTTTTTAACCATATTAATCAAAAGAAATACTTTGTATATTCATTTCCTTTACAATCCTCAAAATATTAAAAAAAAAATTATTACTTACATCAATAACTAAATATTGTAAACATAAAATCATATTTTCTCACAATTGGCATATAATCACATCATAGAATATGTCACAATATAATAAATTTATTAAATATCATTATATGTTCCAAAACATATAACTTTGTAATACAACACATTCGTAAGCTACTCTACTAGTAATATGACAAATATATTTTACTCTACTTAGTATCCATTTCCATTCTGATTTACATATATACATATATTCCAAAATCATATAAAAGTTTATGATAAAGTATATTTCTAATCAAACATATAATGAAACTATTATTGCATATCTTCCATGTATTCCCATGTAGTGTTTCTATCTGAGTAGAGGTCCCATAGGACCCGATATTTCTCTATTCTTCACTTCCTCATATTCTTGGTTCTAAAACCAAGTAGATAAATAGGTCAAACCTCAATATTTAACGGATTGGTCATCTAAAATTTGAAGACATCCAACACATGAGTAGGATCAAAAATATATTTTCTAAAGAGGGACACATGAAAGACATTATGGATTTTTGATAAGCTTAGTGGTAGAGCTAGTCTCTACGTGATATGGATTATCTTAGAGATAATATCACATGGACCCACAAATCTGGAGTCAATATTAGATGATTTTATAAAACTATTAGTTGGCTTCACCCTTAAGAATACTTTGTCTCTTTAAGGTCTGCATAGCTCTTCTAGTAGTCTACAACCTATTTCATCTTCTGTTGAATCCTCTTTAATTGTTCTTCTATTTCATTTATCATTTCTGATCTATTAACTACCTGATATTCTGGATTATCCCAAGTCAAGAGAGTTCTACACAATTTCCCATATAAAGCTTCAAAAGGTGCCATACCTAGTGATGCATGGTAACTATTGTTATATGCAAATTCTACTAGGTATAAGTAGCCTTCCCACTTTGTGCTTTGTTCAATGCAGTACATTCTAAACATATCTTCAATCACTTGATTCACCCTCTTAGTATGTCCATATATCTCAAGGTGATAAAAAATAATTATATTTAGCTTAATCCTTATTTCTTGATGCAACACTTGCAAAAATTCAAAAGTAAAATAAGAATATCTATCAGAGATTATAACTTCTAAGAAACCGTGTAGCCTTACCACTTCCATGGTAAACTTACTTGCTACTATGGGTGCATCATATTACACATTGCCTAGTATAAAATGTGCGAATTTTGTTAATTTATGCATAATTACTAAAATTACAATATGCCTGAATCTTGTTTTAGGCAATCCCACTATAGAATCCATTGATACTACTTACCACTTTTTTGCAGGTATCTCATGTGGGTACAAATTTCTAACTAGATGTAAAAGTTTTGCCCTTACTCTTTGGTATTCCAAACATTTGGCCACATAGTTGGTAATATCCTTTTTCATACCTAGCCAAAAATAATCTTTCTTATAATTCTCATACTTTTTTCCCTTCTTGGGTGCATATAATAGGGAGTATTGTGTGCCTCCCTAAGGATTTTTTCCCTCAATTATCCTGAATTAGGTACTACCAACATATTCTTGAAATATAAAATGTCATCTCTAAACACATATTCTGCATCCTTGTCCATTTTCTGTCCAACTTGACCTATACAAGATTGGCAAAATTTATTTTTTCTTTCTATATTTTAATTTGATCTAACATATCATAATGATATTTTACCATTGCAGTAATATGCTCTCTCTTACTTAAAGTATTGACAACTTTATTCTCACTACCCCTAGTATACTCAATTCCAAATTCATACTCCACTAAGAACTCTATCTAGTATTGTTACCTAGAATTTAATAAAGGTTGGGTAAATATATACTTTAGACTCTGGTAGTCTATCTTTAGCTCAAAAATTTTCCCAGAAAATAGTGTTGCCAAATTTTTAGAGTGTGGACTACTACTGCCAACTCTAAATCATGAGTGGTATAATTGACTTCGTGCCTCTTTATTTTCCAAGACTCATAAGCAATAACCACACTATCTTGGGTCAAAATCCTACCTAACCCTTTAATTTATGCATTTGTACAAACTATAAACTGCTTACTGGGATCAAGCAATTGTAGGATCAGTGTAGTCATCAACATTTCTTTCAAAACTCAAAGAGTCTCTTCACATTACTTTCTCCACCTAAAGCCTTTTCATTTTCTTTGAACATTTTTAATGGTTTGATCAATTCTAAAAAATCCTCTAATGAATCGTCTATAGTGTAGAGTGGAAAAAATGATGCACCTAGTAGAGGTAAATGAGATGTATCTATTGCTATGTTGATCTAAGCACTCTAAAAGAAAATTTTCAAGCAATATTAAAATTATGAATAGATGAAATAAATGGGTAGTTCTCTTTATATTATTACATTTGCCAAATATGTAGTTATAAAACATCCCCTTGAGGGATCTCAATTGATACAAATTATTACAATATCCAAAGTATCAAATCCTTTCAAAAATATAAGGTGCACTTGTAGTGTCTTCCTTGCACTCGAGATTGAAAAGTGGGATTTTGATACATTCGCAATGCTCTATAAATGTTCTAACTTTATTATCCTTCCTCGTGCACTGTGATACCTATATCTACAGATAAATAAATTAGATTTATTAATAGCATGTGCATATTAAGATGAAATCATGAAGATACATGCAACAATGAGTTTGAAATGGAAATACATAATAGATGATTACAAATTATTTCAAATGCTACCAAAAATTAGGATTATCCATATAATATGGTTTGGAAATGATCTAATCAATAACATAAATGAAATTGCACATAGATTTCTAGTCATCCCTAGGTGCGCCATTTAGGACTTCAAAACAAGAAATGCATAATAATAGATGCAAAATAACTCAAAATCGCACCAAAAATTGATAGAAAGCATAAAATCTACTCTAGAGATGATCTATGTAAAAATATAAATAATATAGTACTCAAATTTATGCCCATACTTGGATGAGCTATTTAGGACTGTCATAATTTGGGGGCCATCCTAGGGTAGGATGACCACCAAATCTGGTAATTTTTACTACCAATTATTTTGAGATTTCATCAAAATTAATTTTAGGGGTGGTGTCATCAAAATTTGGTATCTGATTCACTCAAATGAGTTGGTTTTTTAAATGAATTGCGGATTTGGGAATCACTTGAAAATCTCCTTCGCTTGATGGAGATCTCAAGGAAAAAGATGCAGTGAACTAGGGATAAATCTCAGTAGCACTTCATTGTAAAATATTGCAAATGCTCCTCTCCAAAATTAGGTGGAATGTCTCCACTTTACAAATCAATTGAACCTATGGTCAAATGGGCATGCGAGGCCATGCGAGATAGCGACCACCATTTTTCCAAACCTTTCCATGCATTGGAAGGGGAAGGAATCTCCATTTTGGGCCTCTAATTTGTAACTTGGCATTAGAATTATGTGCTCTCATACTAGAATGCTTTAATGGATGAGGTAAATGGTAGAATATAGGTGTCATTAGTCTCACAATTTATTTTTTAAGGGTCCAAGGCCATGGCTATCCCACCTAGGGACAATTGCTGGTGGCCATCCCTGAGTTGGACAACCATGAACTGTGGCCATCCATGGATGGGATGACCATGTGTACATGGCCCAAAGATTCCTAAAAGTGGGGTATAACCTCCAAAAATGTGCTAGTACCACTATTTAACCTCTAAGCGTTTCCCAAGGTGGCCATTTTGTGTCATTTAGATCATGTCATTGTAGTCTAATTTGATTGATATGATTTTAGTGTCTACATATACCTCTTTTTGGGATGCATTATGTGTAGCACAATGTGGACCAAAAATAGATGCCTAAAATTTCAAATTATTAAGGTTATTAAATAAAGTAACCAACTTTAGATGCCCCAATCATGGATAAAGAATGCATCCTTGAATCCTTGCTTCTAACAAGTTAAGGAACTTGATTCAAGTACAACCTATAGCATCAAGCTGACTTTATCTTGGACATTATTCAGTCATGAATAGGTGAGACCTATGATACTTCATGGTTTAGTAATGATAATAATTTGCTTAATTAATTTTTTTTCTTGTTTTCTACCCCAAGCAAGGGCATGATTATTTTTTTCAATGATTCACTGATGAACATGATTTCCATGATTAAGTGTTTGATTATTTATTATTATTATATATTCATTAATTATAAATACCCCCTCAAGATATGATTCAATTAGGTAATAACGAGTGATAAAATTTATGAGTCACTTGACCCATATAACTTGGTTGGGGTTCCTTCAACTTTACCCATTGTAGAGGATTTTGATGATTTTGTTGATATTTCATGGAAGAAAAGAATTGAATACCTCATTCCCATGGGGTTTTTCAAACATAGTGGTTTTATTAGGGATTTAATTATATACTAATCAATTAATCCATAAATAATTTGGGTTCAATCTTGATCCAGAGTGAATTTTATCATATTTGACCTATTTTTGGTGGTTTTTAAGCCATTTTGGGTGTTTTTTTGTTGTTTTTGAGGTGGTTTTTTGGTTTTCGTCACAAGGTGGAATGGCTGAAATAGTATATGTCCATACTAGGGTGGTATGGTCACCATATTAGCTGAACATGCCACCATGGGATGGTCATGCCTTTCGTAGAGCTATTTAAGCTCAAAATTTTAAAAATGGGCTCATTTGTGCACTTTTGATTTGGCAGTTTGAGAGGTGAGGAGTAGGAGAGTGATTTTAAAAAGTAGAGCACTATAAAAACCATCCCATAGTCACCATGACCTATATTTTGGACTCAATGAGTGACAAAGCTGGTGCGAGACGAGTAAGGGTTAAATTTGCTCTTATACTTTATTGAACTTGGAAGTGTAATTATTTTTGCATTTTTATTACATTTTTTTACATTTTTATGACACTTTATGCCTATTTTTGATGGCCGAGAAGGCCATTTTTGGGTAATTTTGGGGTTCATCCCTGGGAGGGATGACTATCCTAATTTGTTTGGGGGTCATAATTGGGTGGGATGGCCACAAATTTGGGGGTCATCCATGGGTCGTACGATCATATTTTTGCAAGAAAAAAGGCCCTTTTTGGTGTTTTTGGGTTTCTTTTTGCTTCTTTTTTCTTTGTTTTGGTTTTGTTTTTAAGCTTGCTTGCCCCTGCTAGGTGATTAAGATTCGATATTGATTTTTTAATATATTTAGGACCAATTGTGGCCTACTTATATAGGAGGAATAGGAATTTATTGATGTCATTTGTCTTAAGTGACACAACTAGAGCCAGTAATGGGAGATAGAGCCTACCTAACTATGTTCATAGATTTGTGGGACCCTTGCACCAACACCTTACACTTTTCAAATGGGGAGATGATAGTGACCCTAAAGGACATATAATAGATTCTATGCTTTTTTATATAGGAACATATAATTATATCTACTATCAATATCTCATAGATACAATTTTGTAGAGATACTTCGAAGATGATTGGCCTGAGGTACTATGATATTTGCCTAGTGGAGGCATCCTGGTGGATCTATGGGATTATGCAGAGGTCTTAACTATAATATATTCCCTACTGATGATGCTTATCTCTAACATGCTACTTTTGTACTCATCAGGGGTTAGGTTACCATGGAACCTTTTGGATTTGGTGTTTTTGCTGGTGGAGTACACCACTAAGAGACTGTTAGTGATGGCATCGGGTACTATGTCATTAGCACAACTCTCAGATGAGTTTAAAGATATCCACTATAATTTATGGAAAGTATTGTGTTACATATTTCTATTTCAGGTGTGTAAATAGTAGCATATTATCATGGATAAACCACGAGGGCTACCTTGGATGACATGAGCACATCTCACACATAGGGAGATAAGATATGGGATACTATGGCAACGAGATTAGAAAAGGGGTCATATCCATATTGATAGGTTCAATTGAGCATTATGTAGATTAATTTGCATGGCCAAGGGTATATGTAGTTATTTAGAGACCATATAGAGACTATCCAACATACCTTGAGGCTATGGCATAGCTTCGATGGGTATGGTAAGAGACATGGCTAGTTGATCGACATGGGACCAAGCGAGAGTATTTCCCATATGCTCAAGTATTATGATAGTTTTTGCTATTCCAAAGGTTACCTAATGAGCTAGTTATCTATTGATATTTTGGTGATGAGAGGATACTGACTTGGCCTGCAATGGAGGTAGTTGGGGAGGAAGCATATCATTTGGAGGCTACATCTAAGAGTGATGATGCAAAGACCATAATAGAGTATGAATCCTAGTGGGTGATGCATCGGTAGCATAAGTATGAACCACTAGGGGATGATATGGTTGTAGGGGCATAGGAGGATCATGGGGAGGCTCTAGATGAGGCTACAACTAATGAGGAGCCAGGATTAGGGGAGTGACCTAACAAGGAGGAAGACTCAAGGGAGTGACATGTGCATCACTAGATAGATACTGATTGAATGGAATGTATGGGACCATTAGAGGGACTATGATGAGGATGATTTGGATGAGTAGGGGATGCAGACACATTTGGTAGTATGGGATACCACTATTACTGAGATATAGGGTGATTTGATCATAGGGAGGCATGAGCATAGGTAGTAAGCAAAGGAGAGGGTTCTTCTATAAGCATAGGTTTATAGTGCCTAGGTAGATATTTACTAGTAGGCACTAGTGATTGAGGGGTAGGGGATCATGATTACAAGGCAAGCAGTAAAGCTAGCCATGCTTCAGTAACAGGTTATAGTAGGGAGCTTGTGCCAAGGGGTATCTAGTAGTGGTGAGGTAATTAGGATATGGGAGGAGGTGACACAAATTTAGAACTTACTAAGCGAGTAATAGGTACATCATTGAGATGATACAACATACACACAATATTTGGAGGATGAGATAGCGCACCTTAAAGGGTACTTAACAACTCACTCTTCTACTAGTAGGTCACACCAAAGTAGGAGTAGTACAGGTTAGTCTGTGAGGATGGGTGCTCCTAGCTCCATGAGGAGAGCAGATAGAACTAGGGGAGTAGATCTAGGAGCTCTCAATGAGCACTAACTAAAGGTGGGGGTGAGAGTCATGGTGTTGGTCGTGCATGACCATGGATTTTAAGACTTTATGGTTATTTTTGGATTTTATAAGCATGAGGTTTGAGGACCCACTTTATTGCATCCTACGAGTAGTTTTGGATGATGATGTATTTATTTGCCCCATAATTTTACATATATATATGATTTGTTATTATTGTCATCATGTATTTCCTTATTGCTTTATTGAATGTATGCAATGCTTATGTTTGTTTTACTGATGCTTTGATGGATGAATGTATTGTAATATGATGTTTTTGATGATATGGATATGTATATATGCATATTAAAATGAATGTTTTGTTGATCTGTATTATGAAATATGAATACTATTTGACACACTATGTTAGCACCATAGACTATATAAAATTTATTGATTAATTTTGTAATATTTTCATGAGACTATGTTATGGATTTGTGAAAATGTAAATTGAAAAAATGTGATAAAATGTTATGGAATGGAACGAATAGCAAGATGTTATAGAATGTCATTGAGGTTTTTGTGAGACTCAAACACTCTAGTAAACTAGTCAAAAATTATGTACTAACCATGCAAGACTTTTTGACAAGGTATGAATCTGCTAGGATGATCAAGATACTCAATATCCCTATGTGTGCATGTGATTTCAATGTTATGATAACACAAATTTATCCCAGTGTCAAACAAGATTGATGCAACCCATCTATACTGAAAATCACCCTATGAGTATCATGATCCTAGGTTTTGTACGTAGTTGGATTAGACCACTAGGTAGTACAATCTACCAAAATCTAGCTCATCCGCATGCAAACATTGGTATGTATAAAATTAGGATGCTAATGTGGCAGACATATCACCATGCATAAGGATACCATCATTACTAGGCATGCTTGATGCCACCTAACCTGTAATGACGATCACCTCATGGTTTTTCAAATGTTGAGAATTATGGGGATTCAAGTTTAGTATTCCCTTATTTATTTTATTTTTGAATTTTTACAACGATTTTCTTGTTTTTGTTTTGTAAGCAATGTATTTTGGGAGTGCTGATAACCACTATTTATTTTGCTTTTTGCTTTTGCTTTTTATAGTGTTAAAAACCACTATTTATTTTAGGAATTTGGGTAGGTATGAGCTTGTACTTTTATCAATTATTAGTATTTTTGAACCATTCGCACAAGGGGATGATAAATATAAACTTTTAACTTAAGGTAAACCAGATCACATTGTAGGTTTTATCTTTCCTTGTGAAAAACTTGGATTTAATGTGTAAATATGTTGGGATTTTGATGTATACAAGGTATAATCAGAGCAAGAATCTACATTCTAAAAATTAGGATAGCTTTCTACAAAATCTAAAAATAAAACTAGAGATGATTGAGTGACGAAAAACCCTATAGAAACCCTTTAAAAAATGACTAGGTGAAGGGAAATAGATAGAAATACAAAAAGTTGGAAATGTAGATGATAGTTGTAATGTAGATGGGTGTGAATGATTAATTTTGACACATTTGACTCTAAAGGATGTCTAGTATACATACCTGGTGCTAGACATGTATGAGCAACTCTAAAATTTAAAATGCAATGGTGGGTATGCCTAATAAGTGATTGTATAATGCAGTGATATGCAATGTGATGCAATGCATTATTTTTGTATTTTTATTGTTTTAATGATGTTTTTGGATTTTGATTAATATATATGTATATACATTTGACCAATGGACTAATTAAATGTCATTGGGGAATTTTGGGTGACCAAAGGGTTTATGGATACCTTTGGAGATTTTAGGATTAACAAAGATTTTATGGATACCTTTTGGGCTTTTTGGGTGACCAAAGAGTTTATGGATACCTTTTGGGATTTTTGGGTGACCAAAGAATTTATGGATACCTTTGGGTATTTTTGAGTGACCAAAGGATTTATGGATACCTTTGGGGATTTTTGGGTGACCAAAGAGTTTATGGATACCTTTGGGGTTTTTGGTAGGGTGTGGTGCCCTAAACTTAAAAAGGCCATAGATGAAGGATATTCAAGGCTTTAGGTTCCTCAATTCCTTCAATGAAGGCTAGGAAATAAGTTCCAGGTCCAATATGACTAGTGATAATGAATGGTCCTAACCAGTTTGCTATAAACATATCCCATAGATGGGGCAGAAAGATAGAATTTTTTTGATTTTATTTTATAACAAGGTCACCAACCTAAAAGTATCTAGGATGGAATTTCATATTATAGGCTCTCTTAAGATATTCTTGATAAATGTGTAGATGCTCGAGAGCATTAACACATTGTTAGTTAAGCAACGTGAGTTGATCTAGGTGAGCCTATCATATGGTGTCATCATAGATGAACTCTTGCATGGATATGTACACTTATGGGATTTCTAAATCTAAGGGTATGACTGCCTCAACAACATAAACTAGTGAAAATGGATTTGTCGTAGTGGGTTTTCAAATACTAGTACGGTAGGCACATAGGTCAAGGGGAAATTGAGTATGACAATATTTGTGATTATCTTTAATAGTTTTATTTAAGATTGCAATTACTATTTTGTTTGATGCCTTAGCTTATCCATTGGTTTGCAGATAATAAGGCGTAGAAAAACTATGTTGGATGTTATGTTTAGCTATTAAAGCTTACACATATTTATTCTTGAAAGGTGGCCCATTATCTCAAATCATCTTGGATGGAATATCAAAATGATATATGATATTATGTTATATGAACTCCGTAATATGGGATCGAGTTGTAGTGGTAAGGAGAATTGCTTCCACCCATTTTATGAAACACTCTATGGCCATAATGATGAACATCTAATGGTCTAAGGAAGGAGGTGAGACATTTCCAACTAGGTCAAACTCCCATTACAAAAAAAGTCTAAACTGATTGAATTGATTGTAATGCATGATAATGTATGTGTGTCAAATTAGCATGGTGTTGACACTTTATGCACTTCTTAAAATAAGCACAACAATCCTTCTCTAAAGTTGGCCATTAATAGCCCATGCAAAGAATGCACTTTGCGATGGCCATGTCATTGAAATGGCCACATGTACCATCATGTGCTTGGGCGATCACCCAAATTGACTCTTGAGGTTCTAAAAAATGGAGGATGATAATTGCACTATGAATCACTTGATGGATGTGACCTTACCCTACATACTACATAGCTGATTTATGGTAGTAGAGGAAGACATCTCAAGGATTACCTTGACTTCATTGGGATCAACTTCGATGCATCGCTTAGAGACTATGAATCCTAAAAAAAATTTAGATGTAATTCTGAAGACACACTTCTTGGGGTTTAGTCTAACATTGTGTTTAATGAGGTAATCAAGAACTTTGCACAATACATAAATATGATCATGGCATAGTAAATATTTAGCCAATAATTCATCCATATAATCTTCCAAAATTATATGCATGTAGTCATGGAAGATGTAATTCATAGCTCGCTCATAGGTAGCAGTAGCATTTTTGAGGCTGAAAGGTATGACCTTATAACAAAATGTCCCTCGAGGTATTGTGAATGGCATTTTGAGTTGGTATTTTGTATTTTTACAAATTTTGTTGTATCTAGAGAAACCATCCATTAAGGATAACATCTCATGGCCTGATATGGTGTCTATCAGGGCATCGATGTTCAACAATGGGAATTCATCCTTAGGACTCACTTTGTTTAGATCATGAAAGTTAGTACAAATATGAATCCTTCCATAAAATTTATTGACATGAACCATATTGGAAAACTATGGCAAATAATCCACTGATATAGTGAAATTGGCATTCAATAGCTTTTGTAGCTCATATTTCACCACTAAGGCTACTATTGGATGCATTTTGTACACCTTTTTATTAACTAGTTTTGCAATTGTATAAATCACAAGATTATGCATGACTAAAATTTGGAATTGGTCCTAGCATATCTTTATAAGACCATGTAAAATATTATTTCTTCTCTTTGATAAGAGCTATGAAAACGACTTTCTCAATGAGGGATAAGCCTTCCCCTAATTTGATGAATTAATAATTTTTACGATCAGTGTCGATATAACTATTAATTATGGTCTGAATTAACATATGAGACACCTCTTCCAACTTGTGTGGAGTAGGGATCAAATGGATGTCATCTACTGAGTTTATGTCATTGATTGGAAATTCTAGCTCAACCTTAGCATGAAATACATATTGAGTAGACCTTGGAGAAAAATGAAATTGTTGTAACATCTCATTGTAAGGACAATAATTTGAAGGAGACGACAAAGAATATCCCTGATCAAAGTTGATTACCTCAATATCGAGGTGTAATGGCTTCAATATATTATTCATATCATGCAAGGGCATGAAAATATCTATAGAAATCATGTTTATGGATGGATAATATTCACAAGGTCTTTGATGGGTTCTATTGATAATATATTATCGCAAGACTTATGGAGGTGGTTGCGATGGAAGCGAAAAGACCAAAAGTGGTCGATGTTATTGTGGGTGAGCTTGCTCTTCTAAGGGTATAATTTATCACTATATGGGATGTGGTAATAGGAACACACACATATTGAACTCATATTCATCATCCAAAGGGATGATCCATGCGTATTTCCCATTTGAAATAGAAGAGTTTATAGGTGCTGCTTCGTAATCTAAATCATCATCAATTGTCTATTCATAGGGAGGACCTTGATATTCTTCCTCACTATCATATGGAAGAGTATGCAAAATTTCATCTACTTCGTAAGATCAGGTGAAATCATGAGATATATCTTCATCTATCATAGTTATAGGGAAGTAATCTCCCAAATAATGGACATGGTTAGTATTGGCATAGGGATCGTGCACAAGCTCATGCCTATAGTTCATAATTAGGTGCTCTAAACTATCAGTGAGGACATAAAGAAGCACAAGCTTGTCATGTCCTAAAATAGACTTATCATATGGTATTTTATATGGTAGTTGGTAAGGAATATGAATATCCTATTTTTAAAACCCCAAACCATAGTCATTCCAATTGTAAATATGGACATATCTTATGGTAAATTTAAGATTAGACATGTAATTAATTTCCTCATAAAAGGACTCTTCATCCTCTTCTTTCTACTAATATGGTTCTATGCCATAGTCAATACCCCCATAAATGAAGTTGATTTGATTAGGAGGTAAGCCTAGAGGTATGATGATACCTATGGGAAGACATGATCGAACCATGTTTTGTACCGTCTTAATGGCAGGAGTTGTGATATTCCTTACCAAGTATTCTCCTAAGCCAGTGGTAGCTAGATGTTGTACCCTTCAAATTTTATTATAATTTTATCCACAAGGGCTTTATAGGCTTGCATTATTGGATATTTACATTGGAATATTCCATTGTCTTGGTTCACTATGATCAAGGAATCACCAAAAATGTTGAGCTTAGTTATTTTCATGGTGATTATTGTTTGAAGTCCTATGAGAATAGCTTCATAATTGATATTATTGTTGGTGCATGGGAAATCAATTTTAAAATACAGGGGTATTGGAGCCTCTTAAGGTGTGAAAAATACAATTCCTATGCCACCCCGTTACTCGCACTTAGAGCCATCAAAAAATAGAGTCATTTTATCCTATGATTCAGGCTCTTCAGGATCAAGTTATTTTGACACTTGAAATACTCCATCATTGGAAATATTTACATTAAGAGTTTTATCATCTTGGAGAGGAGCCTCGGTGAGTTTATCAATGATGACCTGACCTTTAATTGATTTTATGCAATAAATTTGATGTCAAATTCCATCAATAGCATGATCTATTTTTTTTTGTGACTATTATGATAAGTACAACTCATCAAATATCACAATGTATTCTCTTTGGATGCTACATAGATGGTATGATTGAGCATATAATGGCATAGATTTTTATTTGTGGAAACCACTACTAAGCATAGCTTACCAACTTATGCATATTTTATTTTTTAACTGACCAAGGTGCAACTAATATAGTAAGTAGTATGTTCTTTGTGCAATTCATTATTTTGGGCTAACATGATGCCTAATGCAAGCTTAGTAGTTGGGATGTATAAATAGAATTACAATCCTGGTCAGTGAGGAGCCAATACTAATGGTAAAGCTATATATTGTTTTATTTTATCAAATATAGCTTGACACTCATCATCCCAATTGAATGTGACCTCTTTGTGTAAAACAATTTATAGGTCGACACTTACATGACAATTGCACTATGAATCGCTTGATGGATGTGAACTTACCCTACATACTACATAGCTTATTGATGGTAGTAGGGAAACGTATCTCAAGGATTACCTTGACATCATTGGGATCATCTTTGATGCCTCGCTCGGAGACTATGAATCCTAAAAGTTTTTTAGATGTAATTCTGAAGACACACTTCTTGGGGTTTAGTCTAACATTGTTTTTAATGAGGTAATCAAGAACTTTGCACAATAAATCAATATGCTCATGGCATAGTAAATATTTAGCCAATAAGTCATCCATATAATCTTCCAAAATTGTGTGCATGTAGTTATGGAAGATGTAATTCATAGCTTGCGCATAGGTAGCACTAGAATTTTTGAGGCTGAAAGGTATGACCTTATAAAAAAATGTCCCCCAAGGTATTGTGAATGGCAATTTGAGTTGGTCTTTTGGATTTTTACAAATTTAGTTGTATATAGAGAAACCATCCATTAGGGATAACATCTCATGGCCTGCTATGGTGTCTATCAATGCATCGATGTTCAACAATCGAAATTCATCCTTAGGACTCGCTTTGTTTAGATCATGAAAGTTAGTACACATACGAATCCTTCCATAAAATTTATTGACATAAACCATATTGGAAAACTATGGCAAATAATCCACTGATATAGTGAACTTGGCATTCAATAGATTTTGTAGCTCATATTTCACCACTAAGGCTACTATTGGATGCATTTTGTACACCTTTTTATTAACTAGTTTTGCCATTGTATCAATCACAAGATTATACATGACTAAAATTTGGATCTCATCCTAGCATATATTTATAATACCATGCAAAATATTATTTCTTATCTTTGAGAAGAGCTATGAAATAGACTTGGTCAGTGAGGGATAAGCCTTCCCCTAATTTGATGAATTAAGGATTTTTAGGATCGGTGCTGATATCATTATTAATTATGGTCTGAATTAACATATGAGACACCTCTTCCAACTTGTGTGGAGTAGGGATCAAGTGGATGTCATCTACTGGGTTTATGTCATTGACTAGAAATTCTAGCTCAACTTTATCATGAAATACATATTGAGTAGACCTTGGAGAAAAATGAAATGGTTGTAACATATCATTGTAGGGACAATAATTTGAAGGAGATGACAAAGAATATCCCTGATCAAAGTTGATTACCTCGATATCAAGGTGCAATGGCTTCAATATATTATTTAGATCATGCAAGGGCATGAAAATATCTATAGAAATAATGTTTATGGATGGATGATATTCACAAGGTCGTTGATGGGTTCTATTGATAATATATTATCGCAAGACTTGTGGAAGTGGTTGCGATGGAAGTGGAAAGACTGAAAGTGGTCAATGCGATTGTGGGTGAGATTGCTAAGTGTATAATTTGTCACTATATGGGATGTGGTAATAGGAACACACACATATTGAACTCATATTCATCATCCAAAGGGATGATCCATGTATATTTCTCATTTGAAATAGAAGAGTTGATAGGTGCTACTTCGTAATCTAAATCATCATCAATTGTCTATTCATAGGGAGGACCTTGATATTCTTCCTCACTATCATATGGAAGAGTATGCAAAATTTCATCTACTTCATAAGATCAGGTGAAATCATGATATATATCTTGATCTATCATAGTTTTAGGGAAGTAATCCCCCAAATAATGGACATGGTTAGTATTGGCATAGGGATCGTGCATAAGCTCATCCTTATAGTTCATAATTAGGTGCTCTAAACTATTAGTGAGGACATTAAGAGGCACAAGCTTGTAATGTCCTAGACTAGACTTATCATATGGCATTTGATATTGTATTTGGTAAGGAATATGAATATCCTATTTTTAAAACCCCAAACCATAGTCATTCCAATTGTAAATATGGACATATATTATGGTAAATTTAATATTAGACATGTAATTAATTTCCTAAAAAAATGGCTCTTCATCCTCTTCTTTCTACTAATATGGTTCTATGCCATAGTCAAGACCCCCATAAATGAAGTTGATTTGATTATGAGGTAAGCCTAGAGGTATGATGGTACCTATGGGAAGACATGATCGAACCATGTTTTGTACTGTCTCAATGGCAGGAGTTGTTATGATATTCCTTACCAAGTATTCTCCTAAACTAGTGATAGCTAGATTAATTGTAACACATGGTGGTGAAGATGGATGATATGGAAGAAAGGATTGAGTTGAATCAATTTTTACCTCACAAGGTGGTTCCTCATCTTTTGGACAAGGAATATCTTCTTTGGAGATGGTATATATGGTTGGAGGGATCTCGTCAATAGGATTCTTCCCTATGTTCCTATGTGAAGGAGTCGATAATGATGAAGGTGTATCTAGAGGTGCCAATGAAAAGGATGGTATAGAAGAAGATGGTGATGGATTAATGGAAGGTGATGGTGAAGGAGTCAAACCTTGGCTAGACCTATTTGATTGGAAGTCCAGATGGGTTGATTGCAAGGTTGACTCAGGAAGTTGTTGCACCAAGTTACAGTGTTTGAAGGGCTCAAGGTTTGTAGACACAACATGTACTTACCCTTTTTAAGTGTACTTTAGACGTTAGTGAGCTATGGAAAACACACACTTTATATCCCTAATATAGGGTCTACCCAATAAGATATTTTAGGTCATTTAACCCTCTAATATGTGACACAACATTGGTATGGTATTTTATCCCACCATAATGGATAAGACTTTCGTACCATTTTTTGAGCATATGGCATCTTTAAATTCTCAAAGGATATACATAGATGTAAAAATATGGTATGTTGGAAGTCCTAGATGTTTGAGAGCAGTCATGGTGATGATATTACTGGAGGAACCGGTATCAATCAGAACTCTCTTTTAAGGTGTTACATTTACACACGCAAGGATATGTAGGTGAGGATCCTTCATGTCATTTGGTAATGGCTTAATTACATGCTCATGAAAGGTGATAACTAGTTCTATGCATTATCGAATATGCCCTACAAAATTGTTAAAGGAGTTAGACTCCTCGGGCTGTAGTTCAATCAACTTGAGAATTTCCATGAGAGCACCTCGATGAGGTGGAGACTATTAAATAAGCTTATAGATATGGAGCCTATATGATGTTTTTCGTAAGCTTTGAAAAATTTTACTCTTTATTGTGACCACTAGCCAAGGTGGAAGTTTTTACACTAGAGATGGCATAGGCTATGATGTTGAAGGAATATCACTTGAAGTTGCAGGTGGTGTGACTTAACTTGGGTAACACTTATTCCTAGTAATAATGCTAACCATTATAATGAACCCTTTTTTATGGGGGTGCCAAAAAAATCTCATTCACCTGTTATGCCAGATTTTGCTGCTCTTTATAAGTAGGCAACAGGTCTTTAAAAACATCAATTTGTTGATTGTTTGTTGCAATAGGGTTATCAAACTAAATATTATTCCTATCGATCATGTCCTATACTAGGTGTTTGAACCTATAGTACATATGCACGTCATACCCATTATAGTTATGGTACTTGCAGTATAAGTCTTCATGATATCATGGGGTCTTTTGTGCTTTAAAATCTATAGGTCAAATTTTAGGTAGATTAATCACCTTGGCCACACAGAGGAACTCAAATAGAGAATCCATAGACTCAAAAATAGGCATAAATTATCACTTAGGGTGAAATTGTTTGTTTATCTCTTGATTTTTTTAATTGTTGTTTTTATAGTTTCTAGGTGTGGACTGATATTTAGGCTTCTAAGGTGGCATCGGTTGCACAATCCTTATAATACTAATATCAAATTGGTTGACTTCTACCAGATTTGGTTGTACTAGATTGTTCTTGGTGTTCTTAGTCCATTTATTTTTGTGATATTTTACAATTTTCTCCTCTTGAATTTTAATGTCTTCGATTGTTCTAGCCTATTCTAGAGCATCTTCAAGAGTTGGGTACTATTAGAGTTGTAGCAATAAGGAATTTGGCTTCAGGTAGATCTTAGAAAAAATGTGTCAACTCAGACATGGGGAGTAGGTACAATAGCTTAGCAATAAGTATTCACCACCTATTAATGTAGTTTGTGATTAACTCGTCAACATATTTCTTCAACCCTGTGATATCTATTAACATCACATTTTGCTTAGTGTTAAAGGTAAATCATTCCAAGAATACATCTATAAATTGCTCAAAGTTTTAGATGTTGTACTTTAGGAGTTTATTGTACCACTTTATGGTAGGGCTAGAGAGGGTTTGCAAAAATATCCTCAAAAGTAAGGTATAAGTATTCTAGATATAGAAGTAGTGATTCAAAAATTTGGTAACATGCTCCTACACATCTTCCTCTCTAAATTTATCTACATTGGGAATTTTAAAATTATCTAGATATGAAGGGGAAGATACTGACAGGTTAAGAAATTGACTATTAAGCTGATGCAAAGTAGGCTTACGATAACCAAACCTAGAGATATTATTATCTATTGATTCCATGTATTCTAGCAATACTTTGTATGCATCAGAGGACTTGATCTCCTCTTATTTATTTTGACCCTATGGAGAGATGAATAATATCAAGCCTATTTTATGGTGGTTGAATATCATCCACCCTGCCCCCATAAGGAACTTTAGTATGTTCTTCCTCTAGTTCAAGCTTAGTGTAGGCCCTATAAGGTATCTATTGAACTGGCCTACAAGGAATGGTAAGCACATGTGGAAGAAAATCTATGTTTGGCCTGAGAGGCAAGTTCCGATTAGGCCTAGGAGATCAAGGAGGTAACATTTGGTTAGGCCTAGGAGTCCTATATTGATTTAAATTATGTTATATCTAATGAACCCTATATCTATGGGTACTTAGGGTAGGGACCCTATCATGTAAGGTATTTTTAAGTAGATCATTGGTTTGTTATTTAATTATTTTCTTTTCAAATTGATGCTATAAGTTCAAGCATTATTTATCCTACTAAAGCTGATTGAATTGCACTTGGAATTTAGCATTATATTTACTAAATTATTTATATCACCTTGGGACCTATCTCATTTAGGATGGTCTAGAATATTTATCGAGTTTCAGTCCTAGACAAGCATTCCTTGTAATCAGCTAACATAGAGGCACACCATGCTTGCATAGCATAATGCAACTGAGGATAATAAAAAATTTCTCATGCCTTCTTTCATTTATGAGGAAGAGAAAGGCTGAGTTTGCTTGCCTCGAGTGATGAGTATCATACATATCTAGGTACTTATCTTTTTGTAGCCTATTACAGTGGTTTAATAATGTAGTTTGATCATTTGGTCCTATCTAGTATGTGTACTCTTGATATTATACATATGTGGGCATGGTAGACTTAGAAGGCACACAAATGTGTGGTATTGCTCTATCTGTCAGCACCTTAATGTGTGGTTGTAATTATTGAAATAAGGCATGTGAAGTGTCTAAATATGGGTAGTATGTTCCCTGATTAGGATTAAAATTTTTAGGGGTGTCCTGCGTAGTGATTCCTTGTAGGTAAAGTTCCTAACTAGATATTCTAGGACTTGGATGAGGAGGAGGTCAACAAGGAGGTATGAACATGTCCTTAGGACTAAATCAGATATGACTTGTGTCTCCTTTCCTACTCTTCATAGTTTCAACATTTAAATAGGCTTATCTATAGGTGTACACCATAGCTACATCCCACAAAAACCTAGGTGATTATCTCCTTTAAAAATTTTAATGATGTAGCATACAATAATGGAAATACATAATAAGACAAGTGTTTATCTCTTTTAAATATTTATGTATGTTCCCTAAATTGTTTTGTGTATTTTGATTTGTTGTTTGCAAGGAGACCTTTTATCATGTGTTTTTCTCTTGTTGGATGATATTCTTATGTTAAAATGACTTCACTTGTATACTCATAGCTCAACAACTAGAAATGGAAGTTCAATCACATGTACCAACCAAAGTATGGAGATGAAGCCCATACCCGATCGGGGAGCACAAGTCCTACCAGTACTCACCCATGTTGACCGTGGGCAGTGATACACCCTTTGAAGAGAAATGTATGCTATTTTCCATGGTTAAGATAGTTCTTGGATATAGCCTTGGCCAATAAAATAGGGTTCATATCAATTATACGATCCAACGGGTGGATATGAAGCCCACTATCATTGGTCTCTATTAGTGGTTGGGGATGAAGTCCAACTCACTAATGTTCAAAATGGGACGTGGTGTGTGTGGTTAATTTTATACTAAAATAAAGTAAAACAATATAGCACTCAATGATATTTCACTAAATGCAAAAATAACATTTCACTTTTAGAAATATTAAATATAAATTGAACCTACAAAATGTATGCCCTAAATGGCAACCTACCTGTTAGGTAGGTCACAAGCAATAAAACCACACAGATGCATTCCTACTTAGTTATTTTTTTATTTTTCTTCTTTTTGTTGTTTTTATGATTAAAAAAAAATGAAATATACCTTTCAAACAAACAAAGGGAGGAATAAAAACTAAATTTGGCTTTTTATGAACAACAAAAAAGTAAATTAAAGGTGTACTTAATTACCTTGATATCCTAAGAAGTTACTATTTCTATAATTTTGAGTTGTAGACACTCTATTTTATGGTCATCATAGGATGGGATGGTTGTAAATTTGGGATCATCCCTAGTTGGGATGGCTGCTGTGGCCATTCTTGGGTGTTCAAATTAGGAATTCAGGGGTTGTTTCAGGCCAAAACAACCAAAACCTACAATATTTCAAAAGAAAAAATATGGTTGAAACTTAGCTAAGTCAAACAAGATAAGGATCCCACTGTGATTGCCACTGTAGAGTGGAAAAATAGCAAACCTAGTAGAGGTAAATGAGATGCATCTATTGCTATGTTGATCTAAGCAATACAAAAACGATATTTCAAGAAAGCATAAAATGACAAATAGATGAAACAAATGGGTGGTTCTCTTTATATTATTGCAATTGCAAAATATGCACTTATAAAATGTTCCCTTGATGGCTCTAAATTTATACAAATCATTACAATTTCCAAAGGATCAAATCCTTTCAAAAATCTAAGGTGCGCTTATAGTTTCTTCCTCGAACTCATGATTGAAGAGTGGGCTTTCGATGCCACCACATTATTATATCAATATTCTATCTTGATTCTCCTTCCTTGTGTGCTATGATACCTTGATATACACACAAATAAATCATATTTTTTAATAGCATGTGTGGATTAAGATGAAATCATGAAGATGCATGCAACAATGAGCTTGAAAGGGAAAATATATAATAGATGATTCAAAACTATTCCAAATGCTACCAAAACTTAGGATTATGTATATAATATGATCTAGAAATGATCTAATCAATAATAGAAAGGAAATTGCAAAAATATTTGTGGCCATACCTAGGTGTGCCATTTAGGACTACAAAATAAGAAATGCATAATAACAGATGCAGAACAACTCAAAATTACACCAAAACTTGATAGAAGGTATAAAACCTACTCTGTAATTGACCTATACAAAAATAGAAAGAAAATAGTGCTTATATTTGTGGCCATCCCTAGGTGATCCATTTAGGACTATCATAATTTGGGGGTCATCCTAGGGTGGGACGACCACCAAATCTGGTGGTCTTTGCCACCAATTCCTCTAGTATTTGGTCTAAATTAGTTCTAGGGGTGGTGTCATCAAAATTTGGGATCTAATTCACTCAAATGGGTTAGTTTTGTAAATAGAATACACATTTTGGAATCACTTGGAAACCTCCTTCGTCGATGGAGATCTCTAGGGAAAACATGCGATGAATGTGGTATAAATCTCAGTACCAATTCACTACAAAATATTTCAAACACTCCTATCTAAAATTAGGTGGAATGACTCCACTTTATAGATCAAGTGATACTATGGTCAAATGGAAATGTGAGGCCATGCAAGGTAGGTACCGTCATTTTTCCAAACCTTACCATGCATTGGAGGGGAAAGGAATCTCCATTTTGGGCCTCCAATTTGCAACTTGGCATGAAATTTATGCATCCTCAGACTAGCATGCTTCAATGGGTGAGGTAAATGGTAGAATCAGGGTGTCATTTGTCTCGCATTTGATATTTTAAGGGTCTAATGCCATGGTCATCCGACCTAGGGATGGTTGCTAGTGGTCATCCTTGGGTGGTATGTCCATGAACTATGGCCATCCTGGGGTGGGATGACCATGCCTACATGGCCCAAAACTTCCCAAACATGGGGTAGAACCTCCCAAAAGTGGCTAAGACCACTATTTAACCTTTAAGAGTTGCCCAAATGGGACATATTATTAGGATTAGATCGTGTACTAGTAGTATAATTATATTGATGTGATTTTAGTGTCTACATATAGTACCTTGCAATTCCCATAAAACTTTGCACCTCTATTGTAGAGCAGAAAAAATAGTGCACCTAGAAAAGGGAAATGAAATGCATATATTATCCTATCTAAGCATTCAAAAGTGACATTAAAGTAAGCAATAAGTGATAAATAAGTGAAATAAATGGGTGGTTCTAATTATATTAATTCATTTTTCAAATATATGGTTACAAAACTTCCCCTTGAGGGCTCTTAATTAATACAATCCATTACAATGCCCAAAGGATCTAATCCTTTTAAAAACTCAAGGTACACTTTCAGTGTATTCATTTTACTCATGATATAAGAGTGGGTTTTTCCTACTGCTACGATGATATATCCATGTACGAATATTTAAATCCTTCCTCGTATGCTGAAATACTTGGATCTACACACAAGAAAATAAAATTTATTAATAGCATGTGCATATTAAGATGAAATCAATAAAATGCATGCATAATTGAATACAAAATATAAAATAAATAGTGCAAAACTATTCCAAATTATACCAAAACTTAGCATAATGCATATTATCTATTTTAGGAAAGATCTATGTAGAAATTGAAAGGAAATTGTATGAATAACCTACAACCATACCTAGGTGTTCCAAGTGGGACTGTCATAATGAAAACCCTAATTGAAGATCCAAAACTGCTCCAAAATGCATAAAATTCTAATAAGATATATAAACTAATTTAAATATTATCTACACTAAAGTTGACTCAAAATTGTATGCCAATTTATGGTTATCATTGGGTGTTCCAATTGGGACTGTTAACCATCCCAAGTTGGAACGACCACCAAAATTTATAGTTTTTGCCACCAATTCAACTGGGATTTGGATCAAAATACTCCTAGGGGTGTTGTCATCAAATTTGGTAATATAAATAATATAAATAGATGGGTTTTGGAATGAATTTATGTATTTTGGGATGTCCTAGAAACTCCTTAGATTGATGAATATTCCAAAGGCAAATACGTGGGTAAAGGGGAGAGTGAAACTTAGTAGCACTTTATGGTAAATTCTTGCAAAGACCTCTCTCTAAAATTTGTTGGAAAGACTTAAATTTATAGCCCAAGAGGGTGATAGGGTAAAAATGGCAAGTTGGTGCATGCAAGGTATGTGCCACCACTTTTCAAAACCCTTACCATGTGTTGGGTGGAAGAGGCCTCCAATTTGGGCCTCCAATTTATAGGTTGTGATGGCTTTGACAAACCCTCAATCTATCATAAGTCATTGGGAAGGATAACTGGTAGAATTTTAGTGCCATTTTTCCTACCCTTGCATTTTTTCTGGGCCTAGGACATGGATATCCCACCCAAAAATGGTTGCAGGTGGCTATCCCTGGGTGGGACGACCAATTACTATGGCCATCCTGGGTGGGATGACCATGGCTACATGGCCCAAAAATTTCCAAAAGTGAGGTAAACCTTCCTAAAAGTGATTAGAACCACTACTTAACCATTTAGGGTTTCCCAAGGGGGCCATATGGTTCTGATAAGATTAGCATCATCACAATATAATCGAATTGAAATGTTTTAGTGTCTACAAATACCCCTTTTTGGGATGCATTGTGTGAAATAGAGCACAAAGCAAAATAGATGACTAAAATGTTAAATTATTAAGGTTATTTAGTAACCTAACCAAATTTATATGCCTTTATCATGGAAAGAGCATATAATATTAGAATCCTTACTTTTGACATAAATGAAGGATTTGATTTTGGTATATCTTTCAGCCATACTACAATGGCAATCTTAGGGGCTTATGGTATACTTGGTCTTGGTTTCATATTTGTCTTATTCTAGGATACGTGTGTCAAGGCCTCAAGGATACCAAGAATATATTTTGTTGAATTGGTACTAAATTATATGCCCCAACATAGGCTTAAAATTTATCTTTGGTAATAATTATTTTGAATGTATGCAAGTTGCACTTTTGAATGTTTGAGTGTTGATTTTGATTATGAATTTGTTATTATGACTACCCTCTCAAGAAACGAGTTGATGAGGGCATGACCAGTGATGAAAGTGATGATTCACTTGACCAATATGACTTGATTAGGGTTCCTTAAGTTTAAAACATTGTAAAATTTATCAATTTTGCTAGGATTTTGATGGTTTTGTTGATATTTCATTGAAAGGAAAGAACTAAATACCTCATTTTTGTGGAGCTATCCGAATGTAAAAATATTATTGGGGATTTAAGTAGATAATTTTAAATTTATAAATAAAAAATTTGGGTTCAATCTTGATCCTTTGTGAATTTAACAATTTTGACCTGTTTTTGGTGTTGTTAGGCCCTTTTCTTTTCATTTTTTCTCTTTTTTTGGTAATTTTTTGGTGATATTTCATGGAAGAAAGGAAATGAATACCTCATTCCCATGGAGCATTATTATTGTAGTGGTCTTCGTGGGGAGTGAATTGAAGCAGTTCAATTCAAATATGAATAATTTGGTTCAAGTAGCCTTATTGTAATTTACTCATCTTGTCGGATTGCATGGAGCACAAGTCACTGCAACTGCCAAGTGTATAGGGTAAATAACTAGGTATGAGGTACACTTGAGATTTTATTTTATTTTATTTTATTGTTGATTTTATGATTTTTTTATGGTGACCAAAGATATGCATTTATGTCTGATTCTTGGTTTGTTGATGTATTTATGGATGCAATATCATGTATGCATGTATTTTAATATGATGTTGGTTGATGATAAGTACATGTGTATATGTATAATGAAATGGATGATTTGTTAATCTATACTAATGAATTATTATTACCATTTGACACAATAGATGCTAGCACCATAGACTGTATAATGTTCATTGATTCATTTTAATGTTATCGTAAGACTATGTGATGGATTGTATAAATGTAAACTGACCAACTCATGATAAAATAGTATGGCATGTAATAAATAGTAATATGATATGCTATATAATGTCCTTTTCATTTTAATGAGACTCAAAAACTTTAATAACCTAGTCAAAAGTTATATATTAACCGTGTAAGAATTTTTGGCAAGGTATAAATGTACTAGAATGACCAAGATATTCAATATCCTTGTGTGTGCATGTGCTTTCATTGTTATGATAACACATAAAGTTATCCCAATTCCACACAATATTTATGCAGACCATTTGTACTGAAGATCACCCTACGAGTAGAATTATTCTTATTTTTGTACGTAGTTGGATTTAGACCACTAGGCAATACAGGCTATCAAAATCTAGCTCATTCGCATGTAAACATTCATTTGTATAAAAGTAGGTCGCTAATGTGACAAAAATATTGTCATGCATAAGGATACCAATATTTACAAGTAGTCTTGATGCCATCCAACCCATAATGAGGATCACCTTATGGTTGTCAAATTCTATGAATTCTAGGGATTCGAGTTCAATACTCCCTTCCTTTATTTTATTTTTAAATTTCTCCAGGGATTTTATCATTTTTGTATGGTAAGCAAGGGATTCTGGTTGTGATGAAAACCACTGTTTATTTTCTTTTGCTTTTGTTAGTGGTAAAATTCACTTTTTCTTTTGGGGAATTTTTGCTTTTGTTAGTGGTAAAAACCACCATTTATTTTGCTTTTTCTCTTTGGATACTTTCCCATATTTTGTGGGGACAAGGTATTTTGATTGCTTTGGGTAGGGAGGAGCTTGTCATTTTGTCAATTCTTAGTATTTTTAAACCATGCACATATGGGGATGAGCAAGGTAAACTTTTCACTTAAGGTAACACGAACCACTTTGTAGGTTTCATCTTTCCTTGTTCAAACTTGGATTTATTAGTGTGAAACGATGTTGGTATTATGATGTATACAAGGTACAATCAAAGCAAGACTCTACCTTATAAAAAGCATGATAACTTTATATAAAATCTAAAAATAAAACTAGTTATAGTTGAGTGACCAAAAATCCTAATGATACCTTATAACAAATAACTAGGTGAAGGGAAACAAACACAAATACGAAAGGTGGGGAATGTGTATGGAAAGGATAATTGTAATGTATATGGGTGTGAATAATGATAAAGTTGATTTTAAAGGTTGACTAGTGTAGTGGTTCTAGACATGTATGATCAACTCTAGAATACAAAATGCAGTGATGGGTATGCTTAATGCAAGTGATTGTATAATGCAACGATATGAAATGTAATGCAATATTTTTATATTTTTGTTATTTTAATGATGTTTTTGGATTTTAATACATATATATATATATATATATATATATATATATATATATATATATATATATATATATATATATATATATATATATACATGTGAAAAATGGGCTTAGTGGATGCCATTGGGGAATTTTGGGTGACCAAATGGTTTATAGATACCTTTGGGGATTTTTGAGTGACCAAAGGATTTATAGATACCTTTGGGGTTTTTTGGGTGACCAAATGGTTTATAGATATCTTTAGGGCTTTTTGGGTGACCAAAGGGTTTATGGGTACCTTTGAGGATTTTTGGGTGACCAAATAATTTATATATACATGTGGTGTTTTTTGCATGACCAAAGGGTTTATATATACCTTTGGGGTTTTTTGGGTGACCAAAGGATTTATGGGTACCTTTGGAGCTTTTTTGGTGACCAAAGGGTTTATGGATACCTTTAGGAATTTTTGTGTGACCAAAGGATTTATGGGTACCTTTGGGGATTTTTTAATGACCAAAGGGTTTATATATACCTTTGGAGTTTTTCGGGTGACCAAAGGATTTATAGATACATTTGGAGCTTTTTGGGTGACCAAAGGATTTATAGATACCTTTGGATATTTTTGGTAACCAAAGGGTATATAGATACTTTTGGAGTTTTTTGGGTGACCAAAAGGTATATAGATACCTTTGGAGATTTTTGGGTGACCAAAGGATATATAGATACCTTTGGATATTTTTGGGTGACCAAAGGATATATAGATACCGTTGGGGATTTTTGGGTGACCAAAGGTTTTATAGATACCTTTGGGGATTTTTGGGTGAGGTAGGACACTTTAATAATAAAAAGGTTGTAGGTGAAGGATATTCAAGGGTTCAGGCTTCTCACATCCTTCAATGGAAGCTAGGTGATAATTTTCAGGTCTAATCTAACTAGTGATAATGTTTGAACCTAACAAATTTTAAGTAAATTTATCCTACAAATGGGGCAAAAAGTTAGAGTTATGTTGATTCTATTTTAAACCAAGGTCAACAACATGAAACTCTCTAGGATGGAATTTCATGTTATAGTCTCTATTAAGCTACTCTTTATAAACACATAGATGCTCAACAACATTAACATGTCACTGAATAAGAAAATTTAATTGGTATAGGTGAGCCTGTCGTATAGTGTCATCGTTGATGAACTCTTGCATGGATATGCGTAGTGATGGAATTTCCAAATCTAAAG
The DNA here is from genome assembly GCA_028583015.1 of Wollemia nobilis. Lineage (NCBI taxonomy): Eukaryota > Viridiplantae > Streptophyta > Pinopsida > Araucariales > Araucariaceae > Wollemia > Wollemia nobilis. The sequence continues at coordinate 747,189 of JAQPPZ010009673.1, read as the reverse complement.
GCATGACAACCTTAGCACCATACACTAGTGAAAATGGAGTTGCCCAAGTGGGTGTCTAAATACTAGTGAGATAGGTCCAAAGGGCAAGAGAAAATTTAGTATGCCAATATTTGTGATTATCCTTAATGGTTTTCTTTAAAATAGCAATTATTGTTTTGTTTTATGCCTCAGATTTCCTGTTGGATTATGGATAATAGGGTGTAGAAACTTTGTGTTGAATTTTATATTTAGCTATTAAAGTATGCACATATTTATTCTTAAAAGGTGGCCCATTATTTGAAATTATTTCATGTGGGATACCAAAATGATAAATAATATTATGTAACATGAACTTTGCAATGCGAAGCCCAGTCATAGTGGTAAGGGAAATTGCTTCCATCCATTTTGTGAAATATTCAATGGCTGTAATGATGAACATGTGATAGCCTAAGGAAGAGGGTGACATTTTCTTAATTAATTCAAACCCTCATTGCAAAAAAAAACCACACCGATTGAGTCGATTGTAAGGCCTAAGAAGGTATGTGTGTCAAATTAGCATGTTGTTGATACTTTACACACTTCTTAATATAAGCACAAAAATATTTCTCTAAAAGTTGGCCAATAATAGACCATGTTAAAAATGCACTTTGTGATGGTGATGCCATTGAAATGGGCACCACATGTACCATCATGTGCTTGGGTAATTGCCTAAACTAACTCTTGATGATCTAATAAATGAAGGAGGATACCCTCATAACTCTGATGATACAATATGTATCCAAGTAAGACATATTCTACCACTTTTTGCTTGAATGTACATTTTGTGGCATGCAACAATCCATAAGGGATGTTACCAAGCTTTAGGTAATATTTTAGCTGGATGGACCAATATTGATTTGAAGAAGCCTCAATTGCATGAATTGCTTGATCCTTTTGAAGTTCATATCTCATGAATGTTGTTTGGGAGGGAACTTGTAGATATAGTGTTTTGTTTCTATCAAAAGAAGTTTGAGGAAATAAACTTCCCCAAGCAACATTATTTAAGAAATTGTGAATTTGATAGAAATATTCATGAGAAGGTTCAATTTGAATCATGTGGAATTCTACCATGGAGTGAAGTATTCACACTTATTTGTAGATTGCAGTAGTGTTTTGACTTGAATGGTGTTGCGGGCCAAACAAGGTGAATGGTTTCCTATTTTTGTCACATGCCCGTGCATTTAATTATCAACCCAGGGAGCTTCGTAAACTTGCGAAGAGTCGGAACTAGGTTACTACAATACCACTGGAGGTGAATCTGCTAATCCTACGTTTGGGGGGTGTTCTTGAGATGGTTGTCAATCATTCCCGCACTCCTCAATAAATTACGTAAGAAGAACAAAAATAAATCTACAAAAATAAATCATGTACACATTCCTGGAAATAAACCTACTGCAAATACTGGAACTAGTAAATTAATGAACGTTTCTATGAAAGCAATAAACTGATAAATAAATAGAAAAGAAATGGGGAAGAAATACTGGCTTGGAGTGGGCCCAGGCTCCAGCAGATTCCTCCCGATCGAACACGCGCTTAGAACTTCTGGAACTGGAATATATTTATCAACGTATTACAATCTATCTTCTGTAATTCAAAATGGATCTTTATTAATTATTTCTATATATCTTTCAGAACGATCTGCGTGTGTTTATATAACACACCCATAGAACTTCTATTACAGAAGTGGTTACAACAGTCGATTCTTCCCAGACTAAATTAGAATAGTCTGGCGAATGCAATCGACGTCTGGCATTCTGTTCTGAAGGCGGCGTGTTCATTTCGGTTCGTGCTTTGCCTGGCATCGGTAAGACATTTGGATACGTTGGTGCTATCTCCAATTTAGCTCTGCATGACGCAGAGCTAGAACTGCACCAGCCACTACCGTCCACGTCGTTCAACTCTGGTCAATGGGCAAAGAATCAGTGGCGCCTTCCGGTTGTAGGGAGGCGCTTGCCTCCTATTAGCGCCTTCTCGATTGTAGGGAGGCACTTACCTTTTATTAGCACCTTTCAGTTGTAGGGAGGCGCTTACCCTCTATTAGCACCTTTCGGCTGTGGAGAGGCGCTTGCCTTTGGTTGGCACCTTTCGGTTGCAGGGAGGCGCTTGCATTCAGACGTGCCTTCCGACTGTAGGGAGGCGCTTGTATTCAATCGATGCCTTTCGACTGTAGGGAGGCGCTTGTATTCAATCGGCGCCTTCCGACTGCAGGGAGGCGCTTGTATTCAATTGGTGCCTTCCGACTGTAGGGAGGCGCTTGTTCCCTTGGCGCCTTCCGGTTGCAGGGAGGCGCCTATGTTCTCTACATTGACTCCCGATGAAATAAAGTGCCAGGTCCATCAAAAGGACCTCGACCGTTCCAAATCTAACTAAATCAACTGCAATTCCACAAAACATACTAAAAGCACACAAATTAGATAACACGCATAATTATATCAAATATCTATATAATCATTCATAAAAGTATGCAATCCTTATTATACAACCGCATATTGATCCAAGAAATATGTACAAAATATGAGCATTTCTGGTGCTCATCATCCCCCCATGCCTAACATATGCCATGCCCTCGTGGCATCCAAACTGTAGGTAGCCCTCGAACTTTTCATCGTCGCCATCTCTTGGAGGATTCGGCTGCCCCTGCGGCCCGAGTCTGTCTTTTCATGCCGGCATGTGAAGGTGTGGTTCGCCTCTGCCTATGGGAAACTATGGCTGTTAATTGTCCCCTTCTTGTTCTGGCCGCTACTGGTGGTGGTATAGCCAGCGTTGTTCCTACCGATTGAAATGCAGCTTCGGTAGCTTGCCAGAGGTCGACGTCTGGAGGTTTGGCCTCTGCCAGAGGGATATCTGAGTTATCCCCTCTAGAAGGCACTACTTGGGCCTTGTATAATCCGGCCACTTCAGGGGTAAGCCCTGCATTCTCCTTTGCAATTGCAACGGCCTCCAATTGTGGGCCATATACTCCCCACCATTCCAAGTACCTCCTCATCATGGAAGGCCACCCTCGGGATGAACCATAGATGTCCCAAAACTGGCTGTCTTCTATCGGATTGACGCAGATGCCAGAATCTCCTTTTATCCTCGAGGATGCCTTCCTGGCCGCCTTGGCTGCTTTCATTTCTTTGCGCAACTACTCAAAATATTTTTGCCTTTCGACGAATGGTTGCATATCCCATTCGTCCTCCTCTGACTCGACGAAGGTCACTTTCACCTTCTGTCGAGCCATCCTGGGCCTCTTTGCCTTGGCCTCTATAGAAAATGTGGTGGCTCAGACAGGGGTCTCTTCTTTCTCCTTTGGGGACTTCTCTTTACTCTGAAGGATCGGTGTGCTATCTTCGGGGGTGATCCTTCATTCTCCTGTCTTCCTGGTGTCGACCCCTCAGGCTCTTCTCCTTCTTCAGGCCTGGGGAGGTCCTCCGTATCCTCTGGTCTTATCTACTACAGGAGGCCTTCGTCCTACTCTGTGTCACTCAAGACAATGATAGGGGGCATCGTAGGACTTCTTTCATTTTCACCCCTAAAAATAGAGGAATCCTCCCCTGCCTCCAGGCTACTCTGTCGGGCATCCGATCGAATCTCCCCCGAAGAGAATACTCATTCGGTGGATGTGGGAGAGTTCGTCGGCACTGCTTCTGCCCAATCAGTCTGTGTGGATGCCTCCTGTCTTGTTGTTCCTCTGTCCTGAAGTATTTGATTTTCCTCCTGCAACTGCTGGACCAGCTGCTCGAGCTGAGCGATTCATCTATCCTTTTCCTCCAATTCCTTTTGATGCTGGTTCTGGCAATCCTCCAGAATCTGCTGTGCCATCCAGCAATCAGTTTTCCAGTCGAGCGCCTCCTCCAAGGCCGCATCGATCTGGTCGTTGCTCCCGAAAGTTCCTTCATTCCATGGGCTCTGGTTCGTTAATTCTCGGAGGGTTTGAGTGGCAACGTCTATCTCTGTGTCACTCTGTTCTTCCTCTATCGAGAGGAATCACCGTAGACGTTTCCTCCTGGGAATTGGTTCGTCCTCACCACCAGCGAGTGGCGCTCCTTCCTCCTCATACTCGGGCACTAGGGAATGCCCTCTATCCTCTATGTCTCTGGGCACCGATGACTGCTCTGCTCCTCCTAGAAAATAGGGCAACGCCAATTGCCCGATGTTTGCTATCTCCTCTATAGGGGATGCTTCGCCTTGCCCTAATTTGGCAACCGCATTGTGTTGCCCTATTTGGCCGCCATCTCCCTCTGCATCGCGGTTCTATCCTTGTGCTTCTATGTGGCGGACCAATGCCGATATCAGCCCATGGTGGGCTAAGGCGGACGGTGCCCCTTTCTGGTACCGAGCCGCTTCATCTTTCAGAGCACTCGCCAGGTAGAAAGGTATATTCAATTTCCTCCCATGCACTAGGTGATTGAGGAAGTGCACATGATTAAGGTGCAGATGGGTATACTTCCCTGTGCATGTGAAGAATCGAGCAATCTGCTCGAACATCTTTCGCATATTCATGGGGAGGCTATTTTTGAGTAACCCCTCCCTGTCTACCTACACATTTCCTCCCGGCAGTAGTATTTCGGCGTATACTTTTAACACTCCGCCCTTGTATATACATTCCCCCGTGAGAGGCAATCCAGTCGCCTGTGAGATGAACTCAAGGGTGACTGGAATTTCCATCCCTCGTACTTGGGCCGCATCGCCCCTCAAAGAGGTGGCGAATTCTCTAGCTACCTCCACGTCCTGGCCCTGACTGACCAGGGTGCAGTATTCGAGCCACCCCTCGGCTTCGAATTGGGTCTTTACTGCCCCTCTGATCCCATCTGTGTCACTGGGTTCATTCTTCTTGATCGCGTGGTTCTTAGACCTTCCTCCCATGGCGCCTTCTGCTGCTGTATTTTTTTTGTCCTTCCTTCTTCAGGAAGGCGCCTTCTTATAGAAAAGATGCCTAACCCTAGCAGTTATGGAAGGTGCCCTCTCATTGGCACGCATTTTTGGCTATGGGGGGTACGATCTCTATGACAGCTGTATTTTTTGGTACTGCGTATTTATAAACAATTATATAAAAGATTTGATTTAATATGCGCGTACCTGATTCGGCATTCCAGTTGTCGTGGTAGCCGCTGATTTGCTGACTTGTGACACGAGGGAGGGGTGTGGTCATTTGATGATGCTTATTCGTGCGATGCTTCATTCCGCTCGAGGCATCCGATAGATGTAAATGTTGCATGCGGGAGGCATTCTTTGGTACCTTCCCCATGTGGATGGTGTCCATGTAGCACCTTTCCAACGTTGTCGATGCTCGTCTTCGAATGAATGCACCTTTCGATGCCTTCTGATTGGTGGGAGGCACTCTTGCCTGCATGCATCTTCCCAATGTGGGGGGGCCTCCTTCTGGTTCGTGCCTTCTCGATGTTGGAAGGCGTTCATCTTGATGAATGCGCCTTCCTGATGTTGGAAGGCGTATTCGGCTAGATGAATGCGCCTTCCTGATGTTGGAAGGCGTTTTTTTTTATTTTTTTTGGTGCCTTCCTACCATGGAAGGCGCCTATATATATATATATATTTTTATTTTTTTTTTTTTTTCTGGATGGGCGCCTTTCGGATGTAGTAAGGCACCTTCTTCTGGGCTTGGCACCTTCTGACTGCAGTAAGGCACCTTCTTCTGGTTGGTGCCTTCTGACTGCAGTAAGGCGCCTTCTTCTGGATGGGCGCCTTCTGACTGTAGTAAGGCGCCTTCTTCTAGACTCGGTGCCTTCTGACTGTAGTAAGGCACCTTCTTGTGGACTTGGCGCCTTCGATGTGGTAAGGCACCTTCTTCTGGACTTGGCGCCTTCTGACTGCAGTAAGGCACCTTCTTTTGGACTTGGTGCCTTCTGAATGCAGTAAGGCACCTTCTTCTAGACTTGGTGATTTGACTGGAAAAAGGGTGATCAAACCTTCCCAATTTTTTCATGCTGCCCAGATTCTATCTACGAGCCGGTGTCGGAATGCTGAGCCGAATCAGGCCTGGTTTCCCAGATACCTATCCCTCGTGCTGTCAGGTCCTCCACCTACAAAAAGCAACCAAAAAAGAAAGGAAAATAAAGGCAGTTAGACGCGTTCCATGCCTGTTAGGCCCTGGATTAGGATGCCTGCAGCTTGCATGCGGGCGTCGTCCCTGCAAAAAAACACACATTAAAAAAAACTATAACTAACTAAACAAATTGGGTGAGCACTTTCATGCCCACCATTTCACCTGTGAGAGTTCGGTCCAGATCTAGCAAGATGGGGTCTCCCCCATGCCTACTCTGGATTCCACCTGTAATGTTTCGGACGTATTATAGGGGCGTAGTCGGTGGCCATTGACTGTGAACATGGTGTTGCTGTCGTCAATTGTCTTAACGCGCACAGCCCCATTCCTAATGAGCTCTGCCACCTCATACGGCCCCATCCACCTCTGCATAAGTTTGCCCTTCCTTTCTTGGAACTGGGAATCGTACAATAGTACCCATTCCCCTACCTGGAACTTCTTCAGCTTGATGTGGTTATCATGCCACTTCTTTCTCTGCTTCTGTATAATCTCTGTCCTCTGCAAAGCATCCAATCGGATTTCGTCCAGCTGATCTAGTCGGTGAATCCTCTATTTTTGAGCTTCATCCAAGCTCAAATTTAATTCTGAAGCCGTCCTCAGAGTTTTGATTTCGAACTCGATGGGCATCATCGCATTTTTTCCATAGACCAGTTGGAAAGGTGTGCATCCTGTGGTGGATTTCCACGTGGTGTTGTATGCCCAAACTACCTCCGACAACCGTGTGGCCCAATATTTCTTGTGTTGCTGCACGGTTTTGGTCAGGATGTTTTCTATCTCCCTGTTTGTCACTTCTACTTGCCCGTTCGCCTATGGATGGTAGGGCATGGTTTTATTGTGCCGAACTCTATACTGCTCCATCACCTCCTCAATCAATTTGGAGGTGAATTGGGGCCCTTGGTCTTGTTGTTATCTCCTGAGGAACCCCAAATCATGTGAAAATATGGGCAAATAAGAAATCGATGACCGTTCTTTCCTTTGAGTCCCTTAATGCCTGCACTTCCACCCATTTGGTGACGTAATCCGTGCAGACCAGAATAAACCTCCTTCCCATCGAAGGTGGATTAAATGGTCCCACGAAGTCCATGCCCCATTTATCAAAAGGTTCCAGGTGTACCTGGGGCTGCAGGGGCATTTCATCTCGATGGGTTGGTCTACCCATCCTCTGGCACTCGTCACACTTGCTGGTATATGCTGCCGCGTCCTTGAATAGAGTGGGCCAAAAATACCCCACTTGCAGGATTTTGTAGGTAGTTCATTTCCCTACAAAGTGTCCTCCGCATGGCTCATCGTGACATGCCTTGAGCACTTCTGAAAACTCCTGTTCTGCTATGCATCTTCTTATAATTTGGTCCCATCCTATTTTAAATAGGAGACCATCCATCCAAAGGAATGATGCGCTCTTCTCTATGACCGCCTGCTTTTCTCGGTAGGAGAGAGCAGGTGAGGTCCTTCCGGTGGCCAAGTAATTGGCTATGTCTGCATACCATGGAGTTTGTTCACTAATAGCGAATAGATGTTCATCCAAAAACTGATCTTCCACTGCTTGATGATCTACTGGTATCAATCTGGATAGAAAATCTACCACGACGTTGTCCTTGCCCGGTTTATCGACTATAGTGATGTCGAATTCCTGCAATAGCAATAGCCATCTGATAATTCTGCCACCAATGGCCAGCTTGCTCATCAGATACCTGATAGCCACATGGTCCGTATGGACGAAGACCTTGTATCCCGTTATATAGTGATAGAATTTGTTTATTGCATGGACAACTATGAGGAATTCTTTTTCTGTCACTGTATAGTTGAGCTCCGCTCCCGCCAAGTTTTTACTGACATAATAGATGGCATAGAATTCTTCGTCATCTTTCTGCTCGAGGACTGCTCCGATCGCACCGTTAGATGCATCGTAGTAAATATGGAATGGTATGGCCCAATTCGGTCCTCTCAAGACCGGTGCAGATATCAATTTTTCTTTCAACAATTGGAATGCTTCTTCGCAATCTCCCATCCAATTGAACTCTACGTCCTTAGAAAGTAGGGTGTGCAGTGGTTTGGCAATCTTACTAAATTTGACGATAAATCACCGATAGTACCCGACTGATCCAAGGAAACTTCTTACCTCCTTCTACGTTCTGGGGCTAGGTAGGTCTCTGATGACCTCGATCTTCCTCTTGTCTACTTTTATTCCTTCTGCAGAGAGGTGGTGTCCCAACACGATGCCTTCCTGCATCATCATAAAACATTTTTCATTACTTAGGGACAAATGATTTTCCTTGCTCCTGTCGAGCACTCTTTCCAGATTTGTCATTGCCTCCTCGAAGGTTTCTCCATAGGCGGTGAAGTCATCCATGTATACTTCCACCCCGTCTCCTATCATATCATAGAATATGCTAAGCACCGCCCTTTGAAAGGTGGTCGGTGCGTTGCACAGTCCAAAAGGCAATACCTTATAGGCAAACGTTCCCCATGGATAGGTGAACGTTGTTTTATCTTGATCTTCTTCCCCTATCTGGATCTGGTTGTAACCACTGAAACCATCCAGAAAGGAGAAGTATTTTCTTCCTGAGAGTGTGTCCAAGACCTGATCGATGAACGGGAGTGGGAAGTGGTCTTTCTTAGTCACCTTGTTCAACGCCCGGTAGTCCACGCAGATCCACCATTTCCCATTCTTTTTGGGGACCACCACTAATGGTGATACCCATTCACCATCAAAAATTGGATATATGAATTCGGCAGCCAAAAGTTTGTGCAGTTCTTCTCTGACAATGTCTTTCATTGCTGGGTTCATCCTTCTCTGTGGCTTCCGACTAGGAGTTGCCTGGTCATCTAAATAAATCCGATGGGTACATATTTTTAGGCTGATGCCATGCATATCTACGTAGTCCCATGCAAATGCTTGCTGGTGTTTTACCATAAGCTCTTCCAATTTTTCTAGCTGTGTGGGCATCAACCTGCTATTGACGTTTAATGTCCTTCCCGGCCCAACGTGTATTTGTTGGATGTGCTGATCTTGGGTGCCAGTCAACGGCGATCCAAGTGCGGGGGTGGATGATTCTCCATGGAGAAACTCCATGATAGCACCATCCTCATCCTCTTCTGCCACCTCCTCCAAGGTCATCATCGACTGGATTATGGACAACTCCGTAGTTCCATGCTCGGTGATCCTGGGTTCTTCTGTCGAGTCCATAGACTGAGTTGGCGGTGAAATGGTCAGCCTTTTGACATTTTGCCCATTGGAGATGGTCATTAGCCCATCCCGACAGCTGATGTAAGCATCAGCTGTTGCCAGCCATGGCCTCCCCAAAATGAGCGGGTAACCACCCAGCCTGGTCTTGGTTTGCAAAACTAGAAAGTCAGCTGGATATTCCCATGCACTGACTGTTACGATCACATCTTCCAACATTCCTTTCGATGACATGGTTGATCGATCGGCTAACTGCAGCACTATCATGGTTGGCTTCAGGTTCGTGAGCCGTAGCCTCTGCATGGTCTCTTGAGGCATCACGTTGATGGCTGCCCCGAGGTCAACCAATGTGTTGGATAGGGAATGTCCTCCAATTTTTATGGTCAACACTGGGCTGCCTGGGTCTGCATACTTCGGATGATGTGTTCTACCCATCATTAGATCTCCCACTTTACCCATGACGTTGATAGTCTGGGTAGCTTTTCATCCCGGTCTCCTTAGACACATTTCTCTAATTGCCTTGGTGTAAATGGGGACATCTCGAATTGCTTGAAATAATGGGATTGTCATCGTGAGATTCTTCAAGCTCGACAAGATGTCAAATTTTGGCTGTGTTGTTTTTCTTTGTTCCTACAGCTGGCTAGGAAATGGAGCCTCCGCTCTCTCAAGTGCTTTTCCCTCTTCTACCAGAGGTGTCTCCTCTATTTCTGCCTCCTCTTCTACTAGTGGAGGTATCTCTACCATTTCTTCCTCCTCTTCTACCAGAGGCGGAGTCTCTACTCCTAGCTGCCTACCTGATCTAAGCTGAATATTGTACATATGGTACATCTCACCTTCTACGTTGTATGCCGACTGATTTACTCTGTTGTTCGGGTTTGCTGTCGGTTGTGCTGGTAGCTGCATAGGTCTCGCTGCTGGCAATGCTGGTAAGTTCTGTTGGATGTGAGCAGGAGCTACATTCTATGGAGTCTGATTCCATGCATTGTGGCCTCTCCACTGCTGCCCAGGATATGGATATGGCATCCATGGCTGCTGATTCGGGAATGCTGCTGGGGGTGCGTTCGTCCAGGGTGACGGTCCCCACCACCCCATATTAGGTGGTTGAGGGGGTCCTTGGTGCATGTATGACCGTCCCCCATATGATGGCATTTCGGTTGGTATATTCCCCATGGGGGCTATGGCCAACTCTTCCTATTGCCTATGAAGTAGGCCTCCGTGCTCTCAGCCGCTTCCTGGTTACTGGGCAGTTGTGGGCACAATCGAGTTTTATGATTCAACCTACAAACTACGCATACTCTGACCTTGTTTTCTGGGCATGCATTCTTTGCATGCCTTCCTCTACATTTTGGGCAGAAATAGGCTAATGCTGCATCATTTTCTTGTTTCTTCTTTTCTAACAATAGCGTATCCATCTGTAGTGCTAGAGATGAGAGCATTTCACTCTTCAAATCCTCTAGCATGTTGCCTATTTCTATTTTGGTGACTGAAGCAGTCGCCTTCATGGTCCTGGCGGTGATTTTGCCTCGCCTTCTCGAGTAGTTCCAGCATAATTTCTGGATGTCATCCATAGCATGCTGATAGACATCACCTCCAGAGATCATGTTGAGAGCCTCCAGTGACTCATTGGTAAGTCCCCTCAAGAAGATGCTTTTGAGGGACTTATCAGATAGCTTCGAGTGAGGGGACCATTGAAGATTAAAGCTGAATCTCTCCCAATACTCCTCGAGAGACTCATCTTCTCTTTGTGTCATGCTCAGGACCTCCTCCCTGGAGTCTCTTGCTCTCCCAAAATCTTGATATTGCTCTAGAAAGAGCGTCTTCATCTGGTCCCAAGTGGTGATGTGTTTGTCTCCCAGACCGATGAACCATCGTAGAGCTGCATCGTCTAATGTAGAAGGAAATAATTTCAACTTCTGTGCATTTGATTTGTAATCCATAGACCTGCACAAAACATCAAACTTGAATAAAAATAGGTCAGGGTCCTCAGTCGGGTGTCCTCTGAAGGACGGGAGGTGAGCAGGGGATATGTTTTTCATTTTGGTATCTCCTACTCCCTCCTCTATTGGGAAACTAAAGCCAGATGAGACTTCATCGTTATCTACCATTTTTTTGGGAAATGTGGTTTCTAATGCAGCGTTTATGGCCTTCCGATCGTTTAAAACTTTCTGAGTCAATGCTCTAAGGTTGTCTGGCGAGATCGTCTGATCCTCCATAGCCTTCCACAATAGGGCTTCCTCTAGAGGAGTCCTATTAAATAGGGGATTTATGATGATTCATTCTTCCCCTTGTTGATGGGATGAGGTGGCACTTTGCACAAAGTGCGGTTCCTCACTCCAATGGATTGCTGGTAGGTCGGGCGAGTCTAACTCAAATCCAAAATGCTCGACTGACTCAGGTCCTGATGGATTAGTTCTTATAAAGCGACCGTCAGGTCCTCTTCTTCTCGAAGAACTCATGCAAGGTCAGATGAAGGTTTCAGGGTATTGTAAGTAATCTAATTAAGATGCTTCCCCGACAACGGTGCCAAAATGTTGCGGGCCAAACAAGGTGAATGGTTTCCTATTTTTGTCACATGCCCGTGCATTTAATTATCAACCCAGGGAGCTTCGTAAACTTGCGAAGAGTCAAAACTAGGTTACTACAATACCACTGGAGGGTGAATCTGCTAATCCTACATTTGGGGGGTGTTCTTGAGATGGTTGTCAATCATTCCCGCACTCCTCAATAAATTACGTAAGAAGAACAGAAATAAATCTACAGAAATAAATCATGTATACATTCCTGGAAATAAACCTACTGCAAATACTGGAACTAGTAAATTAATGAACGTTTCTATGAAAGCAATAAACTGATAAATAAACAAAAAAGAAATGGGGAAGAAATACTGGCTTGGAGTGGGCCTAGGCTCCAGCAGATTCCTCCCGATCGAACACGCGCTTAGAACTTCTAGAACTGGAATATATTTATCAACGTATTACAATCTATCTTCTGTAATTCAAAATGGATCTTTATTAATTATTTCTATATATCTTTCAGAATGATCTGCGTGTGTTTATATAACACACCCATAGAACTTCTATTATAGAAGTGGTTACAATAGACTGATTCTTCCCAGACTAAATTAGAATAGTCTAGCGAATGCAATCGACGTCTGGCATTCTGTTCTGAAGGCGGCATGTTCATTTCGGTTCATGCTTTGCCTGGCATCGGTAAGACATTTGGATACATTAGGTGCTATCTCCAATTTAGCTCTGCATGATGCAGAGCTAGAACTACACCAGCCGCTGCCATCCACGTCGTTCAACTCTGGTCAACGGGCAAAGAATCAGTGGCACCTTTCGGTTGTAGGGAGGCGCTTGCCTCCTATTAGCACCTTTCAGTTGTAGGGAGGCGCTTACCTTTTATTAGCGCCTTCGTTGTAGGGAGGTGCTTACCCTCTATTAGCACCTTTCGATTGTGGAGAGGTGCTTGCCTTTGGTTGGTGCCTTCTGGTTGTAGGGAGGCGCTTGTATTCAGATGGTGCCTTTCGACTGCAGGGAGGCGCTTGTATTCAATCGGTGCCTTTCGACTGTAGGGAGGCGCTTGTATTCAATCGATGCCTTTCGACTGTAGGGAGGCGCTTGTATTCAATTGGTGCCTTTCGACTGTAGGGAGGCGCTTGTTCCCTTGGCGCCTTCCGGTTGCAGGGAGGCGCCTATGTTCTCTACATTGACTCCCGATGAAATAAAGTGCCAGGTCCATCAAAAGGACCTCGACCGTTCCAAATCTAACTAAATCAACTGCAATTCCACAAAACATACTAAAAGCACACAAATTAGATAACACGCATAATTATATCAAATATCTATATAATCATTCATAAAAGTACGCAATCCTTATTATACAACCGCATATTGATCCAAGAAATATGTACAAAATATGAGCATTTCTGGTGCTCATCAAATGGTTGGTATATCATCAAAAGGTTTCTATGGTATTGAAAACCCTAATGAGACCATTGTGTTTGCAAAATAGGTAGATGATCAAGGGAGTGCATCAATATCATACCATTTAAATATTACCAGAATTTTATCCATAAGGGCTTTATAGGCTTGCGAGATCAGGCATCTACATTGTAATATTCCCTAGACTTGGTTCACTATGAGTAAAGAATCACCAAAAATGTTAAGCTTAGTTATTTTCATGGCGGTTGTTGTTTTAAGGCCTATGAAAAGAGCTTCATACTTGATCTTATTGTTGGTGCACAAAAATTGAGTTTGAATGAAAGAGATACTGTATCCCCTTGAGGTATGAAAAACATAATTCTTGTGCCACCCCCTTGCTCATCCTTAGATCCATCAAAAAATAGAGCCATATCATCCTGTGCTTCAGGTTCTTCAAGATCAAGTGATTTTGACACTTGACATATTCCATCATCAGGAAGCTCTACACTAAGAGGTTATTTATATTGAAGGGAGCCTCTATGAGTTGATCGACTATGACCTAACCTTTAATTTATTCTTATCCAATGTAATCAAGGTCAAATTACCTCAACAACATAATCCATTTTGTTGTGTGATTGTTATGGTAACTATGAATCATCATATCGTAATGGATTCTCTTTGGATAATATATATGTGGTATGATTTAGCATATAACAACATATATTTTTAGTAGTAAAAAGCACTACTAAGAATAACTTATCAATGTATGCATAATTTATTTTGTAACTGACTAGGGTGCATCTAATATAGTAAGTAGCATGTTATTTGTGCAATTCATTCTTTTGGGCCAACATGGTGACTAATGCAAGCTCAATAGCTGATATGTATAGATAGAACAACACTCTTGATCAGGGAGGAGCCAATACTAGTAGTGAAGCTAGATATTGTTTAATCTCATCAAATATGGATTGAAACTCGTCATTCCACTTAAATGCAACCCATTTGTACAAAAATTATTTCATAGGTCGACACTTGTCTAACAATTTCACTATGAAGCACTTTATGGATGTGATATTTCCTTGTAGACTATGTAGTTACTTGATAGTAGTGGGGGTAGGCATTTCATGGATTACCTTGACATTATTTGGATCAAAATATTTTCCTTTTTTAGATATTATGGATCCCAAGAGTATTCTAGATGCGATTTTGAAGACACACTTCTTGGAATTTAGTCTAACCTTGTCTTAGATGAGGCAATTGACAACTTTGTGCAATACATTGATATGCTCATGGCATAGTAAAGATTTAGGTAATAATTCATGCATGTTTCCTCAAAAATTTTGTGCATTTAGTCATGGAATATGTAATTTATAGCTCACTGGTAGATAGAACTAGCATTTTTTATGCCGAAAGGCATGAACTTATAAGAAAATGTCCCCAAAGGCATTGTGAATGCTATTTTGAGTTGGTCTTCTAGATTAGTAAGAATTTGGTTGTATCTAGAGAAGCGATACATTAGGGATAACATCTCATGGCCTACTAGGACATCCACCAATGCATCAATGTTTGGCAAAAGGAATTCATCCTTAGGACTCACATTATTTAGATCTTGAAAATTTGTGCAAATGTGAATCCTTCCATCAAATTTCTTGATAGGTACCATGTTGGACACCCATGATGTATAATCAACTAATATAATAAAATTGATATCTAACAATTTTTGCAATTCATATTTCATCATTAGGACTATTGGTGGATGCATTTTGCATAACTTTTTCTTGACTACTTTTGCATTTGGATCAATCATAATATTATGCATGACTAAATTGGGATCTAGTCCTAGCATATCTTTATAGGACCATGCAAAAGAATATTTTTTCTCTTTTAGAAGATTTGTATAATCAGCTTCTCAATAGGGGATAAGCCTTACCCTAAATTGATAAATTGGGTATTCTCAGGATCTATGTTGATATCCCTATCAATTATTGTCTCAATCGAAACATGAGATCCATCTTCTAACTGGTGTGGAGTAGGAATCAAATGAATGTCATAATATGGGTTTATGTCATCAATTGGAAAACAATGCTCAACCTCAACATGAAAGACATTTTGAGTAGATCTTGGAAAAAAATGAAATGGTTGTAACATTTCATCACAAGACCAATACTCTTATGGATATGGGGGAGAATATCCCTAATCAAAGTCAATTACCTCAAGGTCGAGGTGTAATGGCTTTAATGGGTTATTCAGATCATTCGAGGGTGCAATAATATCTATGGAAATAATATTAATTGATAGATTATATCCATTGGATGGGTTATTAGGTCTAGATACAAAAGGTTATCTCAAGACTCACAAGGGTGGTTGTAGTAGAGGTGGAATGACTAGCAGTGGTCGATGTGGAAGGCGATGAGTTTGATATTTGAGTGGCAAAAGCTATCGCTATATGGTATGCTACAATGGGAATATACATAGATATAATTCTTCTTCATAATAAAATGGGATGACCTATTCATATTCCTCATCTAAACTAGGGGAGTTAATAGAAGCTACATTGAGATACAATTCATAATCAGATGTACATTCATAAGGGGAGCTTGATTCTCTTCTACATTATCAAATGGAAGAGTATGCAAACCTTCACATTCTTCATAGGATTTAGTGCAATCGTATGATATTCCTTGATCTACCATATTTGCAAGGAAATAATCCTCCAAATATTGGACATGATTAGTATTAGCATAAGGATCGCATGAAATATCATCCCTATAATTTAAACCTAGGTGCTCTAAAATTTATGTGAGGACATCAAAAGGCATAAGTTTGTTGTGTCCTAAGCTAGATTTATCATATTATAATTAATATTGTGACTGGGAAGAAACACGAATACCTTTTTTGTACACTGTAAACCATATCCATACCAATGGTAGTTATGGAGATATCTCATGGCATAGTCAGGATTTGACATGTAATTGATATATTTACCAAAGGGTTATTCATCCTATTATTGATAAGGATATGGTTCTATGCCATATTCAATATCCTCATATATGATTTTTTTTTATTGGGAGGTATACCTAGAGGTATAATGGTACCTATGGGAAGATGAGGTCATCAAATATTCTATATTGTCTCAATGGCAGGAACTATTGTGATGTTTATCACTAGGTATTCTCCTAAACCTATATTAGCCAAATGTATTGTGACATAGAATGGTGAGGATGGAGGAGATAGAAGTGAGGCTTGATATGACTGAATTATTACCTCATGATATGGTTCCTCATATGCTAGACTTAAAATATCTTCTATGGAAATGGTATATATGATTGGAGGGATCTCATCAATAGGCCTCTTTGACATGTTCCTCTATAGAGGATGTGATGATGATGAAGGTGTATCTGAAGGTACCAATGATGTGCATGTCATAGAATAACATGGTAATGGATCAATGGAAAGTTATGGTGAAGGAGTCAGAACTTGAATGGACGTATTCGGTTGGAAGTCCACATGAGTTGACACCAAGGTCGATTCGGGGATAAGTTGCACCAACTTGCAATATTTAAAGAGCTCAAGGTCTATAGAGACAACATGAACTTGCCCTTTGTGAGTGTACTTCAAAAATTGATGATCTAGGGATGGTACGCACTTCATGTTCTGAATCTAGTGTCTACCTAGAAAGATATTATACACCATTGTACCCTCTAGAATGTGATACAACATTTATATGTTTTTTTTTCCCACTTGAATAGGTAACACTAAAGTGAAAACTGTTGATCATATAGTATCATTTAATGATCTAAGGGTATATGTGGGTGCAATGATGTGAGATGCTATAATACCTAGATGTTTGAGAGCATTTGTGGTGATGATGTTGCTTCAAGAAATAGTTTCAATCAGAACTCTTTTATAAGGTGTTCCATTTAAACATGCAATTATGTGTAAGGGAATATAAACTACCTCATTTGATATTGGTTTGAGTTCATGTTCATAAAATGTGATTACTAGCTCTTTATACCTGTTGAACATGTCCCACAAAATTGATAAAGGAGTTAGACTCCTAGGACTACATTTCAATAAAATTGAGTATCTCCATAAAATCTTCTTGATGACGTGGAGACTGTTGAATAATATCATAGATAGAGAGTCAAGCTGATGGTATTTGCAATATTTGAGCAAGCTTACTCTTTATGGTGACCAATGGACAAGGTGGAAGGATTTGAACTTGAGGTTGTGGTGATTGTGATGTTGAGGGAATATAATTCGAAGCTATAGGTGGTGTAACTTTATTTGGATAACACCTATTCCTTGTCACAATGCTAACCATCCTGATGAACCCTTGTTGAGGGGGTGTTGTATGGACCTCATTTACCTATTTGGATTGATTTGCCTACACCTCATGAGTGGGCAATAAGTATTTAAATAAACTTATTTATTGATTGTTTTTGGCAATAGGGTTATCAACTTAAAGATCATTCCTTTCAATCATATCTTGTACTAGGTTTCTGAACTCGTAGCACATTTGCATGTCATTCCAATTCTAACTATGGTACTTATAGTATAGGTATTTACGATATCCCATAGGTTTTTGTTTACTTGTACTCAGATCTATAGGCCAGGCCTCAGGTAGAGTAATTACTTTGACCACCCATACATGATTGAATAGGAATCCATAAACTTAGTGAAAGGTATAAATTATATCTTAGGGCGACGTTGCTATTTTTTCCCTTGATTCACTTGAGTGTTGTTATTATAACTTGTAGGAGAAGGTTGGGCCTTCTAGTTTACCTTCTAAGTTATAATTGGTTGTATAGGATCTAGAATACTAATGGCAACTTGATTAATTATTGAAAGTTTTGGTTGAATTGGATTGCCATTTTTGTTCTTATTCCACTCCTTCATGCAAGGTTTTGTGATTTCCCCCTCTTGAATTTGGATTTATTTGATTGTTCTAGCTTGCACTAAAGCATATTAAAGATTTTGGTATTATTGGAGTTGTATCAATAATGATATTATATTTAAATAACTCTTGGAAAACATGCGAGTCAACTCATATGTTGGTAGTAGGTATGGTATCTTAGAAAGAAGCATTCACCACATGTTACCATAATATGTGATTGACTCATATTCATACTTATTCAACCACATGAGATATGTTAAAGTCACCTTTCGCTTAGTGTTAAAGGAGAAAAATTCTATGAATGCATCCGTGAATTGTTCAAATATATGGATGTTGTGCCTTAGGATTTAATTGTACTACTCTATGACTGGGACAGAGAGGGTAATCAAAATAATTATCAAAAGTAAGGCATCATAATCATAGATATTGAAGCATTGGTTCATGAACCTAGTGATATGCTCTTGTGCATCTTCCTCTCCTTTGAATCTATCCAACTTGGGCATTTTTAAATGATTTGGGTATGGAGGGGAAGGTATTAGTGGGTGAAGCAGTTGACTACAAAGCTAGCACATAGTGGTCTTTTGAATATTGGAACTAGAGGTTTTGTTTCATATGATTTCCATGTGCTCAAGCAATGCTATATATACATCATAGGATTTAGTCTCCTCTTTTTTAATTTTTCCCTATGGATGAGGGTGAGGATGTGAGACAAGCAAAGTCTCCCCAAGATCAAATAATGCTCCATAAGATCAATCACACACAAAATAGGAAAACCCACAACACCAATATTAAGTGTTAAAACCCTACATTAAATGAATAAGAGAAACATCCACTATGAAGCTCACTATATTACTCAATGATTCAACAATACAAGAATGCTTCAATGTTATGCAACAATATGCATCAACATGATATGACAAGATGTAGTTGACAACACCCCTATTTAAAGATAATATTTTCTACTACAACCCTAAAATTTCCCTAATATTATCACAATATTATCTTGAGATATGTGAAAAATCTTATCACAATCTTATCTTGAGATGTGTGACAAGTAGCATCTATCAAATATTAAAAAGTGATTGGTTACTTTTTAATATTTGCTAGAAAAGGGGAAATAATTTTTTCCACAAATTAAATATTCTTAGCACCCTTATTTTATTTATTAATTGGGTGTGAATATTTTTACATAAAAAAGAAGTATTTTCTAATTCAAATATTATTCTTTAGACTTTACATTTTCATATAAGAATAATTTACACAAAATTGCATTACATATTCCAACACTCCCCCTTAATGCAATATTGAGGAAAGAAATTATGAAACAAAGAAACATTCTCCTAAATATACAAACGGGGATGAGAATCAAATGAGTAATATAGTTACAATGAGCTTCTATGACCAATAATGGTCTACAATAAGGCACCAATACAAAATGGGCCAAAATGAGACTGCAAGCCCCCAACAGAGTAGCTTAAGATACAAGCATCTTACAAAGCCATCCACAACCACAAGTGGTTGCAAATGACAAGAAGAAAACATCAGAAGCATGTACTAAATAAGCCTGAACAACCCCAAATGGAAGTACCTACAAGCTACAAGCAGCTCAACATAATATTAGCTAGATACATCATCATAAATATATTCACCACAACATATATGAATATCCAAAGATGGTGAGGGAAGAAAGTAGAGAGGGGAGGGCTCTGGTCCCTCCCCTGCTCCCCCTCCCATGGCTCCTAGTTCCTGCCCAGTTCCTGGCTCAACCCAGGTCATCCCTCCCGGGGAGTGGTTGTTTGCAGATGATCTCCTGGGGAGATCCTTCTCCACTATCTGTGCCCCTCCCGGCCGGCTAGGGTTTCCTTGGTTGTTTTTTCGGACTGGTGCTTCCCAGGGATCCCTGTTTGGTTGGGGATCCCTTCCATTTTTCCCTCAGGCTTCCCCCTGGGGTTTTTTGCAGGTTATTCGCATGGATCTGGTCCCCTGCGTTTCTCGGTGCGGTGGAGGTGATGGTTTAGGGTTTGGAAAACTTCCCCCTTTTTCTTGTGAATCCTCGGCGGGCTCTGTGCTTGGACAGGATTCTTGGTCCCTGCTGCTGGGATCCTCTTCTATTTTCTCGGGGTGGGTTCTTTGTGGTGCAACTCTTTGGTCACTTCCTGATGGGATGGATCCTCTCTGTGCTGGCTGTCGGCTTCCTGCAGGATGGCTCTCGCTGAACGGAATGTTTTCCCGATGGGCGGGATGGTTTCTCCACAGGGCGAGATCTGCCAAATCCGCCAGTTTTCCCGTGAGGCGGGATCCTTTATTTTCTGCTGGTTTCCCGGATGGCAAGATTTTCCTGTTGCTTCCCGCTAGGCGGGACTATTTGTGGTGGTTTTTACTGCTTCCCGCAAGGTGAGATTTTATTGTAACGGTTTTTCTTTACTTCCTGCTGGGCGAGATCTTCTCGATGGTGGTTTTTGGCTACTCCCCGCTGGGCGGGATCTCCAAAACTACTTTCTTTCTTATTTGTCTGTTTCTTGCTGACAGGGATTGTTTCATGCTTACTGTTACCACTGGGCGGGATTTCTGTTTTGGTGTTCAGTTTCAAGGGATTGATGCCCTAGGCCCATTGCTTATGTAATCAGGTTTTTTTAGGGGTTACGTTTTCTGTAATAGGCTTATACATAAAGCCAGGAGGCATGATGCAAGGCTGATTTTGTACATAAGGTTTTGGGATCCTCTATAAAAACCTTTTTTTAATCTACTATAATAATTACCAAAAAAAAAATATCCAAAGATGATAAAAAAAATGATCTAACAAATAGTGAACTATAAGTCACAAAAATATGCCAAGCCATACTTATAGTCACGTGCTATATAGTTGATCAGAAAATATCATATACAAAATTGCATAAAGCAAAAAAGGAGTAACATGATAATGCAAACTCTAAAGTACCATGTACAAAAGTAGCACAAGGCTAAAAAAAAAGTACCATGTACAATATTTGCATAATGTATATGAAAATAATAAAGTGTGCACACCGGTTGCATAAAGCCAACCATAAAATATCATGTAAAAAAGTAGCATTAATGCTAACATGAAAGTACCATGATAAACCTATTGCATAATGCCAATTACATAAAAAACATGTACAAAGTTTCACAAGGCAACAAGAAAGTACCATGTAAAAGAGTTACATAAAGCAATTTCATCATATACCATAATTGCACAATGCCATCTACAAAGTAACATGTAGAAAAGTTGTACAAGGCAAACAAGAAAGTACCATGTTCAAAAGAGATGCAAAAAAGCAATTATACCACCAAATATCAACTCATATATATAGCACAAAACACCTCATAAGGATGAATTTTTCATAACACAAGTGTAAGTACACTTCATTCCCCCGTGAGGACAACTTCACCAAAGCAAGTGAGTCCCTCAACTTACAAAATTGCTCCTTGGTAAGAGGTTTGGTGAAAAAATTAGCAGAATTAGAAGATGGTGGACAATACTCCAACTGAATAGTCCCATACAATCCCTTATCTTTGATAAAGTGGGCTTAGATTTCAACATGCTTTGTCCTTTGATGCATTATAGGATTTTTAGCCAAGGCAATAGTTGATTGATTAATGGAGAGCAAACATGAAGGACCAAATTTCTCAAAGCCAATTTCCTTCATGAGGGTATGAAGCCAAAAAACTTCCTATGCAGTTGTTGTCGTAGCCTTATACTCTGCTTCCATTGTAGAAAGAGTAATTGTATCTTGCTTCTTGGAAGACCAAGAGATAGTTGCAGACCCAATACTAAAAATATATGTTGTGGTAGACTTTATGTCTATTCTATCCCCTCCAAAATCAAAATCAGCATAGCCGAAAAGAGCAAAGGAAGGAAGCCTAGAATACTTGAGTGCCAAATATCTAGTACTTGAAAGGTACTTCAAAATCTTCTTGGTAGCTTGTAAGTGCTTAATATAAGGTTTTTACATGAACCTAGCCATCATACCAACTGCAAAAGCAATATCTAGCCTTGTGATGGTAACATAAAGAAGACTACCAATGAGATTCTTATACAATGTAGCATCAACCAACTAAGATTTTGTACTTATTTCCAACTTAACCCTTGTAGAAATATGAATGGAATTAGGATTGCCATTGTCCAAATTAAACCTCTTAAGAAGATCTTCAATATACTTGGATTGACTCAAAAAGATACAATACTCATGCTGATAAACTTGCATGCCAAGATAGTAGTGTAGAAGACCAAGGTCAGTCATTTCATACTCTAACTTTAATTTGGAGTTGAAATAAAAAATGGCCTCATTCTCATTTCCAGTAATAACAAGGTCATCAACAAATAGAGCAATTAAAATCACCAAGTTATCCTTCCTAAGGACATAGAGATATGTATCTGAATATCATTTATTAAAACCAAGAGACAAGAAGTAACCTAAAATATTCATGTACCATGTTCTAGGTGCTTGCTTCAGACCATACAAGGTTTTCTTTAGTTTACACACAAGTGTTTTTTTACCTTGTACAACAAATCCTTATGGTTGAATCATGTAGATATCCACATCCAAATCACCATTTAGAAAGGCACTTTTCACATCAAGTTGAAAAATCTGCCAACCTTGAGCAGCAACAATAGCAATGAGAAGTCCAATGGTGGGCATTTTGGCAACTTGTGCAAAGGTTTCATCATAGTAAATTCCATGTTTTTGAGCATAACCCTTAGCAACAAATCTATCCTTATACTTTTATATCTCTCCATTATAATTGTACTTGATTCTATAGACCCACTTGTTCCCAATAACATTTCTCTTATTAGGATAAGACACTAGATTCCAAGTTTTATTCTTTAGAAGAGAATCCATATCAACCTTCATGGCATCAACCCAACAATATTTTTGTGAAGATTCTTGGTAAGAAGTAGGCTCATGATCATTCTCTATCTTAGCTAGAAGAGACATACTAAGGGTCATACTTCTAGTTATCCTTTGGCTAACTGAATTTTGCTCTTTAGGAACTCTAGAATGATCCAACCACTTGGTCCTTTTGACACAAGGCCCACCTATTCTAACTAAAGAAGGTCTTCATTCAATTTGACATCTCTTGAAACAAATACAATGTGTGAAGAAGGTAAGTATAACTTGTAGCCCCTATGTTCTACATCATAGCCAACAAAGATGAATTTTTGATATTTTTTGTCCAATTTCTTCCTCTTTTCTAAAGGAATAAATGAAAATGCAACACATCCAAACACTCTAAATTATGATAAATTCGGCTTCTTATCATTCCAAATCTCATAAGGAGTCTTCCCCTCAACTTATTTTGAAGGACACCTGTTAAGAATGTAGATTGATGTACTGGCTACTTCACCCCAAAGAAATTGAGGTAAGTGGTCACCAAGCATGCATCTTACCATCTCCATGATTGTCCTATTTTTCCTCTTTGTAACACCATTTTTTTGAGGATTGTATGGACAAGTAAACTTCCTTTTGATCCCATGAGAAGAAAAAAACTCATTGAAATCATTGCTATTGTAATCCCCTCCATTGTCACTTCTAATCGTTTTGATCTTTGCTCCATTTTGATTTTCTACCAAAGCTTTGAACTGATTGAATTTATCAAAACAATCTGATTTATTCTTAAGAAGATACCCAAATATCATTCTTGAATAATCATCTATAAAGGTGACAATATAGGATGCACCACCAAGTGATCTAACATGTAATGGAACCATAATATCTATATAAATGAGTTAAATAATTTGTGTGGCCCTTGTTGACTTGTCCTTTGCAATGTTTTCTCATCTTGCCTAAGATGCATGTTTCACACAAACCATGAATAGGTGAAATGTTAAGCAAGCCTTCAACCAATTTTTTGGAATTCATCATTTGAATATTTTGATAGTTTGTATGGTCTAACCTTAAGTTCCAAATCTTGCTACTAGGAGAAACATTAGTTGCTATATACACTTTAGGAGGAGCATCACCTAACACATAAAGATTATTCTTCACATAATCTGTAATGATTGGTAGCATGCCTTTCCTAATGCTCCATGAAGTTACATTGAAATCAATAGTGTGACCACTTCTAGCAACTTGTAAAACTAAAATTAAATTTCTACTAAGGTTAGGTACATAGAGGACATTATCCAGTAATTTCCCTTCAATTACAACATTGCCAACACCTTCTACTTGAAGTCTAGTATTATCACCAATGACAACCAAATCTGAAGAGTGTTTATGAAAGTCCACAAAATTATCCTTTTCAAAACACATATGGTTAGTGCATCCAAAATCTAACACCCATTCATTAGAAGTAGATGATTCAATGGAGTAGACGGCACAAACAAAGGCATTTTTATTAGAATTTTGCTTTACATTGTTGTTATTTTTCTTTTCCTTGCCAAACCATTTCTTAGGTCATTGTCCCTTAGCCTTTTATTGATCTTCCTTTTCTGCAATATTCTTCTTCTTGAAACAATTTTATTTCTTGTGGCCTTTCTTGCCACAAAATTTGTAAGTGAAATCAACTCTAGGCTTTTTGGGTTGGAAATTTTGATTTTTCCTTCCCTTGTATTTCTTTTTAATGGAAGCCTTAGTGGCACTCAAGGCAACATTCTTCTCCTTGAAAACTTGACCATTCACTTTTTCTCTATTAAGATACTCTTCATGTTGAATTAATAATTGTGAAAGAGTGTTGAGAGGAATGCTATCCTCTTCTTGCTCTAGCCTAGTTTCAATAATGGTGATAAAATTCTTAAACTTGCTTGACAATTTCCTCAAAGTGATAAAGCTTAAGATCTTCTCACTTATCCAATCACAATTACAAGACAATAGTTGAGTTCTTATTTCTTTCATGTTTGAGAGGAAGATCAAGGCACTTTCTTCTTCACCTTGCATAGTGCTAAGAATTTTGGACAATAAAGTGAACTTCCTTGATGTGTTGGACCCTATATGGACTTGTTTTAGTAAATCCCATGCATATTTATAATCATGAAAAGTGCAAGGTGACTCTTGTTGTTGTATGTCTCAAGTGCCCTTGCCTAGGTCGAGATTGCTTCATTTCCATTCACAATGGGTCATAACTTTCTTGATTGAAATTCAGCCCTTATCCTTGGTTCCCATATTTCAAAATTTGATCCATGAAGGATGTGCTTAGATGTGAAGGAGATTCCATGATCAACCATTATAGAAAGTGAACATAATCAAAACATAATATGCATTGACAAAGGAAATAAATGATGCAATAATAAAGTAGATAAACATACTTGCATATATAAAAAAACATAACTTTCAA
Organism: Wollemia nobilis; assembly: GCA_028583015.1. Classification (NCBI taxonomy): domain Eukaryota; kingdom Viridiplantae; phylum Streptophyta; class Pinopsida; order Araucariales; family Araucariaceae; genus Wollemia; species Wollemia nobilis. The sequence continues at coordinate 721,834 of JAQPPZ010009673.1, read as the reverse complement.
GTAATCTACTTTTCAATCATAACATATAATCATCATGAAATATAAACATAATGAAAGATAATAAAAATTAAGCATCATCAAGAGAGATAAGCATCATCATGAAAGATAATCAACATCATCATGAACTACTATAACCATATTGCAATAAAAAACTATAACTATATTGCAATTGAATAATGGAAATAAACCAAGATCAACTTGGAATAGATTAACTTGCAATAAGAAGGTAACTAACCATAAAAATCATCTTGCAACAAAATAAACTAACTTGAATTGAACCATAAAACATTTTTTAAATGTTATATAGTCAATAAGTTAGTAAGTTAGTGTTCTTTTTAAGGTTTTTCTATAGCCTAATGAATTGCCAATTCATCTCACCCAAGGTCAACCAAGTTACCCAAAAGGGTATAGGTACAAGGACCCGAAAAGGACTTGCTACCAATAGAGTAGATTCTTTTGGATTCAATAGGTGTTTAGCAAATATAAATTGTGTTGTAATATTAAGTAAATTTTAATCAAATACTAAAGTTGTGGTTAGTAAGTTGATTCATTTTTAACCTTCTTGATTAATATGAAAATTAGTAAATTGCAAGTTAGTTGGTTAGTAGATTGTTTAGTAGCATGTTAGTAAGTTAATAGTTAGATTAGTTGAGATACAAAATAGGTAAAACACAAATACGCTCTCTCTTTCTCTCTCTCACTTTCATTCTATTTTACTTTCATTATGAGAGATACAAGTTACATTAATTTACATTGTGCTTCAAGAAAATGTTTGAGAGATATTAGAAAAAAATTATATAAATAGGGGTAAGAGAGCGAAAAATTTGATCCGAAATTGCCTTGTATACTCCAAAACATACTTGGATAACCTTACAAAATAAGCAAACTCACAAACAACCATTGTTAATGTGAGAAAAAAATGACTATAAGGTCTAAATTATTTGATAATTTGACTAAAAATTTGCCAAAAATTGCATAAAAGGATTCTAGTTGCATTATACAATAATAAAAAATACATTTCAATTTATGCAAAAAAAAATGACTATTAGGTCTTAAAATAAAATAAATGACTATTTTTTATTAAAAAACATAATAATAAATGACTGTTTTTTTTATTAAAAACAGAATAATAAAAAATGACTATTTTTTTATTAAAAAACAGAATAATAAAAAAATTACTTTTTTTTTATTAAATGACTTTTTTTTATTAAAAAACAGAATAAAAAATGACTGTTTTTTTTTTTAAAATGACTGTTTTTTATTAAAAAACTGAATAATAAAAAAATTTAGGCTATACAACAAAATAGGTGGGCGACCATTTGGCCCCCTAATAATTTTTTTTTTCTCAAATTTATTTTTCACCAAAATTAGGCAAATAATATATGGAAATAGGGTTTTTGGGCCTTCCGGACGCAACCATGGGGTCCGTTTGGCTCCAAAACCCTTCCAGAAAAATCTTAATGCCAAAAATTTATAGATTTAAAATGAAAACACCATTTTCAAAAGATCTGACAACTAGATAAACAAACACAATAAATCTATAAACCCTAATGGCAGATTTGCAAAATAAGTTTACCCAAATATTAAATGCATGCATTAAAACCAAAAAAAAAATACCTTAATGGGGTTTTCACCTAAAAGGATTGAATACACTTGATGGAGATCCCAACCGCTCTTATACAAAATGTGAGACAAGCAAAGTCTTTCCAAGATCGAAGAATGCTCCACAAGATCAATCACATACAAAAGAAGAAAACCCACAACACCAATATTAAGTGGTAAAACCCTACTTCAAATGAAGAAGAGAAACATCCACTATGAATATCACTATATTACTCAATGATTCAACAATATAAGAATGATTCAATTTTATGCAACAATATGCATGAACATGATATGAAAAGATGTAGTAGACAACACCCCTATTTAAAGAGAAGCTTTTCTACTACAACCCTAAAATTACCCTAATCTTATCACAATCTTATCTTGAGGTGTGTGACAAATCTTATCACAATCTTATCTTGAGATGTGTGACAAGTGGTATCTATCAAATATTAAAAAGTGATTGGTTACTTTATAATATTTGTTAGAAAAAGAGAAATAACTTTTTCCCACAAATTAAATATTTCTAGCATACTTATTTTATTTATTAATTGGGTGGGAATATTTTTATATAAAATAGAATTTTCTCTAATTCAAATATTATTCTTGACTTTATAGTTTAGTCTAAGAATAAGTTACACAATGTTGCATTACATATTCCAACAGAGGAATGTTAAATATATGACATGGTGGTTGATTGTCATCAACCATACCTCCATACGGTGCTTCTAGGTATTCCTATTCTGGTTCTAGATCATCATAGGCTCCGTAAGGTGTTTCCTAAATTGGTATACAAGAAGGAACAAATTATTGCTTAAGGAAATCTATATTTTATCTAGGATGCAAGTCCCTATTAGGCCTAGGAGGTTGAGGAGGTAATGTTTGGTTAGGCCTAGGAGGTCTATTTTGAATAAAAGTGGGTTGCCTCTGATGAACCCCCTATCTATGAGTACTTTGTGTAGTGACCCCATAGCGTAAGGTCTCTTGAATTTGTTGTTCAACTATTTGCCCTTATAACTGATGTTGGTAATCCAAGTGTTGTTTATCCGGTCGAAGCTGATTGACATATAGTTTTTAACAACTTGGTTTATATGCTCAACTGTACAAGGTCTATGAGCCCTAGAATTATTTCCATGATGCCTATCTTATTTAGGAGGAATTTAAAGGTTGAATACGAGCTTCCCTCGATTGAGATATGTCTTGTTCACTTGAGGTTTAGTCCTAAATAGATATTATTTGTTCTCATCTAGTGCATAAGCACATCGTGCTTGCATGGAATAATTAAAATAGGGATAATAAAGACACTCCTTGTATCTTCCTTCATAAATGAGGAATAGAAGGGCTAAATTTTCTTGCCCATGGTGATGAGTATCATACTCATATTAGTACTTATATTGTTGAGACTTATTACGATAATTTAAATGTATATTTTTATAATTTGGCCCTACCGATGGTGAATAATATTGATATTGTATGTAGGTATGCAAGGTATATCGAGTAGGCACACATATGCATGGTATTGCTCTATATGTTTGCACCTCAATGCATGATTGTTGTTCTTGAAAGAAGGTATGTGAAGTGTATATATCTAGAAAGTATGTTTCCTAATTAGGACCAAGACCTATAGGGGTACCCTAAGTAAGGGTCCCCTGTATGTTAGGTTTCTGATTTAAAATTCTAGGACTTGGGCATGTAAGAGACTAAAAATGAGGTATAATCATATCCTTAGGGTCAAATCAATGACAATCTACGTCTCCTTGCCTACTATTCACAATGTCAACCCTTGATTGGGATTGGTTGTGGGTGCATACCATAACTACTTTGTTCTAAACCCTACGTGATTATCTCTTTTATAAATTTAATTATGAAACACACAAAAATAGAAACACACAATAATACAAGTGTTTATCTCTTTTAAAGATTTATATGTGTTCCTAAAATAGTTTGGTTTGTTTTTAATTTGATGTTTTTGCAAAGAGATCTCTTTTCACGTGTTTGAATATTGTTGATGTAATTTCCAATTTGTTTAAATAATTTCACCTATATACTCATAGATCAACAACTGGTAATAAAATTATAGTCACATAAACCAACCAAAGTATGAATATGAAGTCCATATCCAATCAGGGAGCATAGGTCCTACCAGTCCTCACCCATATTGACCGTGGGTAGTGATACACCCTTCAAAGAGGAGTGTGTGCTATTTTCCATGTCTAAGATGGTTACTGGAGATAGCTTTGGCAAAAAATAGGGTTCGTATAATGTGAGACAATGGATGGATATGAATCCCACCATAATTTGTCTCTATTAGTGGTTGGGGATGAAATTCCAACTCACTAATGTTAAAATATGACATGTGTATGGTTCCTTTTATACTTAAAGAAAGTAAAACAAGAGAGCACTCAATGAAATTTATCTAAATGTAAAAATAAAATTTCACTTTTAGAAGCATTGCATTAATAAGGAACCTAAAAAATGCTTATCCTATATCGCAACCTAATCTTTAGGTAGGTTGCAAGAAATCAAAACATTCAAATGCATGTTTAAACTATTCTTTTTTTTGCTTTTCTTATTTTTATTGTTTTGAAATTTAGGAAAAGCAAAATCTACCTTTCAATCAACAAGGAAAAGACATGAAAAGCTAAATTTAACCTTTTCTAAACAATATTAATGCAAAGTGAAGGTTTGGATACTTACCTTGAAATCCCAAAATATTGTTGTTTCTATAAATTTGAGCTGCAATCCTTGTGTTTTGTGGCCATCCCAGGGTGGGATGTCTACAAACTTTGGGATCATCCCTAGGTGGGATGACTATTGTGGCCATCCCTAGGTGTTCCAATTAGGAATTCAAGGGTCATTTCAATCCATAACTGCTAGAACCTACAACATTTAAAAGACAAAAATAGGGTCAAAAGTTACAAAAATGAAACATGATAGGGATCCCACCATGATCGCCACTATAGAGTGGAAAAAATTATGCAACTAGAAAAGGGAAATGAAATGCACCTATTATCCTATCTAAGCATTCAAAAGTGATATTAAAGTAATCAATAAGTGATAAATACGTGAAATAAATAGGGGGTTATCTTTATATTAATTCATTTATCAAATACATGGTTAAAAAACATCCCCTTGAGGGCTCTTAATTCATATAATACATTACAATATCCAAAGGATCTAATCCTTTCAAAAGCTCAAGGCGTGCTTTTAGTTTCTTCCTCACACTCACGATTGAAGAGCGGGTTTTTTTTATTGTGTTGATTATATATCCATATTCAAATCTTTATCTTATTTCTCATGCACTGGAATACCTGGATCTACACACAAGAAACTAAAATTGATTAATAGCATGTGTGGATTAATATGAAATCAATGAAATGCATGCAATATTGAATACAAAAGGTGAAATAGATGGTGCAAAACTATTCCAAATTATACAAAAACTTACCATAATGTATATTATCTATTTTAGGACTGTTATATGCATAAATTGAAAGGATATTGTAAGCAAAACCTATGGCCATCCCTGGGTGTTCCAAGTGGGACTATCATAATGAAAACCTTAATTGAAGGTATAAAACTACTACAAAATACATCAAATTATAATATGATATATAAACTAATTTAAAGATTATCTACATTGAAATTAACTTAAAATTTTATGCCATTTTATGGCCATCCTTGGGTGTTCCAATTGGTACTATTGACAATCCTAGGTGGGGACGACCATAAAAATTAGTGGTTTTTGCCACCATTTCCACTAGGATCTGGTTCAAACTACTCTTAGGGGTGTTGTCATCAAATTTGGTAATCTAATTCATGGAAATGGATGAGTTTTGGAATGGATTTGTGTATTTGGGGATGTATTGGAAACTCCTTTGATTTATGCATATTCGAAAGCCAAATACGTGGGTGAAAGGGGAGAGTGAATCTCGATAACACTTCATGGTGAAATCTTGCAAAGACCTCTCTTTGAATTTTTTTTTTGAAAGACATCCAATTTATAGCCCAAGAGGGCCACAAGGTCAAAGGGGCAAGTTGGTGGATGCAAGGCAAGTGTTACCATTTGTCAAAACCCTTGCCATGCATTGGGTATAAGAGGCCTCCAATTTGGGACTCCAATTTGTAGGTTGTGATGGTTTTGGAAGGCCCTCAATCTGTCATAAATCATTGGGTAGGATAAATGGTAGAATTTGATTGCCATTTGTCCCACCCTTACCTTTTTGAGGGGACTAGAGCATGGCTATCCCACCTAGGTATGGTTGCAAGTGGTCATCCCTAGGTGGGATGGCCACAAACTATGATCGTTCTAGGGTGGTACGACCATGGCTACATGGCCCAAAACTTCCTAAAAGTGGGGTAAACCTTTCCAAAAGTGGTTAGGACCACTACTTAACCCCCGAGGATTACCCAAGCGGGCCATATGGTGTTGATAAGAGTGGCATCATTGTAGTATAATCAAATTGATGTAATTTTAGTGTCTACATATGTAACATTAGTAGGTGCTAGCTAATCAATGATTGCTTATATTTTCTTGGAGTCTACTACAATTCCTTTAGTAGAGACAATGTGGTCAATATATTTCAATCATGGAGAATAAAATTCACACTTGGTTAATTTTCCATATAATTTATTCTTTCTAAGAATCTCAAGCACTATTCTCATATGTTGATCATGCTCTTCCTTGCTTTTGGATTAAACCAAAATGTCACCCAAGAATATTAGTACAAACTTATCCTGATGCTCTCTATAAAACTATTCATGAGGTTCATAAATACAACTAGGGCATTGGTTAGCCCAAAATATAAGATAGTAAATTCAAAATTTCCATACCTTGTTCTAAATATTATTTAAAAATGATCTTTCACCCAAATCCTTTTTTTTTTTTTTTTGTGAAAAACCCCTTGCGAGGCCACCTTGGTATGAGAGACCACGAACAGGGGGTTCTACACCATAAAATTCATCTGGGAGTCACACCCGACCCTGCCTACACCAACATATCAATTGGATTTTGGATACCCAATTCAATTTTTTGGTAGGGTGGAGATTTGAACCTGGGACCTCTCTTGAAGGATTTCCCTCTCCTCTCCAAATCACCTTTAAAACCTAGGTTTTTTAAAGTGAAAAATCCCTTGTGGGGTTGCCTTGGTTTGAGAGACCATGATCAAGGGGTTTTATACCATCAAAGTCATTTGAGAGTCTCGTCTAACCCTGCTCGTACCAACATTATCAATTGGATTTTGGGTACCCAATTTAACTTTTTGGTAGGGTGGAGATTCAAACCAAGGACCTCCATGGAGGATTACCCTCTCCTATACAAATCACCTACAACAGTTGACCTAGTTGCTCTTTTCAACTGATCAAATAAATCATCAATCCTTGGTAAAGAATTGATATCCAAATATCAAATATATTTTAGAAAAAATAGTTGCTCCTTTCAATTGATCAAATAAATCATCAATCCTTGGTAAAGAATAACTATTTTTTATAGTAACCTTATTTAGAATTTTATAGTCTATGCACATCCTTAAGGTACCGTATTTATTTTTAACAAACAAGATAGGAGCTCCCCAAGGTGACACACTAGGTTTAATTAACCCTTTTTCAAGAAAATATTGAAGTTGTATTTTGAGCTCTTGCAGCTCTATAGGTGTCATTCTATATGGTGACCTTGCAATTGGTGCTATACCAGGTAAAAACTCAATTAAGAAATCAAATTCCCTTTGAGGAGGTAACCCCAAAAGATCCTCAAGGAATACATATTTGAATGCACCCAACACTAGGTATTTTTGAAAGAGGTCATATTCCTTTTCAGACTCTTATTTCCTATTCAAATTAACTATGAATATCATACACTTCTTCCTAATAATATTTTTGATCTACATTATAGTCAATAGATGTGGTTTAAATTCCCTTCGACCACAACTAACTCTAATCCTTTGACTAGATTCATCCAAAAATTCCACCCATATCTCTTCAAAGTTTAAAAGAGCCTTATGCACTTTTAACCAATCAAGTCCTAAAATAATATCAAATGCATGCAAAGGTGCCACATATAGATGCCAGTTGATCTTTCCTTAAGATAAGGAAATATGGGGGTCAAAGAGACATTGGTTAACATGGTGTGTTTTTTCTGATCCATACTCTATGTTCTAACCATTGGCCAAGAATCCAGGTCTAACAAGTGAATCCATCATTAATGTAGATGAGATAAAACTATATTTTGACCCACTATCAACTAAAATTTGAACATTTTAATCAAAAATTTTACCATTTAATAAGAAAAAAGTAATTTGACCATTGCTTTTAGAACTACCTATGGCTTCATAAATCCTATGGATAGCCTCTTCTAGGGTTCTCAATGGTAGGTTAGCTCTAAGGGTGCATTTATTGGTATAATGAGCTCCTTTACATACATAGCATCTATTTAGTGGAGCTCTATTTCCTCTATTGTTCTCATTTTTATTCATAGATGTGGTTTCCCTATGCCTTCCTTGACCTGCTAGTTTCTACTCTTGTCTTTTGGAAAAATCTTTAACATCCTTCTTGAATCTACCACCTTGGTAATTGGATTTATTTTTGCCACCTTTCTTATTCTGATCTCCACCTTTGGATTTCTTATTTTTTCTTCTTCCTTCATTAAGCAAACACTTTTTTGCTTTCTAAGTTCATATTTTTTATTTTTTGATAGCTTTTGGTAATTAAAATATGTCTTTCTCATTTCCTGATTAGCTTCCTCTTTTATTGCTAGACCAAAAGTAGTAGGAAACTTGATGGGATTTTGCATATTTACCACCATCATGATTTGAGGATGTAATCTTAAATTGAATTTTTGAGTTTTCATTTCTTCATTGCTTTCATATTGTGATGCATATTTTAGTAGCTGTATACAATTTTGGTGGTAATCTCATATTGTTAGATTTTATTATTGTAAATTTGAGAATTACTAAAATTTCTTTACATAATATTACCTTTTCAAGAATCTATCTCTAAATTCCTTGATAAATTCTTCCCATTTAAGGTCAACAACTTCTACCTCATGCTCTTTCTTAAAATATTTCCACCAGTACAAGGCTATTTTAGTCATATTCATCACTGCAAAAGCATTCTTAGATTCATATGATAAAACCACTAGAGAAAAGTAGGACTCTAGTTCACTTATCCAGTTTTAAGTTGATTCACCATCACCCTTACCATTAACGTTAAATATTACTATTTTTTAGGTTTCTATCCAACTCCTTACTTACCCTTGCCCTTCTAGAATTGGATATCTCTAGTTCCCTTGATGCTTCTGCTAACATTTCCAATAAATTTTCTCATCCACTATATAAGTCTTCTATTACCCGCTATTGTTGGACAATAAATTCTTGCTATTGGGCCATATTTTCCTGTTTATATTCCATATGTATTTGCAATAATTGCACCACTTTTATGAGGTTTTCCTCCTCCAAACTTGTCTCACTCTCATTCTAGTAAAACTCATTAACCCTTCTTTCACATTGAGGATCTTTTTACCTTAAATTTTTTCATGTCCTCCTTACAAGTCTCTTAGTGACTTCCTCCTCCCTACTGCTCGCAATATTTATCAAGGACCCACCTCGCAACATTCATACCATTCAACTTGTAGGTGAAAGAGGTAGTGCATTAGTTTATATTAACTAATATATTTCACATTCAGAATCTACAACCTAGAATCTCTTCTCCTCTGATACCATATGTAACAACCCGGATCTAACTACACACCTTATTATCCCAAAAAGATAAAAAATTCTCAAAATATTTTTTAATAAAGTCTTCAATCCAAACCCTAAAATTATTTTTATAGATTTAGAGGATAGTTATAATTTAGCATCATTTTGAATCATCCAAGGATATTAAAATATTCACTAAAAGTTTAGAATAAATATAACAGAACACATTTGGGTTCAAGACTGTTGTAGCCAGCCACCCAAGGGGATGAAATTGGTCAAATCCCATTGAGAAGCAAAACTGTGGATTTGATTATCCCCATTTATTGTCCAATTTTTCTAGCATGAGGACAAAACCATGACAATGTTAATCCTCTAGGGCCCTATTGGTCACGAATCTGCCACAGGAAAGGATTTTTACATTAAGTGCACCCTAGACCCGGCCAACATTGAAAGGCTAGAAGCAAGAAATGGCTCCCAGACCAATCTCCAGAGTGGGTTGGTTCCCTTACTATTCTAAATTTGTTTTAAGATCAAGGTTGCAGGAAAGAAATTGTAAAAGTTTTGCAGAAAGAAATGGGAAATATGGCCGTAGCCGAATTTATAAGATCGGGGAGAACAACAACAGATCACTTAAAGTACAACAACAGCAAGTAACAAAAGATATTAACTTAATTCCCTCACAACCGTATGCAGAAAATCCCTCCAAGATTACATTCCAGGACTCATTCCCTCACAAGCAATATTCAAATCCAACATGCAGAATTCAAATGAAACAACAACTAAGGAATATGAGTGTTATTAGAAATGCAGAAAAACAGAAAGGAAAATCACACAAATAGCCGCTTGAAAAATCAGAAGCCAATTCTTTCATTCATGCAAATGAACTTCGAGCTTTTAGCAAAAGTATCTTCCCGACCCTTGCAAATGAGATTTACATTGGTTTTTATAGAGGGTCGTCCTCTTTGCAGCATTTAAAATTTCCAACGACCTTCTTGAGATCTACAATTATGCGACGAAACAATGAACATGATCCCCTTAATCGCAGCCTCGAAGAACCCAAAATTGAATGCAATTAGGCGTCGACAGTCGTCTTCATTAAATTTCTTGAAAATGTGCATGAAACCGTTAGAACAATCCATGAACAGCAGCTTCGAAAAATAAAATCTTCAATTCTGGTAGCCTGGGTACGTTCTTCGACCTTGACCGCATCGGAAATCAACAAAATATTAAATTCTGGCAAGCATTTAATCTTCGAAAATTGGAAAAACCTTATCGGGCCGTTTAAACTGTGTTTTGGCGGGAAACTGTCGTAGGTCGCGAAAACGCGACAGGTCACGAAATCGCGACGTCTTTTTGTGCCGTACACTTTTGCTGCTGGAACCCGCAAAAATTCTCCCTGTCGTGAAATCGCTGCATATTCGGCTTCATTATCTCCCTCGCTAGCTTGCACCGCGAAAACGAGACGCTGCGCGATTTCGCTACGCTTTCTGTCTTTCGGCTCTTTCTTCCCTTCTAACCCGCGAAAATGGAACATGTAGCGATTTCGCTACGCCTTTTCGGCACTCTGTACGGTCTTGCTCATAGGCCACAAAAATGCGACACTTTTGCCTTTGAATGTCTTCAACTTCACCCTGTCGTGATTTCGCTACGCCTTTGAGCACTTAGTCATTTTTCAACAATGTGTCATGAAATCGCTACCATCTCCTGTCTTTTGCATGGTTTTCATTCCCTGTCGCGATTTCGCGACGTCTGCATCTTGCTTGGCCTTATCGTCGAAAGTGTAGCGATTTCGCTACAACTTTCGTGTCTTAAGCTTTTCTTTCCAAAACGACCGTGATTCTGTAACATGTAGCGATTTCGCTACGTCTTTTCCTTTCCGTACCATTTGCCACTCTTTGTCGCGATTTCGCGACGTCTTTTGCCTTGCTGGAACTCCTTAAAAGTGTAGCGAAATCGCTACGCTTTTGTGCCTTAGACTCCTTTTCAACAAATGACCCGCGATTCTGGAACGTGTAGCGATTTCGCTACACGTTTTGTTTTGTTTAGCTCCATTTCATAACTGTAGCGATATCGCTACCATTTTGCAACTTAAGCCCTTTGAAGCCACCCACGTCGTGAAAACGCGACGTCTTTGCTTTGTGCACTGTGCGTCCCCTTTCGTCACGATTTCGCTACGGCATTTGAGTTTATGTATTCAGCTAATTTTTTGTCGTGATTTCATGACGGTTTGTCACTCTCCCTCCTTTGCTCGTCACAAGCTATGAAAATAGAACACGTCACGATATCGTGACGGTTCTGCCCAACTGCATCCGTTGATCGCGTTGACCGTGATTTCACGACACGTCATGAAATCGTGATGGTTTTTGAACTTAGTCATTTTTTGCTCCTTTTTCATCACAACTGCATCAAAGCCAGTATAAAAGTTAGATCTGCAACAACTTAAATGTTAATACTTCAATAATCAAAATAAATGTGGCAAAAATGCCAACATTCTTGGCGGCTCACGGGGTATACAGCTCGTTGTATGCAAGAATCCAGGCCTGAATCCATTGGGCATAGAGTCATGAAAACTTAGAACAGAAAGTCGGCTGTTGTGGTACATCTCAGTGGACTACTGCAATAGAAACTTCTGCTGAGAAGCTGAAACTGAAAGAACCTGCATGTGACTGATTATGGAATGGAAACAATGGAATGAGATAATGGAGTGAGATCCTACGATTGTGCAAGCGGTGAAATGCAAATGGAATGATGATAATAATGGAATGACAAAGCAACAGAATGTTGCTATACTACCAGCTGCAATGGATATGGAAAAAAGGTAACTGAGCCTATGGAATGGAAATGGAAATATGAAGGCCGTGGAATGAAAATGAAGACTGTAAATAAATGCGTAAAATGATAGAACTTAGAAGAAAGGGATAAGAAGGAACGGGAATAATAGGAATGGGGAAAAGAAACAACAGCCGTGGCTCTTTTTTTTTTACTGTAGAAGAAAAAGAAGAAGGAGGAAGATGAAGAAAGGAAGGAAAGAAAAAGGGAAGGGAAAGGAAGAATTTTCTAGAAAGCCACCAACTGCTGGGAAGGAAGAAAAGCACAGAAAAAAAACAATGCACCTACGGCTCACAGGCAAAAAGAACCGAGGTGGACAAATAAAAACAATACTTGTACTTATATATATATCTATATATATATATATATATTTTTTTTTATACTATATACAAATTTATACTGGACTGCCAGTTCATGAAGTGTAGGCTTTCAGATGAAAGCCATTCACTGAAATAGGAAGTGGGCTACCATCCAAGTCTTCCAGATAGAATGAATTTGCTGCACCTGCACTGGTAATGTGGAAGGGACCCTCCCATAGAGCATCAAACTTCTTGTGATTCCCAGGCTTAGCTTTGTTTTCGTTCCATTTCAGAACCAAATCTCCCACTTTAAGTGGACGATCTGCAGAATGTTTATGAAACCACTTCGAAATACCCTGTGTGTGTTTAGAAAACTCTTCATATGCCTCAGAACGTTGCTCTTCCAACTGCAACAACTGAGCCAACCGCATATCCAAGGAACTTATGTCTGTTTCATTATCCTGAAAATCCTGCAACTGTTGCAATACTGGCAACTCTAGATGAACAGGCAACCTTGCTTCTTTCCCATAAACTAGGGCATAGGGTGAGGTCTTGATAGACTTCTTAACTGAAATCCTATTTGCCCATAAATCTTGATTCAGTAAAAGGTGCCATGATCTCTTGTTATCCCCCAAAGACCTCTTTAAAATTTGGAGCAAATTTTTATTTGTGGACTCTGCCAAGCCATTTCCCTGTGGATAATAATTGGAAGATGTTTTTAAGAAAATGCCATACTTGTTTGCAAACTCAGCTAGTTCAGCTCCAATAAATGGAGTCCCATTATCTGTAATAATAGCATCAGGAATGCCAAAGCGTGTAATCAGGCCTTCAATAAAAGAAATCACCACACTCTGATTCGCAACCTTGGTTGGAATAGCTTCAGACCACCTCGTGAAATAATCTGTAGCTGTCAAAATATACCTATGTCCAGCTGAGGAATTCGGATCAATAATCCCAATAAAATCCAACCCCCACTGCTGAAAGGGTGCTTCAACCTAAATCGGATGCAAAGGCAGTGATGCATTCCTAACTCTTCCTGTGTATCTCTGACATTTGTCACATGCTTGGGCAATCCCGAAAGCGTCTGAGAACAGGGTCGACCAATAGTAACCAACTCGAATTATTTTTAAAGCCATCGGTCTACCTGCAAAGTGTCCTCTCGATATGCCATAATGAAACTCCTCCAGGAGCCTAGCCTTTTCTGATTCCTTGACACATCTTAGAAGAACACCATCAATATTCTTAAAAAACAATCCTTCTGGTAACAAAACATACCGAAGAGCTTGCAGACGAAATCTTCTCCGTTGTGAGGCATTCAACTATGAAGGACATTTACCAGTTGTGAAGTAATCAATGAGGTCATCTACCCAATCTTTTTCCTGAACTAAGAGATTCATCAAATTGTCATCACTAGCAAGATTTTCTGCTTGATATTCACCTATACCAGATGCTGCCATCTTTGCTAAATGCTGGCATAAAGCCTTACCACGCACTAGCTTAGTCGGATGAATTTCAACATCAAATTCTTGGATCTTGGTGACCCAACCAGCACGTTTATCACCCATCTCTCCTTGAAGAATGAAATTTCTTACATCAGGATGTATAACATAGACAACTGTTCTGCTCTGAGATATAAAATGCTTGAATTTCTTAAGGGATTTCATAACAGCATACACCTATTTTTCAATGAAATTATACTTTGCCTCATGAGGTAAAATAACCTGACTAAGGAAAGCAATGGGCCTTTCATTCCCATCGTCTCCTTTCTGTGTAAGAACCGCAACATAACTTTCATCTTCCCCAACTGCATACAAAATGAAATCCTTTGAGTAATCAGGATTAATCAGTATAGGGGCCTGCGCTATTCTATCCTTAATTTCTTGGAATGCCTCTTTTCTTCGAGCTGTCCATTGAAAGTCTGCATCCTTCTTCAACAACTCAGTCATAGGTTTCACAACCTGGGCAAAATCAGAAATGAACTTCCTGATAAAATTGATCTATCCAAAGAAAGACTGCAGTTCCTTTTTGTTTGCAGGGAGTGATAATTTTTTCAATGCTTCAACTCGGGCTGGATCTATTGCTAAACCATCCTCTGAAATAACATGCCCCAAGAGCTTACCTTCTTTCACTGCAAACACTGACTTCTTTGGATTAATGGAAATCCCAAATTCCCTGCACTTTTCAAAAATTTGCCTCAGGTGAGAACAGTGATCTTCCCGTCTATGTGAAAATATAGTCATGTCATCAAGATATATAACAATAATCTTGTTCAATAATTCCTTGAATGCAATGTCCATGGCTCTTTGGAAGGTAGCCCCAGCATTTGATAGTCCAAAAGGCATTCGCTGATAAGCAAAAGTGCCCCACTTTGTTGTGAATGCTGTCTTGTACTGATCCTCATCTTTAACCCAAATCTGGTTATATCCAGAGAATCCATCCAATAGTGAAAAATGCTGAGCTCCAGCAACAACATGCAGTATTTGATCTATACGCGGCAAAGGATAATGATCTTTCAAAGATGCACGGTTCAAATTTCAAAAATCTACACACAATCGTATGTCTCCATTCTTCTTTCGAACCGGGACCAGATTGGCAACCCAAGTTGAGTGCTTAACTGGATATATAATTTTGGCTTGCAGCATTTTCACAAGCTCAGCCCTCATGAGAGTCTCAATCTTTGGATTTACTGGTCACTGTTTTTGCCGAAAAGGTCTGACTCCTTCCTCCAATTCAATCGTATGCTGCACAATCTGTTTATCGTATCCCTTCAAATCTTCATAACTCCAAGCCACAATATCAGAAAATTCCTCACACAGTTGTCTGATTTCTTGCAGTTCATCTGGAGTAGAATCAGTTCCAACCTTAATAACCTTATTAGGCTCTAACTTTAACTCCATGTACTCTTTTTTATCAATCTCGATCCGATGTTTTTTGGATCGATCATGCTGATCAAACAAACTTTCCAGAGTTATAAGACCCTTCGGAATGTGATTATTCTGTAACTGAATTAGACCTTCAGCTTCTTCGTGCTCCAAAGTTCTCCCTTCGACAGTGGCAGCTTCATGAATCAAGAAGTTGACAATCTGCTCATCATCTTCAAAGACTTGCCAAAAAATTTCTTTGTCTGGCACACTTGGCCTATACACCATCCTTACTGTCTTTGGTTTCTTCACTACTTGTTCAATAGGGGAAAAATTGGCTCCAAGAGATGCTAAAATATCTGCATGCTTATTCAACTCTCGGGAAATGGCTTGAATATTTAGAGCTGTGAAAAACTCAAACAGGTCCCAAACTTGGTTGCGATATGCTTTAAGGTAATGCTGCTTAGAAATGCACCTATTTGTGATCTGGTTTACAATAAGCTCAGAATCACCAAAAATCTGGAGCTGTTCAATTCCTAACTTCCTTGCCTTTTTCAAGCCCAAGCATAATGCTTCATATTCGGCAGCATTGTTAGTACAATTCCAAGTAAGACGGTATGAATATGTTCTTTGTAAACCAGAAGGAGAAATCAAAACAATACCTGCTCCTGCACCGTTCTTGCATCTAGCCCCATCGAAATATAACTGCCATAGTTGGTCTGTGACAGAATTCTGATCAGCTTGGTTAGGAAATTCTTGCTTTGTGTCACTCTTAGGTTTTTGGATGGCATAACAGCCGATTTCAGTCTCCAGCATGGCGTTGAAATCAAGCATAGAAAACTGATCATCCAACTGAAGATCATCTAAAACCTCATGCATCAAAATAGAATCCTCGGACTCTTCAGTAAGCATGTGAATAGACTGCATGTCTTTTTCTGCTTCTTCCAACTTCTCGATATGAAAAGAGGAAGGTTTTTCATTCTGAATCCTGAGACGTTTACCCTTGAAAGGAATTTCTAAGTGGGAATAATCTAGTGCCAGATAACCCCCCAACTTTGCGGTAAACTCCCTGGATAAACACATACTAAAGTAGGGTTCTAGATCTACCACAACAATTTCTTGGATAACAGTAATCTGGGGCATAGTATGCAAAACAATTGGGACATCCTTGATTACACCCACCATTTTTATAGGAGTACCATCTAATTGCAGAACTCCAGGACTACTCCGTGTATATTCCATTCCCATTGCTTCACAAACTCCCTTGGGCATGACAGTTGTAGCAGCTCCAGAGTCGATCATGCAATTATGCACGATCCAACCCTCTATTTGCAATGATAAATAAAATGGGGGTGGTCTATTTTTCCCAGTAACAGAAGTAGTTAAGGCTTGAGCATAAACTGTCTGGGTAGGACCCTTTTCATTATCCTTTACAGATTTTAATGATTCCTGCAATAAATCTACTTGACCAGGCAACTGCAATGCATCGTAAAGACTAACCTTAGCTGGGGTCTTTTTTAGTTCTTCAACAATGTTGTATGCAACCGCAGCAGAGTCCTTCTTTTCAACAGGATGTTCATATCTGCTTTGATACTGCTGAGTGGCTTCCACTCTTAGCCTCTTTGTCAATGAGGGATACTTCAACCTTTCTCGAGCTTGCTCCTCCGCTTCTGATCTTGCTGGTGCAGCTGCAGCCCTTTCTTGAACTCTGTGGGAAACAGGATCCTTTGGCAAAATAGGCGCATCAGACTTCGGAACTGGCACAGGAGCTTTCACTGGCTTCTTCAAATCGACCGGCACTTTTAATGGCTCTAAGTCAATAGGATCAACTGTCACAGGCTTCTTTCCAGTCCTTGTGAGAACTGAAACTTGCTCTTCCAGTGGAGTCATTAAGCTATGGCCTACTTCGGAGATCATATTGACTTGCCCTCCCGAAGAACTAGCAGCCAATGTCTGCACATAATTCAGATGGACCATACAAGTATCCTCTCCATGAGGGTCATTGCAAGTCGAGCACCAATACATTCTGTCTGCAAGGACTGCATCTTCATTTACCAAAGCAGTCAAGCTTTTCTCAGGTGCTTTACTTGTTGAGGCAGCTTGGTCTCTAGTAATTGGAGGAGGTTGAAATCTCCTTGGCTGGAAATCTCGCTCAGCTTGCTTCCTCTCAATAAGTGTGATCTTGTTACCCATTGCCCTAATTTCCGAATTGGCAGACTTTACCTCTTGCAATAGTGTTGTATAAGGATCAGGGTTCACAGGTGCAGGAGGTGCTGGCAAGGGCAAAGGAGCTGGGGGTGCTGGCAAAGCTGGAAATGAGGTGGAAACAGGAAATGGTGGAATGCTGGGTGCAGGAAGCTGCAGACTTGCTAAAGTAGACAACTGAGGAGCTGGGATAGGTGCAATTTGAGGTGCTTTGGAGCTCCATGATGGGGTGGGATACATAGATGGCATGGGCTGTGGAAGTGAGCCAAAATATAAATACTTAGGCAAATCAGGTATAATAGGCATAGTTACCTTCGGAGGAAGTCTACCTATAGCAATCAGATCAGCTTCCGCCTTTATCGCTTGTTCAAACAACTCTGGAAATGTCGTCACGTTGGATTGCCGAACAACCCAGCCGATATCTGTGTTGAACGCTTTGAGGTAGTAAAGTGCAGCCAATTCATCAGTAGGCCGAAGACCATCAGGAATTCTCTGCCAGGTTCTAGTAAATCGGACGTTGAAATCAGCTATCTCTTCCTACGGGTGCCTCTGGATTACATTAAACTGATTCAACAATGAAAATGGGTCAGCCTGTTCATGAAAATTTTTAACTAGCAGATCTCCTAGCTGATCCCATGATGTTACGGTGCCTGGTGGCAACGTTCGGTACCAAAATAGCAATTTACCTCTCAAGGAGCATACCAACAACTTCACCATTACATCTTCATCAGTTATATCATGAATGGCTGCTAGAGAAGCTACATCATTAATGTGTTCATATGCAGTCTTACCCGTACCATCATAAGTTGGCAAAACCTTCAACGCGGCCTGAGGAACTGGATTCTGAGCCTGCAAATTCAAGGCTCCAGAGCTGTTCCATGCCAAGAACTTCCTGGGTGGAGGATACTGGGCCATTTGAACTAGTGGATATGATTGGGAGGATGAAACACTAGTAACAATACCAGATATTTGTGTGGCAGATGATGGAAGGGATGGGGAAACCAACCTAGAATGCTCACCACTTCTTGTGCTGTCAAGTTCAAAAAACTCGACAAGATCTCCAACTTTCTTAGACTGTGATCTCGTGATCATGAAGTACAGCTTTCACTGCATCCACGTTCAAAGATTTCTGAGTACAGCAGAGTCACCAAATGCTCTAATTTTATAGCATGAAGGCGAACATTAAACCTTCAACACTATGGGATCTTTTAGAGACAGAAGAAATCTGTCCCACCGGGCGTGCCAAAAATTGTTGGTCATGAATCTACCACAGGAAAGGATTTTTACATTAAGTGCACCCTAGACCCGGCCAACATTGAAAGGCTGGAAGCAAGAAATGGCTCCCAGACCAATCTCCAGAGTGGGCTGGTTCCCTTACTATTCTAAATTTGTTTTAAGATCAGGGTTGCTGGAAAGAGATTTAAAAGTTTTGTAGAAAGAAACAAGAAATATGGCCGTAGCCGAAGTTATAATATCGGGAGAACAACAGCTGAAAACTTAAGGCACAACAACAACAAGTAACAGAAAGTATTAACTTAATTCTCACACAACGTATGCAGAAAACCTTCCAAGATTACATTCCAGGAATCATACCCTTACAAGCAATATTCAAATCCAACATGCAGAATTCAAATGCAACAGCAACTAAGGAATATGAGTGCTATTAGAAATGTAAAACAAACAGAAAGGAAAATCACCCAAACAGCCGCTTGAAAAATCAGAAGCCAATTCTTTTATTCCTGCAAATGAACTTCGAGCTTTTAGCAGAAAACTTCCCAACCCTTGCAAATGAGATTTACATTGGTTTTTATAGAGGGCCATCCTCTTTGCAGCATTTAAAATTTGCAACGGACCTCCTTGAGATCTACAATTATGCAACGGAAACAAGGAACATGATCCCCTTAATCGCAGCCTCGAAGAACCCAAAAATTGAATGCAATTAGGCGTCGGCAGTCGTCTTCATTAAATTTCTTGAAAATGTGCATGAAACCATTAGAACAATCCACGAATAGCAGCTTCGAACAAATAAAATCTTCAATTTGGGTAGCCTGGGCACGTTCTTCGACCTTGACCGCATCGGAAATCAACAAAATATTAAATTTTGGCAAGCATTTAATCTTCGAAAATTAGAAAAACCTTATCGGGTCGTTTACACTGTGTTTTGGCGGGAAACTGTCGCAGGTCGCGAAAACGCGACAGGTCACGAAATCGCGACATCTTTTTGTGCTGTACACTTCTGCTGCTAGAACCTGCAAAAATTCTCCCTGTCGTGAAATCGCTGCATATTCGGCTTCATATTTTCCATCGCTAGCTTATTCCGCGAAAATGAGACGCTGGGCGATTTCACTACACCTTTTGTCTTTTGGTTCTTTCCTCCGCTCTACCCCATGAAAATGGAACATGTAGCGATATCGCTACGTATTTTCGACACTCTATACGGTCTTGCTCATAGGCCGCGAAAATGCGACACTTTTGCCCTTGAATGTCTTCGACCTTCTCCCTGTCGTGATTTCGCTACACATTTGAGCACTTAGTCATTTTTCAACAATGTGGCATGAAATCGCTACCATCTCCATGTCTTTTGCATAATTTTCTTCCCTGTCGCGATTTCGCGACGTCTTCATCTCGCTTGGCCTTATCGTCGAAAATGTAGCGATTTCGCTACAACTTTCATGTCTTTTTCTTTTCGGACCAAAATGACCACGATTTTGGAACAGGTAGCGATATCGCTACGTCTTCTCCTTTCCGTACCAATTGCCACTTTTCATTGCAAAAATGCGACATCTTTTGCCTTGCGAGAACCCTTTCTAAAAAGTGTAGCGAATCGCTACGTGTTTTACCTTAGACTCCTTTTCAACAAATGTCCTGCAATTTTGGAACGTGTAGCGATATCGCTATGCGTTTTGTTTTGTTTGGCTTTGTTTAATAGGTTTAGCGATATCGCTACATGTTTGAGCTCTTAAGCCTTTGAAGCCACCCACGTCGTGAAAACGCGACGTCTTTGCTTTGTGCACTGTGCGTCCCCTTTCGTCACGATTTCGCTACGGCATTTGAGTTTACGTCTTCAGCCGAGTTTTTGTCGCGATTTCGTGATGGTTTGTCGCTCTCCCTCCTTTGCTTGTCACAAGCCACAAAAATAGAACACGTCGCGATATCACGACGGTTCTGCCCAACTGCATCCGTTGACCGTGTTGACCACGATTTCACGACACGTCGTGAAATCGTGACGGTTTTTGAACTTAGTCATTTTTTGCTCCTTTTTCATCACAACCGCATCAAAGCCAGTATAAAAGTTACATCTGCAACAACTTAAACGTTAATACTTCAATAATCAAAATCATTGTGGCAAAAATGCCAATAGGCCCATAACACCTAGAGGGGAGACACTTTCATCCCTTACCTCTTCAAACCAAACCTTTGACTAATTAGTTGACCTATTTTAAAATAGTACAAAAGAGGTTAGCGTATTTATATATCCATGACTAACTGATGATTCCCCACACCTAGATGGATTTACCACCATATCAATAACTTAAACTTGAACCTCATTATGCATACTCATTGTGACTCATAGTGGTTTATCCCATACCAAACCCTATGGCTAATCCATCTAAGTTTGATGAGTATGGAATAAGCACAATGCTCTTTTAGTCCAAAATGGAAAACATGTCCAATATCACCTTCTCATTATTGACCTAACCAATTCATTTTTGACCCATTCTATCAGTCATCAGTTGTCCCAAAGCTTGTTGTGTGCATACCTACACCTCAACATTCTTGGATGTTCATATGTTTAATTTTTCATGTCAAAGCCTTCTAGAGGTCTCTTTGTGTTTATTTCACTGTTAATATTTTTCCAAAATAAATTTATGAATCTAACTTAAGTAGATTATATTTTAAAGAAAAAATAAATTAAAAGAACAATAATAATTAGCCATAAAAATAACTTGTTATTTAAGACCAAATCACAATATTATCATGAATTTAAATCATTTTAGAGCATAGTTTTGCTCCCAAGACATTTACTAGTTTATTGATTCACAAAAAGAGAATTCTAAAGAATCAATATATCATAAATGCATAGTTTTGTAATAATTTTTTTTTTCCTATAAGTAAATTTTGGTGATTTACCTCATGAGTTTTAATAATATACTACTACTCACATTCAAAAGTTAAATTATGGGTTTTCTTATTTAAATAAAAAGTCTTGGTTGTCTCTCACTCATAGCAACACAATTCAATTTATCAATATTGGGTTTAAAAAAACATTCCCTAGAGTCATTTAACTTATTAGTTGTAAATGCTAATATTTAACTAGTCTTAATTACTCTCATGGTTTACCCATGGTTCCTCTAAAACTAAAGTTTGTTTTATTTAATAACTATTTTTGAATTTCAAATTTATAAAAAACCATAGGAGAATTCAAAACTAGAAATATTTTATTAAATAAAATTATCAAGTTAAATAAAATACATATGCTCATCCAGCTTCGCCATATGTTCATGTCACCGCTACCAACTACACTAGTCTTTATTTTTGGAACATAAGTACAAATGGTCTTCACCCCATTATTTTTAAACATGAAGAAGGATTCTTAATTTTACATTAGGAGCTTAGAATAATTTCTATATAAGGTTTGGTCTATCCAATTTTATAGTTTCTTAACTTCTAAGAATATATACTATTGCCATTCCTGAAACAACCAAACTTCATTACACAATATATTTATTTGATTTCTAGTATCTATTCTATAAGTTAGTAATGGTATAATATTTATCTATTGTGAGCTCTTGGTATTTTTCATCCCATGCTTGCTCAACACAATATTGGCTACTTCTAAGCAGCCAAAATTTTATACAAAGGAAACTTGAACACCACCAAGGATCATATACGACTCAATAGAAAATGATCATGCAATTTACCATGCACACATGCAAACTATTATTTCATAGGAACATACATAAATGTTTCTAATCTCCTTGCCCAATATATAACCAAATAATTTTTAATATGTTTCTTTTGTTTTCAAACTACCTACTTTTCACAGGGTAAAATTCCATGAAACCTATCCTCCTCATCAAGAGATGCTTCTAGGTTCCAAAGAGGAATAAATTCATATATATATATATATATATATATTTTTAAAATAATATCAATTTATGTATAACACTAATCATATCATTGCTCAAAAATACAAAACACAGAGCAACACAACAACAATTCTTGGATATACATCTTTTCAAGCAACACAACTTTTTCTAGCTATATATTGTTTTCAAGGAACACAAAATAACACATCATGACAATAGCATTTTACCAGAATTACTTTACTTCCAATAACACAAATTAAAACATCAACATGGTAGTATTTTACCAGCATTTACATTGCTTCCATTGTCTCAATATAACAACAACATAGCATTATTTTTCCAATAATTTTTGTAGCTTTCATTACCATATAATATCACAATAATATTTCAATATATTTCTAGAAAATAAAAATATGCTTATCACACTAAAAAAATAAGGTGAACATGTTCTTTATAACAGAAGCTATCAGAATGATTGACCTGTATTCTCACAATTCCTAACCAAACTATTCGCTATTCTCAGAATCCCTTCTTTGTCCTCTTGTATGGATGCTTCCTTTTATTTTTTTTCATTACCTTCTTTATTTTTTTTTCCTTTTCGAAAACCACATGAGAGGAACTCACAAGTTTTTTTCCTCTACCTCCATGCATAGAGCAAAATTGTCAAGCCTTTTTCCTCTACTTCGGGTGCATTATAGAGTTATCATAACATTCCAACAATTCATGATATTTTACCTTAACTAATAATAGACATTGGAAATGTGTTCAACCAACATGAACATTTATTAAAACTTAGCTCTGTCAATATTTAAATTATTTCTGTAATATTAAGAAAATCTATATTAATAATAATATAAAACATTTCACACATAATTTAAACAAAATAATATTAATAATATTATAAACTATTTTATTATATTTAAAGAATACAATAGTAATATTTATATAGGCTTCCATACATGGTAAACCCACCAGTATAATAAATTCACATAAGAAAAAAAATAATATTTTAATATTAAACTCACATATGCCTTAAAAATCAACCACACACATGCCTTTCCAAACTAATGGCTCCCATCATGATTGTCACCTAAAAATATTTCTCATTTCTTGCCAAATAAGCAATATTGAGTTCAATTTAAACCATGCAGAGATGTAATATGTATTGCACTTAAATGATATGGAAGCGCAAGTCTCCATGTGCTTGCGATCTGAATCATCACTTATCTTTCTTACCTTTTTCCACTAACTTGCCTCCTTTCATTATCACCATGCAACTATCCTACATTCACAAAGGCTATCAGTAGTACCATGGTTCATAGGTAAAAAGTAAGTATATATATTACTATATTTTATTAATCGTGTGAGGAGGGTTGTTACATTTAGCTTTACTTACTCTAAAATCTAAAAACATTCAAAGATCCAAAAGACAAATGGTTTTAATAATATTTTTATACATTAAGATATTTTATTTGTATTACAAGTGTATACACCATCCAGTAGAATGTATTACAATATGCATTATTAATTATAATTCATGTACAACCATGGTTATGCATTAAAAACTTTGTAATTGAATTCATCATAAAAAATATACACTTAACATTCTACATCATAGTAGTATCTAATGTTCCTTCAATTGAAGCTCAAACGAAATACTCAAATAGCATATAACCAAAAGTTATACTTATTCCCAAGTAAATTAAAACTAAACTAATTTTTTTGTTATTCAACAATTTGGACTTATTTGGAACATGACATTGTTGATATAATTATTTTAATTATTTAAAACTATAATATCATCAATAATCTTAGAGTCAAATAGTTTAACGATTCCAACCTATGTCATTCCCTAAGAGATGAACTCATCATAAAAAAATCTGGGTATTATAATTTTAAAGGAGGCCACTAGCTTAACTGGCCTCTAAGTCTTTTTTTTTTTATAAAAAATATTATAAATAAAAATACTATATCAAAGAGTCCTATATTTCTAGTTCGAAGGACTACAAGACAAAAAATGATTGATTATAATCATAATAAACAACTTTAGATGTATTTGGTATCACATTTCCATTCCCATAAACCATGTTTTTAAATTAATCCAGAGTAGATTTATTTCATTTAAAAATAATAATACATGTAAGCCCCTTCTGTCACATATCTCTGATTCATATTAACTGAGAAAAAGTCACATAATCAACATATAAATATTTTATAAAAGCAATTTAATAATAAAGGTAATATGTTCTTACATATAATGTTCTCTATTGATGACTGTCACAAATTACACTTGACTCTCTATAACAGTTTTACTAGAAATATTTAAATACATAGTCTAATCATCAATATGGAATACATTGGAGAGTGTTCCCTCCTCCCCCAAAAACTAATTACTGTAGTAACATCACAATCTCAGGCTATATGACAATTTCATTACCCCATATTATTGTTGGATGTGTCTCATTCTTTGCCGAAAAATAATTGTACGACAGGCACTACAGTGCAAAAGGCTACGGGTAGAGGGGTCCGGGGGGGCCGGAGGCCCCAAAGGACCCCCGGCTACGGTAAAGGTTATTACGTAATAGGTGATGGATCGGGGTGTGTAGGGGGATGCCCTCGGATTTGGTGAAAGTGTTAGATGCCGACGAAGCTGGCGTCAATTTTTTCACCTACTTTTATCGCTATTTTTCACCTACTTTTATCACTACTTTTGGAGCGACCCCCAGGATTCCCACGATTGGTGGGTGGTTAGTGGGTGTGGGTGGTTTAGCCCATGGTGTTGTATCCACGGTACCCTAATACCACTTGGTGGTTTAGGGTTGTATGAGTTTCCTTATATAATTATTGTAATGTCCCGTTTTAGGGATGAGAGAGAGAATAATATATCAAGGAGGATAGACTCTTGTTTGCTGGACTAGCCCAAATTGGGTGAACTAGGGTAAATATTGTGTGTTATATGTGCATTGAATGGTGTCATTATTTCCTTAGTTATTATTTCTGCATTATTTCTAGAATATGTTTTTGTAATTTCTCTTCAATTATCCAGGCTAAAAGTAACCCTTGCATAGGCTTCATAAATTGTAGAGAAAACTATCAAACTGATTCATGCATTAAAATCTTGTGTTGTATCATGTTGGACGTGTTGTGACCATTGCACAACTTGCCCCAAATTTGGGAACCCAATTAAAATTTTGATGTCTTTGGGAATTTTGGTTTTCTTTCACCCAAAATTTTTTGATAGGTCCACCCAAAAGTTTGCAATATAGATTCCAAAGTTTATTATTGGATAATGTCTTTTAAAATATCAAGTGTTTGGTTAGATTTAATAAGTTTCCTTTCTTTTCGATTGTTTAATGTTAGTTAGATTTAATGTTGTTTGTTAATTTCAAATATTTTGAATTAAGTTAATTTAAACATTTGAACTTAATTAAATTCAATTTAAAAAATAAAAAAATAAAAAAAAATAAAAATATAAAAGATAAAAATATAAATAAACAATAATAATCATGAAAATAAAATAAAAAATAAAACAAACAAAAAAAAAGAAAGAAAATAATAATATATACATATATATAAATAAATCAAAACAAAGCCATCAATATTTTTTTTGGAAAGTTTAATTTAATTTTATTAATGGTTTTGTTTTTGGAAAGTTTAATTTAATTATTTTTTTGTTATACTACAGGAATTAGTAACTCGTTACAATTTTCTACGCCTCTTCGTGGGTTTGAATATCACTCCTTGTTGCCACTATAACCTCTAGTTGCATCAAGTAAACCTTTTACGTAGTCGGCTACACTGATGAGACACGCCCATTGGCACCACGGGGCCCCAGGGATTGGAACCTTGGTCTTCACGCTCCTATAGAAGCATTTTAACCGTTAAACCAAGTCCTCGGTCCCAAGTTTAATTTAGTTTTATATTTAGTTTAGTTTTAATTTAATTTTATATTTAGTTTTGTTTTAATTTAATTTTATTAATAGTTTTGGAAAGTTTAATTTATGTGTTTTTTATCGCAGACTACTACTTATAAAAAAAAACAACACTCTAAAAGAGAAACTGTTACTAATAGAAATGATGAGACAAAGTGTAACATTAAAATTTAAGTACCACATGGTAATATGAAAGTATTGTTTACCACGTGCTACATCGTAGAAGGAACTCCATCCAAAATAAATGAAGAATAGAAAACGTTGGAAAGCCAAGAGTTGGAAAAAGAAAACGTTGGAAAGTCAAGAGTTGGAAAAAGAAACGAATAGTTAAATGTTGGATATTTTAAATAGCCAATGAAACACAAAAACAAGGTAGAAGATTTTTTGGCAGGTTTACATGTTGGAAATAAAATTTTCCTTTTAAAGAAATCCCCCCCCAAGTTGTTGGATTTGCAACAATTTCACCATTGGAAGCCATTGGAACTCAGTATTATGCACATGTATTTAATTTAAAAGATTTATTTAATCAATATATTAGAAATTTAGTGATTTTTATGCATGTTGATGGTAAACTTGTCTTTAATTTTTAATATATTGTATCCTTTTTCTTGGAATATTGCACCTCATTAAATGTTTAACTACGTGAAGACAGGTCATATTAATATTGGTTTAGTGGAGGGTATGGGTGTTTGCAAGTTCAGTGTGGAGTTTTAGAGTTATAGCAATTTGTCTTTGTTTTATTTGTATTTTTATTTTTATTTCTCTAACCCTAGCCCTTTTACATTTTTTTAATCTCATCAAATATATTAACATTAAAATTAAAATTAAAATTAAAACCCCAAAAAGAGATACATGAATTCCAAGATTAAGCTTCAAATTCTTAGTTCACACAATTTCATATTTTTTAAGGAAATTCAAATTTTTTATCGATTAAATATATTAAGATTTATATTTCATACGGGTTTTAACAGGACCCCAAAACCTACTTACAACATGGCCACAAATGCCAAAAACCAAAGAAAATTAGAACAAAGTGATATCCTTCAAAAAGTCCATACAAAAATATTGTCCTCAGTAGACAACAAGAATAACAAGTCTAGGTAGAAAAGATATAGGTAAGCCTTGAAAAAATATAAAGGACAAAAAATAGCAAAAAACAAGATCAATAGCCTTCCAGACAAGATTGGTAACAACATATTGGGGTCCAAATTTTAAGGTATCCATGTCATCAACAATATCTTTAGCAGGGACATCATCACGATTGACAGTAATATTCTTTAGATTTTCCATAGGAGCACATCCCACGCATTCAAAAAAAGGTCTTCCTAAAAACCATAAATTGAGGGTATTATGTAGGTCAACTAACTGGGTAATGCAATTTATCATGGATTTGATAATAAACATCTACATGCAGAGAGCAGGGTTGTCCTTGTCCTCCTATTTTGACTCAATGACTAGTGATTCTTTCTACATAGCTTTATTCTTTAGTCACACAGAGGAGTGAAGTGGTTTTTATTCAGGATCACTTTTAGGCTTAGGTGAGAAACTTCTCGTTCTCTTCTTTAATTGGTAGACATATTCAATAATTTATTTCTTTTTTATGGATAATGTTGGAGTGCAAGAGGATTGACGCATGGTTTGAGAGGAGCTAGTTCTCATGGGACTCTGTTTGGTTTTGGGAGAAGGAGTCACAAAAATTCCCTTAGGGTAGTGAATTAACCATTGTTTAAACAAGACATCAAAAAGGCCACGTTGACTGGGTAATTTTAACCCATTTTTCTCCCTAAAATGCTCAATGGTATAACTAATTGAACTAAACTAAAATTAAGGTATATTGACTATACTTACATCATGAAAGTTGTTTTAAAAGAAGAAATAAAAATTGTAGAGGTTCTTATATGGATCATCAAGAGTTATATACTCCATAATAGGCTTAAGGATGCTCCCCCACAAAAATGGTAGCTCATCATGCCACATACCCAAATGAGCCCTTCTATAGAGCTCCTTGTCCTTGACATCCTTCAATTCGACATCCCAATTGTGCTTCTCTCTCTTGATGGATCAACATTTAGGTTGCTACCCAGTCAGTTCAACAAGCATTTTTATGTTGAGGATATACATCTTGTTGCAGATGGTGGCCCTACCATTTTTGCATGTCTCCATGAACGCTAGTGTAACTTCAGGTTCCTCCAATTCAAACATGGGGAAAAACTGGAGAAAACCTTTACTTGCAAGGATTCCCTCAGTAATGGAATCCAAATAGACCTTGGATGGTTCTATAAGACACATGATGGCCACACAAAGACAATACAAATTTTGGATGAATAGTTGAAAGGCACCACAATGGAGGGCTTTCAAAATTTTAGCATTAGAAAAAGAAACAACCAAGAAGGCAAAAACAACAACAAACCAATGGTAATTTTGACAAGGGTGTCACAAATAATGGTAATGAGTAAAATTACACGCCCGAAGGCAATCCTAGTGAACATGAGAATTCTAATCACCAAAGGGGATCGTGTGAGAATCTGAACCCAAATACCACAAGAGGGAAAGACGAAGGTGGTACAACAAAACACGAGGCGAGACACACAAAAAATTCAAAATTTTAAATTTCACATAACTTCGTATTTTTAAAAGGAATTTTATAAATTCACATTTCTCATTTTTTTAAGGGAAATTCCAAATTTTAAATTTCACATAAGTTCACATTTTAAAAAGGAATTTTGTTATTCTAATGTTCACATAAGTTCACATTTTTTTTTTAAATGAAATATTGAAATTTCAAGTTTCACACAAGCTCACATTTTTAAAAGAAGTTATAAATTTCAAACTTTGCTAACATGTTCAAACAAGCAAATTAATTTCATTTTATGTAAAAACAAAAATTTCAATAATTTCCAAATTTTCATTAAAATGAACAATTAATCTTCAATAAAAGTTTCAAATTGCAAAGATATATATTAGTCATTTCATTTCATTCTCAAAAAAAGCTTAAGACATGAAGATAAAATTGGTTAACAATTGAAGATAAAAAATTGGTTAACAATTCAAGAGAAAATTGGTTTAACAAAGCAAGATAAAATTTGTTTAAGCAAGATTAAATTTGTTAACAAAACAAGATAAAATGTGTTTAATAAAGCAAGATAAAATTTGTTAACAAAAGAAGATACAATTAATTAAACCACCATTCTGGGATTTACATTTCAACATTAGATTTTAGTCTTATTCTTTTATGCACAAAGTAAAGTTTAACAGAGAAAGATAAATCTTGTTAAAATATGCTTAACAAAAGAAGATAAAATCTACTTAAAATGCTTTGAAGATAAAATAAATTAAATCATCATTCTAAGATGGTTATTGGAGACCAATAATGTCACATTTTATGCTCTTAAAATTTCATGAACAATAAAGAGCATAACAAATCAAAGTAATACCAAACCACATACCCCTTGTTAATAGTTACTTGCACCTCTAAGGTATTTCAATATATTTTGTGTATTTCATAAACATTAAAGCACACATTAAGCACATAAAAACCTTGGAGAAGTTTTAAATTTCATTGCAAGAGAGGGTTTTCTAACAACACCATGAATGTGATGGTGGTTTTGAAATTGGGTAGAATTATCACTCAACAAAATTAGTGCTAGAAGGACCTGAATTAGTCATTTCATTGTTATTATAAATGCTAAATTGTTCATTGTTACTTAAAATTCTTATTTGAAGGTATTGGTCTTGACTAACCAGGTTTTGTTGACAGGTGATCATACTTATTGATTTAAAAATTCTTGAATTGATGATGTATTGATGCTAACCTTTTACAAATTTGAGAATGTTCTTTATTGTTAAGGTTTAATTGATGCATATCTTTTGGTTGATAAGTCAGATGATCTACATGTTAAACATTTGAAAATTGTTAGTTATTTCATGCATCTCAACAAGCTATTTCTTTGACTAACAAAATTTGAACCAAAATTTCAATGGCCGGAATTGCATCCTATTAGAGTTAATGTAATGTGCACTATGCCAGTTTGACACTTGTCAGTTTCATTGACAAGTGTCATGTTCATCATATAGGCTTATGCCTATATATTGTAACTCATTTCATGAATAAAATTATCCCATAAATTTTTCCCTCCTAACATTTGGTATCAGAGCAGGCTTTCCCTGCCCTGTGAAACCCCTTGAGGGGGGATTTCCCTCATGGAAATCCTCCCTCCTCCCCTCATTTTTTTTAGCTCCTCCATTTTTTTAAAAACTAGGGAGTATGCTCTCCATCCTTGGATGGATCAGAAACCAGAAGTTGGAAGATTAAATGGGTGCAAATTTTTTTTTAAGACAAAGTTATTGGGGAAGTATGGGTATCCCACTTTGGTATCACTTTAGTTTCGTCTTGCTGCTGTAGAGGTAGTGGAAAATTCAGCGAAGGCTCCAGTTGATAACCGAATTTGCAGTAGATATGCAGGAAATTTCAAACATTAATTTTATGATGCTAGCAATTACTGCCAGTTTTTAAATATTCTAAAGAGGGGTAGAGTCTAGGATCCGCTAGGGTATCTCCGCTCTGTTGGGGTTTTACCAGAGTTTTAGGCATTGCATCAGGAAAATGTTGCTAGCAACTGCTGTCAGATTTAAGGGTTTGTGAGGAACGACATGATCTCAAAAATTTTTCGTTCGTGATATTTTTTACTGCCCTTGGTGCTGTGTGTAGCGGCGGAGCTCTTGTAATGCAATTTTTTTATTTTTTTGTTTTAATGGTGAAATGCCTTGGATCTGCTAAAATCGGTGCCTCTGCATAGAATACACAATGTGCAAAGTCGTGCCCCATGCAGATGAAGTAGCTCTACCACCGGCATCCCGATGTATTGCTCCTGTGATTCCCCCATTGTCATAGGCTTCGGCTTGAACGAGCTCGACGACAGAAGCTCTAAAGACGCGACCGAGATAAGGTCGACCGATAGCGAAGAACATAGGAGCTCTATATTCATAGTTGTGGCTGAGAAATGCTCATATTACGTGGAGGCAGCAATTTGTGAGATGGAGGTGACCTCCTCTAGGTTGCAATGCAGATCTATGCTGGTTTTTTTTGCTGAAGCCCAAACTTTTTTTTGCAATATCAAGCAGCATGGAGCTGCGCGTCCAGAACCCTCGACAAGACATCATCGATGCTCACAATCGAGGCGAGCTGGGGGGTCCTATCTCTTAATGAATTTTCTATCGTCAAAGCAGACTCCAGGCAAAGCAGCTATTATAGAAGATAGATTGATTACTGGCTTCCGATTACAAGTTCTACAAATGTTTCATGGCGACGGAGTGTGGTTCTATTTTTTTTTAACAAACACTGTAGTCGATGGCGCCCATGGAGAATTTCAGCACCCTCATCAATAGAAATGGCCGTTGCAATGGATTTCTCAACATTGGTGGCTATGCGGGGATTCGATCGCTGGGCGATCACTATCGGGACCAGCGGTTCTATTCGAGAAGTCATGGGAGAAAACTGTAGAAGCTGCCAAAGGTGGCCAAAAACCTTCGAAAACATTTTTTTTATTTTAGATGGTGGTTTGAAGTCTGCACCATGCAAGCTTTCATCGACGGCTCTGTTCGAGCAATTTTAAACCTTGGCTGAGAAAAAAACCCTAGCTCTGTTCGTAGCTTGGCGATGGACGATTTTTGATCCAGGATGGGGAAATGTAGTGTGCTATAGTGATGCTACAGTGGTAAGCCATTTTTTTGTGGAATCATGGAACACTCAGTTATATGGAATCATGTGGAATTGTGATTTTGAATTTATTAATCATTGGCGGCGTTATGGGGTCTCTATGAGTGATCGAGCTATAGCTGGTGGCATTCATTTTACTTTTTTTGACGAGTGGGCTAGTGCCACTTCTATTTTTGCCGCTGGTGTGGGGGTAAATGTTGTTCAAGATGTTCACTACTCAGAAATAGGGACGCATGCATGGATAGCTGGATTCCTTCTGCATGGCTACCCATCTGCAAGAAGACGTCTTCTTCGACGGCGCGAAGCGGGCAGTCCTCCGCCTATGGTTCAACATTTCAATTTTTACATGCTCCTCCCACGTGAAGAAGTGGCCAACCGAAATGGGTCCAAATGTTTTTTTATTTAATGTGATTTTAGTGGGGTATTTTATTTTCAAAAGTGGGCTATTTATTTGAAAATGAGGGAAGGGCATCTTTGAGGGAAGGAAATCTTTTTTAGTGGCCTATGAATTTTTCCCTTGGAGGATGGAATTTTTAATTGGCCCTATTTTTTTTTCCACATGAAGAGTGGAAGGCTGATGTTTTTTTTCCACCTAAGAGTGATGCCGCCATTGAGCGATGTTGTCTATTTTCTACCTTAGATAGGCATGATGGTTTTTCCACATGATGAAGGCCCCTTTGATGGTGGAATATAGGGGTATTTATAGTCGTTGGAAACGTTTTTCCGTGACGGACACAATGGTGGTGTCACATTGTAATTTTGATGCTGTTTCAATTGAGTTTTTTAGCCTCAAATTTTTTTCTACCTTGGAGTGCACTCTCGGTTGTACCCAACACTCCCAAGGTAATTTTATATGTGATCCTTGTACCTAGTGATCTTTTCTATACACTTGGCGAATGCAATGGCTGGTTACCCATGCATTTTGGTGGGATGACTTGGTCACCACAAGGACACTTATAATAGGGACTACAGACAAAGACACCCTAGACTCTATCCAAGGTTTTTTTGGATCTACTTCTGAAGACTACAGACGAAGACACTTCAGAAGATTCTCTTCTTTTCTTCTTCTGTCCTCCTATTTTGATCTATGGCTCATTTTATTGTATTGAGTGCATTTTTGGCAGAGCCCGAAACTCTTATATGGCTCGTTTTTCCTTTCAAAGGTGCATTTTCGACAGATACCGACACCTTCTAGATTGAGTTCACCATGAGGAGGGATTTCATACTCATGGTGAATCTAGTCAGTGACCTACGAGAGGCAACATCCTATGAGGATGACCTATAGAGGCAACAGACCTAGAAGTGGCTGACCCTGAGGCACCCATGATGACCTCGAGGCACATAGACGGCTGACCCAATGGCAACAGACCCATCGATGTGGCTGACCCTGAGGCAACAGACCAAGATGTATACATAGTGAATCTAGCATTATTCACAGTTGGAGAGTCAAGCACAAAGAGCAAGAGTCTAAGACCAAATCAGCAATAAAGGAGGATGTAGATTTTTGTTAGAGAAGTCAACATTAATGGGGAATGTTACCTAATGTTGACTTATTTTTTTATTTAGTTAGGATAGTGCACATTAAGGGGAATGTTAGAGTTAATGTAATGTGCACTATGCTAGTTTGACACTTGTCAGTTTCATTGACAAGTGTCATGTTCATCATATAGGCTTATGCCTATATATTGTAATTCATTTCATGAATAAAATTATCCCATAAAGTTTTCCCTCCTTACAAGTGCAACATCCTTTCATTAGGTGCATTTTCGGCAGAGACCGACACCTTCTAGATTGAGTTCACCATGAGGAAGGATTTCATACTCATGGTGAATCTAGTCAGTGACCTACGAGAGGCAACATCCTCTAAGGATGACCTGTAGAGGCAACAGACCCAGAAGTGGCTGACCCTGAGGCACCCATGATGACCCTGAGGCACTTAGACGACTGACCCAGTGGCAATAGACCCGTGGAAGTGGCTGACCCTAAGGCAACATACCGAGATGTATACATAGTGAATCTAGCATTATTCATAGTTGGATAACCAAGCACAAAGAGCAAGATCCTAAGACCAAATCAGCAATAAAGGAGGATGTATATTTTTGTTAGAGAAGTCAACATTAAGGGGGAATGTTACCTAATGTTGACTTGTTTTTTTCTTTAGTTAGGATAGTGCACATTAAGGGGGAATGTTAGAGTTAATGTAATGTGCACTATGCCAGTTTGAAACTTGTCAGTTTCATTGACAAGTGTCATGTTCATCATATAGTCTTATGCCTATATATTGTAACCATTTATCAATAAAATATATCCCATAAGTCTTCCCTCCCAACACATCCTAAATGGGTGGTTATTGTAGTCCTTTAAACATTCCTAGAGTAATCCATCAAATCCTAGAAGATAGAGAGGAATATTTATCCATGTATAGGCACGATGGAATCAGTACAACTAAGGAACATATTCAAGCATACAAAAATACTATAGTTCATTTACAAATTATGCATGAAGATGTTGCTTGTAGAATGTTTCCAATCACATTAGATGAGTTTGCTTATAATTGGTATATTGAATTACCTACAAGATTTATTACTTCTTGGGATCAATTAAAAGCAAAATTTCTTATTTTTTTTGGAAAATTGGTTGACCCATTTATGATATTGAATTAGTTTATTGCTATCGATAAAGAACCTAAGGAATCCATGAGACTACTCAGTGATAGGTTCCATAGGATTTCTACCAAGCTGGTGATACAATACATCATTTTAGAAAAAAGAGTCAATAAAATATACATGGGAGCTTATATCACTTTAATTCTATGTGTTTTGGGAGACTTCTTAAAATTCCATCCTTGCCTAGAGCCTACAGTTAGGTAATAACATTAGAACAATAGTGGATTTTTAAAGGTATCAATATCGTTCAATTATCATTACTTAGACCTAAAGCTCACAATAATATACCACAAATGAGTCAGGATGTTGCACAACATTATCCCATGATGAACTATTTTTTTAGGAGTTCTATATTCCATATAATACCAACCATACAGTATGGCACCCTAATATTTTAGAAAGATAATGATTTTACTATTCTAGATGCAGAAGGGGAATCAATAACTTTTTTCCCATTTGAGGTGTAAGAAATTGAAGCCCTGTCCCACCCTACAATACTATAATGCCTACATTACCTCAAATAAAAAAATTCTAGAACATTAGTGGTTCAAATTTGATATAGGTGATGATCCAAAGGAAAATATTGATTCATTTGAAATGACTCAAGAA
Source organism: Wollemia nobilis (assembly GCA_028583015.1). Lineage (NCBI taxonomy): Eukaryota > Viridiplantae > Streptophyta > Pinopsida > Araucariales > Araucariaceae > Wollemia > Wollemia nobilis. The sequence continues at coordinate 686,334 of JAQPPZ010009673.1, read as the reverse complement.
GTTTATTAGGATGATGTGTTATTTAACACATCCATTGACTGAATAGATTTATGGTTTGAAAAGGATGAACATATTTTTAATTAGGTGACTAATTATAGTGTTTTTGAAAAATAGGTTCTACAAGAAGATGATGAAAACCATGATGGAAAAGAAGGAATTACAATGTCTCACCAAGGCTTTATAATTTAAAATGTACAAAAGGTAGAATCTCATCCTTTATATTCAACCATTTGAAATAAAGGTAAAATTTTACATAATTTTCTATTGGATTCAAATGTTATTAATGATGAAATACCATTTGTGGTTGACAAATAATTTGAGTTGAATTCTCCTCACACAACTAATAAGGTTTCTTTATTGAACGAAACATAAGTAAATGTGATTGAGTTATCGAATCAAGTTCCTCAACAAGTAATAATTAAATATAGGATACATATTTATAATTATACTCAGTTAGTAGATATCCTAGATGCTTGCAAATTATTACATAAGTATGATTGATCTAAAAATATGAATAGTGGTTTGGCATGCAAATTTTCAAAAATAGGGTCAAGCTTGGAAGAACTCAAGTCTAATCAGGATAAGAAGGATAGTATTTTGATCAATAAATTGAAAATGGGAATTCACACCATTCTAGTTGAAATTATGATTGAAGATATAAATTCAATATTAAACATCATACACAATAATCACAAAATAATTGTGATAATCATGTTTTAGATCCAGGGAAATGATAGCCAAATTTTTGTATCATGATTGTATATTATTGTATATAGCTTTTTGGTTTTTATGCTTTTAAATTTAGTTGTTTTCTTTTTGTGGCATTGTTGTAAATAGTCCCATATTTTGCAAGTCTTTTGCTATTTGCTTTCTTGTCAGTTGCTATTAGGTTATGATTTGGCTTATTTTTTAGTGTTGCACTTTGGGGTTGGTTCCTCTCATTGAGGTAATATTAGATATAGCTAATAACTCTTGGTTTCATTATTTTTAATTGTTCTTGTGTCATGTAGATTGGATTGCCTTGTTTAGAATCATGTGGGATTAAGGAAAAGGAAATAAAATTGTTTAGTGATCATTCTTATGTTTTTGGACTAAGATGGTGGATGGTGGAACAATGAGATATTTCACTAAAGTTCTACATGTAACTCACATTAAAAGGATATCCTTTGAAGTCTTGAGGGGTGAAGCCATTTTGGTTTGAAAATTAAGACAAAAATCTAACACACTTTAAATTTAGTCTTAAGTGGTCTCCAACCCAGGGGGCATTATGATATTTTATAATGAATCAAATGCTTATATATATATATATATATATATATATATATAAGATAAGAAAATAGACAAATGCAAATCAACCTAGAGCTCAAGTGATTCATATAATCTCTACCAAGGCTATAAATTCTTGGATGGTAGTAGAGCAAAGTCTAGAAGAGATCAAGGTCATATCGACAAGGGTTATAGATACCTGGCTAGTAGTGGAGCAATGTAGAGGTACATGTTTTTTTGAGTGACACTCTATAGCTTAAATGTAAAACAAATGATGGAATTTGGATGGTTTCAAGAATGTAAAATAAATTACATTCCACACACTAAGCAAAGGTAAATAGTTCATTTGATTTTATTTAAATTTTTTTACCCCGTATTCTATGGATATCAATAGATGGTGTAGATTTCTATAGTCTTTAGTTTTCTTGGTTTTAGATTGGGTTCTTCATCCGAAATGCTTAAGAGCATTTCCTATCAAAGTCTCCATTTGTTGTGACCATTGCACAACTTACCTCAAATTTGGAGACCCACTTAATATTTTGATGTCTTTGGGAATTTTGGATTTATTTGAGTGATAATTTTGATAGGTCCCTACCCAGGAGTTTGTAATGTAGATTCCAAGGTTTATTGTTGGGTAATATATTTTAAAATTTCATGTTTTTGGTTAGGTTTAATAGGTTTAATTTCTTTTTGAGAGTTTAATTTTAGTTAGGTTTAGTGTTGTTTGTTAATTTTTTTGGTTTTATTTAATAAAGGAGAGGATTTAAAAGGGATACCACAACCATTACAATCAAAACACGACACGGGTGAGAAAGACCAAAACTAAACCCCACCAGACATTATGGGGTAGACTAGAAAAATACTTCACTAAACTAAGAACCAAGGACACATACAAAGAGGACAACTGAAATAGTTCTACCCCAAAATACCCATATATTGAGAAATAGAAGCAACCATATGATAAATATCCTTATATTAATCCAACGTCGACTTCAGAGAACTCCATATTTTTTTAATTAATGTCAATGAGCTTCAAATTATGAAATACCAAATATTTTTTCTCCTCAAAGACCTCTGGGGCATAAAAATCATTGATTGAATTATCTTGATGATGGTATTATGGTAGGAAATCAAATTTAAGATGGAAAGAGAGAGGTAAGGAGCCATCATTCTCACACACTTTTTTATGCAAGCATTTAGATTTATGTATGCCACTACCCACTGCCACACGGTTGGTCATTAGGTCCACATCCACAAGCTCATCATCAATTGCCTTAGGATACATATCAAACATAACAGAGGGGCAAAAAAAGGGAGCATGATTACCACCTTCAGAAGCCTTACCATGAACCCCTTTAGAAGAAACCTGAATCTTTATTGAAACCTTATTAAGGCTTGATCCAAAGGTAAACGAATAAATATCATCACTACAATTAGAGGTTTCCTCCAAAACCACATTAGAACCACCAATAGTAGGACTAGGTGAATCCATGAATGTCTTAAGGATATCGTTAGCAACTAAACCATGTTTTAGAGATGGCTATTCAAATACAAGCAAATCATGGTCTTTATGGACGGGGGCCTGACCACAACCATCTTGCATGTTCACAAAAGACTTATTTAGATATTGGAATAGGATTAAAGAAAATTTCATGCAAACATGATGGCATAAGTGGTTTAAGAACATAGCATGAAAACTCCTAATTATCTCATAAGTAGAATCTAAAGTGAAATAATCCATAATAACCCTAGCAACATGATCCCAGGGAGAGGACAATGCTGCAGCATTGAAGCCATTTTTATCTCTAGGAAGAAATTCCTCCTTATCAAGAAATAGACTAATCTCCTACAGTAGAGAGTTTCTATCATGATTTTGATAAGCACCATCTAAATCAAACTAGTGGTCCTGATAATTAGCTTATCTATGACTTGTAATGACCACGAGCCAATACTAACCCAACCGTATTCCAAGTAGTCACCATCCAATTAGTGAGCACCAGATTGTGCCCATGAAAATTTTGAATGCACTCTAGAAGACCACATTTCACCAAAATATATTTAACTTCATCATCAAAGGTGATGGACATAGGTTCTAACTGGGACTTAATCAAATTCATCTAAACTAAAAACTAATTTCTCCTAAATACCGATAGGAGCGAATAAACCCGAACAACCAAGCTTGGACCATAAATAAAGCACAGGCAGAGGAGACCCCAAAGCATACCAAGATAAAAATATATGTTCACTAAAACCAAAATCAAAAGCCAAAAATCAAATAAGGAGTTGGGACTCAGCAACGAGGGAAACCTATGAATCTTGGAATCAACATGGAGAAAAACAATCCATACCCAGGAAAGAAGGCTGAAACCAACATGAGGAGCTAAAAAAAATCCCACTCATGAGGAAAGATAAAATGGATGAAAAAACATACAATGAAAATAATATAGAATACTCCTGGGTTATAGGAGGAAGAACCAAAAAACCAAATAATCTACCATGGAAGGGTCATCCTTGCTTAGACCAGATGTCGTTATCTCAAAAGATCCACAAATATGTATAAAGACAAACCCAAATAGATGAACCAAAACACTGCCACAAAGGGACTCTCTCTTAGAAAAAAGGAGGACATGAAAAGGGATCCCATCATCCTTGGGGTAAAAAACATCAGAATACTTCTAGCCATAGAAAAGAAGAATGATCGACTTCCCAATGTGAGATAAAAAGGAAACATAAAGGAAAAGATATTTTGACATTGGTGTACTCAAAGAAGGTTCGAGAAACCAACAAACAGCCAAAGAAGTCCCACCAAATGAACACACGAGGGAATTTTGGGAAGGAGAAATTCAAAATTTGAAATTTAAAAATCTAGAGGGGGGAAAGGACTTCCTAACACCACCTTAAGTAAAAATTGAACTAGGAGAGCCTGAGAGGACATCATGAAAACTAGGAGTAAAGACTCTCCATCGTCAGGTTAGTGATAATAAAACTACAACACCAACCAAAAACTAGGAAAATCATCCATTGGCAAGGTGCCATCTGATAGATATTAAAGTTTATCTTTATTAGCAAAGCAGAGGATATTGAATAGAAAAATTGTACACCAAATTACCAAACTCTAATGAGATATGCCCAGATTTGCAAGGGAGTCAACCACCATGTTCCCTTCTCTATACTCATGCTTGATTAACACCTCCTCCAAAGACATCAAATGGGCTCTGGATTCATTAATTAAATTAGAGATGTGCCAACTGGGACGATAATATCCTTTGAGCATGTTTATAATGTTCAATGAATCCCCCTCAATAACAACCCTACGGAGGCCAAGATCTTTGAGTATTTGAAATATAAAAAAGGAAGCATGAGCTTCAACAATGTGCAAATATTGGATGCCAATATCCTTTGTGAAGTCCAAGATCATATCACCATGCCAATCACAAATCACATCCCTAAAACTAGCTAGACCTGAATTACCCTTTGATGCACCATAAAAATTGAGCTTAAACCAGCCTTGAGGGGGTGGGGTCTAGTGAATAGTATCTCATAAATTTGGAGTTGGTGGGGGTCTTAAATCTGGACTAAAACCAATAATGTATTCGATGACATAATCAAGGTGGCCATGAGGCACGAAGGGGAAATAATATTTCATAGCCACCATCACATTCTCTACCACCTTCCAAATTATTATTTGGCTTAAATGAAAGATATCACACTCAAAATTTTTAAACACCCTCACATTATGCTCCTTCTACATGCTTTAAATAATATGAGGTAACAAATAATTCTAGAAGCATTTGAGACAGGGGGAAGAAAAGTGCAATGTCCATTGTTGAAAAAATTTGTAGATGGAATTCGATAAAGTCCATGAAAAACCAACACGGTGAAGAGTAAAATATAATATATCCTGAAAGACTTTGCACTTGAGAAACATATGAGAAGTAGATTCTCAATATTTATTGAACAAAAAACAATGATTCAATAAATTGAAACCCATCTTATGCAAATTTTTGAATGGTCAAAACCTTATTCTACACTGCCAACCAAAATAAAATATTTATCTTTGGGGTAAAATTCTTAATACAAATATTAGAACAAGAGAAATAACCATCTCCATGAGGATAGAGAAGATAATAAGTATCCTTAACTGAAAAGGATCCTTCACTGTCACCATCCCACACTAACCGATCTGCCACCTCTTCCTATCACACAACATACCACCACATCTCAAATAGAAGAGAATACCACGAGAGATGATCTTTGGAATTTATTAGGAAGGGGGGGAGGGAGACCATACTTTACAATCATTATGAAGAGAAACAAAATCAACTACCTTACAAAAACTTGTCTCTTTGAAGATCATGCAAACATCCTCGAAATGAGGATCCTTAGAAATGGGACAGTATTTGAGCCAAGGGTCATACCAAAAAGAAATAGTCCTTTCATTGCCAATCTCCCATCAAAAATTATCTTTGACAAATTCCTTGGACTTAATCAGACTGTTACAAAATGTAAAATCTCCATAAGAGAGATGATCTAAGAGAAACTATTTAAAATTATATTTGGCTTTGATAATTTGATACTAGAGATGATCACAATTGGTAGCTACTTTCCATGCAAGTATGGAAACCAATGCCTTTTTTATAACTACCACATTCTTAATATTTGATCACCCATATTTTCTCCTTTTACAAATTTACTCCCAGGAAATAAGGTGAAACTTACCCTTCAACTTAGGACTAGCTCATAGAAAATCCTTGAAGATACTATTAAACTTGGATGCCACCTTAGCCGAAAGATTGAAGATAGACCAAAAATATATGGGAATACTCTGAAGAATGCTCTAGACCAAAACAATCTTCCTTGCTTGTTTGTTAATTTCAAATGTTTTGAATTATATCAATTTTAAAAATTTGAACTTAATTAATCCAATTTAAGCAATCTATTCATTATTGTTGCAAAGGCTTTGGGCAGAGCATTTATTAGACACCAAGATGTTTTTGGATTGAGTCATGTGACAACATGCAACCCTATATCGCATCAATAGTTCACGGATGACACTCTTGTTGCCTGTGTAGCTATGGTGGAGGCAACAGGTGAAGTTAAAGCTATTATTGACTTTTATGAAAGGGTAGCTGGTTAGAAAATAAGTCTTGCCAAGAGTGGGTTATTTTTTATTAATACTCCCACTGCGGTCTAGAGAGATATTGTGGAAGTTTTAAACTATCGCACTACTTCTTTACCTTCTTCATATCTTGGTTTGACTTTGTTTGTGGGGAGAGCAAAATATGAGTTGTGGTCTTATTTGATTGAGAGAATTCAATGAAAAATTACCGCGTGGAAGGGAGCGTTGTTGAGCCAAGTAGATAAGGTGGTTTTGGTGCAAAGTACTTTACAAAGCATCCCTATTTATTTTATGTCAATGTTTCATGGGCCTCTTAAAATAGCACCAAAAGTTGATAGTTTCTGTAAAGCTTTTTTATGGGCGAGGCCGGATTTGAAAGGAAGATTCCATCTTGTTTCTAGGGAGGCATTTTGTAGAAATAAATCCAATGGAAGGTTGAACTTAAAAAGTGCATTTAGAATGAATAAAACTTTAATTTCCAAAATTGGGTTGAAGTTGGCATTTGACTCCTATAAATTGTGGGGATCCATATTAAAATCCAAGTACAAATTTGGCTCCTTTATTTTTGAATATTTACTCTTAGGTGGTCCAAATTTTTGGAATAGTCTGGTTAAGACTAGGTATATTCTTAAAAATAATTGTAGGTAGGTAATAAATAATGATATGAATGGCCTCTTCTTGGAATATTCTTGGCTTCAGGATCATCCATTGGTGGAAGAAGTGTGATTTCAGGGATTGGCTACTAATTCTAGAGAAATGGGTTTGACCTATGTGGCTGATTTCCTTGAAGACATAGGGGATATAATTGCTTGGGCTACGGTGCCAATTTGTGTAAGGAATGGTGGTGATAGACATGTTTGGGAGAGCATTGGGGAGGAATTACATCTTTGTGTTATTCGCCATGCAAATTTTGAATACTGGTTGATATGGCGGTTGGAGAGTTTAGGAAGATATATGGTCAAATCAGCCTATAATTGCTTAAATATGGAGGGGTCACATTTCCTTATTCAAGTTGCTATGGCTTAAGCATATTTCCCCAATGGTAAATATATATTTTTTGTTGTCTACTCAAAATTGAATTTTAACTATAGATAATCTTCTCAAAAGGGGCTGGCATATGGTCAATCGGTGTTATCTTTGCAAATATGATTGGGAGTCGACCTGTCATATGTTGCTCAATTGTTGTATTTTTAAGGAGATAAGTATTTATATTCGCAGATGTTTAGGTGTGGAGTGGGTCTTCCCAAAAATAGTATATGATTTTATCCTTTAGTGGTCTCTGCCCTTTCATTCCCCTCACCTTAGGTGTTTTTGGTGGTACTTGCTCCCCCATGTGATGTGGGAAGTTTGAAAAGAAAGAAATGCAAATATATTTAGGGACAAGACGATGGCTACGATATTATTGAGTAATCATATTATTGGTAAAAAAATGGAGAACGTGGAAAGCACCATAATGTCTATGGAATTGTCGGAGGAATCTAAGCCGTACGAAACTAGGTTGGAACAATTTTTGGGCTTTGGAAATACAGATTGACCACCAGTGGCACCTAACATAAGAAATTATATTAAATGGTGTGCCCCCCTGTGGTGTGGGTGAAATTAAATTTTGATGGGGCAAAAAAGGGAAGAACATGGAAGGCAAACTGGGTGGAATAATTCGGGACCATTATGGAAATATTTTGCTAGCATATGCTTATTCTTTGGGTGTGAATTCTTCACAGGTGGTAGAGGCGAGGATGAATTACCTCGGGATTGCCTTAACGAATTTAATTTTAAGAAAGCTATTATTGAGGGTGATTTCCGCAACATATTTAATATGATTATTGGAGCGTTAATGTTAGTTGGAAGGTCACCAATCTAATTGATGGAGTAAAGTTGTATCAGGATTTGGAAGATATTCAAATTTATCAAATGCTCAGGGAGGTAAATGTTTCTACTAACATGATGATGAATATTGGAGTGAGTATTGATGGATATAGGGTATGGCAAGGGGACTTTCCACAAGACATCATCAACTATGCTCATTTTGATATTGGTTAATTGGTCTAATGTGGTGGTAGTTCGCTTGGTTAGAAGTTTTGGTGCAATTTTTAAAGATGTGGGACAACTGTATATCTTTTCCAGTTATGTGGCTTGTATTTTCCTTGTATTCCTGGACAGAAATGGTATTTTAAATACCAATTTTATTCATTTATGAAGGTATTTTTAAATACCCAATCAAATTATTAATCAACAGTCATTAATGAAGGTATTTTTAAATACCCAATCAATTTATTATTATGGGTCATTAATGAAGGTATTCAAATACCCCATTTAATTCATTAATGAAGGTATTTTTAAATACCCCATTTAATTTATTAATGAAGGTATTTTTAAATACCCAATCAATTTATTAATTATTGGTCCTTAATGAAGGTATTTTTAATACCCCATTTAATTCATTAATGAAGGTCATTAATGAAGGTATTTTTAAATACCCAATTAATTTTTAAAAAAGGAGTAGGAATTATTTTGAATATGATAAGCGAGAATTATTTTGAAAATAAGGAGCAAGAATTATTTCAAAAATGAGGATCAGGAATCAAGAATATGTTTCTGCCTTGGTTCGTCTGCCTACCTTGGGAAGTGGTTATCTGCTAAGCACTGTTGGGATGTAGCTCAAATTTCTATTGGGATTATATCAGAGTTAGATGCTATGTTCTAGAACTACCTTGGCTCTCTCACAGTTCTTATCTAATCTTTCGGCCCTTTGGATCCTGTGTTTTGTGGTGTCGGTTTATACAATTATTGTTTTATTTTGGTTAGTGTTGTAGTACAGTTTCTATACTCTTCTATTTAAGTGATGAAGTGTACTATTTTGGTTTTTTGTCCTATTTCGGTTGTAAAAGGTTTTGGGGCCCTTTCAAAACCCTCTTCCCTTAATTTTACCAAAATAAAAATAAAAATAAAGAGAAGAAAGTTAAAACACAAATAAACAATAATAATCATTAAAATAAATTTAAAATAAAACAAACAAAAAACTAAAATGAAATAAAATTATATCTATATATATATATATATATATCAAAATAAAGCCATCAATGTATTTTTTTGGAAAGTTTAATTTAATTTTATATATATATATTTTATTTTATTAATAGTTTTATTTTGGAAAGTTTAATTTATGTGTTTTTTATTATAGGCTACTACTAAAAAAGAAAAAAAGCAGTAGCACTCTAAAAGAGAAAACATTACCAATAGAAATGATGAGTCAAAGTGTAACATTAAAATGTAAGCGTCACTACTAAGATCATGGATGAAATGTTGAAGCCTATTTTGTATAAGATTATTTCCCCTAGACAAGGGGGTTATATGGAAGGGCGTAAAATAGTTGATGAGATAGTTATTGCTTAGGAAGCCATCCATTCCATGGATATGCAAAAATATGCTTCCATTTTCATTCAGTTAGACTTATTCAAAGCTTATGATAGAGTGGATTGACACTTCCTTATCGAAGTTTTGAGGCAGTTTGGTTTCTCTCATGATTGGATGAATTGGGTTATGGGATGTATCTCTTCATTTTACTACCTAGTTCTTATCAATGGTAGACCTTCTCAATTATTCCCAACTTCTAGAGGTATTAGGCAAGGTGGCCCACTATCACCTTATTTATTCATCATTATTACTGAATGCTTAGGTAAGGCTATAACCAAAAATAGAGAATATAAAACCCTTCAGGGAGTTACCATTGCTCATGGAGCTAGACCTATCTCTCATATTAAAATTATTTATGAATCTACTCTTTTAGGTAAAGCTACAATTAAGGAAGCTTTTACTATTGAGCAAATCATTAAAAAAATTTCTAAGGCTACTAGGTAGTTGATCAATGAAGACAAATATAAAATTATTTTCTTTCACTACTCTTCCAAAAAAAAATCCAAGGTCTTGGATAAATTAATATATAAGAAGACCTCCCTTACAATAACTTATTTAGGTATTCCCATAAATATTAGAAGACAGAAAACAAATTATTAGAATTGGTTGTTAGAAAAATTCAAGAAGAAAATTGGAAATTGGACCAATAGGTGTCTTTCTTCTGGGGGTAGAATCATATTGATAAAATCAATCCTTCAGGCTATTCCTATTTATGTTTCTACCATATTGAATATCCCAAAGGTTGTTCTTTGAGAACTAGATCAAATCAGTCATCAATTTCTCTAAAGAGGTACTAAGGAGAAAAATAAATGGGCCTTGGTAAAATGGGACCCTTTATGTCTTCCTAATAATTAAGGAAGGTTAGGGTTTTGGTATGCTATTAATAACAACAAAGCTTTAGCTACTAAATTATATTGGATGATTTTGCATAACCCCAATGCTCTTTGGGCCAAGAATTTCCATGCTAAATATGTTGAGAAAAAAAGTCCTGAAGACCTTGTTCGCTATCAATTACCTTCCAAAGGTTCTTCCATTTTAGAAGTTCTTAATACTGGTGAGGATTTGATTAAAAAAAATTATTTTGGATCATTCATAATGGTCAACAAGAAAACTTTTGGACAAATTATTGGGATGGTCATAAGCCTTTGATAACTCAGTTTCTCGATTGAACACCTTGGATGGAGGAGCTTCACCAAGCTAAATGGATAAAGGTGGCTAATTACAGTCGGTACCATACTGGTAATACAAAGGTTTGTAGATATTGTATCCCTATTAAGGAATGCCCAATTTAAATTCAAAAAATACAAATACAAGATATTCAGTGTATACTTCATATGAGATCTCTCTCTTGGTCCCATGACAAAGATTGTTTTGGATGGAAAAACACTACTAAGGTTGAGTATTTAGTTGCTGAAGGTTATTTTACCTTATACCATAATAATACCAACAAATAATCTACCATATTTTCTCAGTTGTGGTCTCAAAATATCTAGCCTAATGTGGCATTCTTTAATTGGATTTTAGTGCATCGTAGGGTGCTTACTGGGGAGCATCTTATGAAGCATTGTTTTCATGGCCATTTTAGATGTGAAATGTATGGAGAGAATGTGGAAATTCTCAGCCATATTTTTATTGAGTGTACCTTAGCCTCTGAGCTTTGTAGGAGAATGACCACTTTACTTGGATTACAATGGTCTAACTTTTTTACTTTTGAACAAATTTGGAGGGATTGGCCTAATCAAGAGGGTGTTGATCATTTTATTAGGAAATTAGTTTGGGTGGGTTCTACCATTCTTCTTTGGAACATATGGAATGAGAGGAACAACTAATTTTTTAATCAATAAAGGAATGATATTCACTATATTTGGAAAAATACCATTGCCAACTTAGTTGAATCAATCCATCAACTCCTTAATCACCCCCAAAACTCCCACCAAATATGGGATGAAGTGATGCGAAAATTGAATATTAAATATTCTAAAAACAACCAACTTAAAGGAAATGTGAGTAATTGCAAGATGGATAGAACAAGTAATTGACAGCCTCCTCCTAAGAATTTTGTAAAATTCAATACTTATGGAGCCTCTACAGGGAACCCTGGAAAATCTAGTGCGAAAGAAATTGGTAGACTTCTAGATAGCTCCCTAGTTCCTACTTTTGCTCAGAATTTGGGTATTCTATCCAATAAACTTGTTGAGGGGTATGGTATCTTTAGAGACCTTCAAGAGGCTACTAATATTGGATTGGAAAAGGTAATACTTGAGGTTATCTCTCAACTCATGATTAATATTTTGAAGAATCCTTCTAAGAATCATAAGGTTGATTGGAGAACAAAAAGAATTATTGAGAAGATTCAGTTAATCCGTATGGTATTTTTGAAAGTTGTTTACAATCATGTGGTCAAATATTAGAACAAGAGTACTAATAATTTAGCTAATTGGTCTTTGTACAAAGGTTATATTACTTGCTATGACTAACCTCCTATATGGTGGGCTTCTCAAATAACGGAAGTTGTTATTTATATCATTTATTTGGATGGCTCTAGTTCTAGAGGTACCTAGTTTCTTCTTACTTTAATTTTTCTTCTCTTTGATTCGGTCAGGGTATTTTAGTTCCCTAGCTCAAACTAATATTTATTTTATTTCCCTTTTTTATTCTTGCCTTAATAGTCTTTTGGTCTAAAAATGTCATTGTTGTGGTCTATTGTTTTCTTTTCTTTTCTATTTATGTGTTTGCTTGTTTTTTTGTTTTGTTTTGTTTTTGTGTTATTTTTTGTTGTGTTTTTTTTTTGTTTTTCTTGTGCTTGTGTTTTTGTATGTTTGTGTTAATTTTTGTTTTTGTATTTTTCTGTATGAGTGTTTTCTATGTTTTTATTTTTATCTGATGTTTGTTGTTGGTTGTTTTTTATGTATTATTTTTACGTTTTGGTTGTTTTCTTTTTCATTTTTTTATTGGTTGTGTCTTTGTACATTCTATTGTTTTTTGTTACGTTGTTCTTGTATTTTTCATGTTGTGTTATATATATATACATATATATTATTGTGTGTGTTTGGTTGTGCTTTATCTTTTTGATACACTCAAGGAGCAGGTTTATTTTTTATTTTTTGTCTTTTAATATTTTTGTGTGTTTGTGTTTGTGTGTTCTTATTTTTTATTGGTTTAGGTTTGATTCTTGAGTATGTCAAAAGTGGTAGGCTAGGTACGAGCCCTAGGAAATTTTTGTGGAAGAGATACCCCTACCTCCTTGGGTCTTACCTAAAAGTGGCATCCCTTCTGGGATGTTTTCCACAAAAAAAATGTAAGTGTCACTTGGTAATATAAAGATATTGTTTGCCACATGCCACATTGTAGATGGAATTCCAACCAAAAAAATGAAGAAAAGAAAGCATTGGAAATCCAAGAGTTGCAAAAAGAAAATGTTGGAAATGCAAGAGTTTGAAAACAAAATGTATAGCCAAATGTTGAATTTTTTTTTTATAAGTTAAAGGATTGTATTACTAGATAGATTTTAAGGATCCTAAAATCTTGTTACAAAAATAGCCATACATGCAATAAACAGAGATGATTTTCAACAAGGGTTGCATCCTTGATCTTAAAAAAAATAAGAGCAAAACATAGGACATATACTCAAATATGAAAATAAATGAAACTGCCTAAGAGGATCACCGCACAAAACCAAAAGGAACAGGCTCCATGTAGGGTAGTTGCGGGAACAAAATGAAAATAGCTTCGACAAAAATAAATAGGTTGCGTACAAGGTAGCTATAGAATGAAATTGTAAGATACTAAGGAGATCATTACTTAGTGGAATACTTGTACTTATCCTTAGTTTCACCTTTGATAGGGTCCTTGGGCTTCTCCTTGATAGCAATCACATCCTCTGATTCAAACCTACCGTCAACCTCTTGACTGCTCTAACCGTCAAAGAAAATATTTTGAAGACCTTCCCTAATATCGATGATCGAGTTAACCATGGCATTCACAATCCCTATTGTGGATATTATGAACTCTTTCATATGCTTCACCTTATCATCTACCTCTTCATCATCAGTATTAATATCAATTATTTTCCTGTTGCCTCTCACTACCTGATTTTGATGGCAGGTAGATTTCCTTGTGGGTCCTTATGTATTCTCAAAACTAATGCTCTTACTTGCCTTAGATTCTTGAATAGCTTCAATGGCATTCCTATTTCTTTTTGCAAGTGAAGGATGGGCAAAAGACCTAGTAGGTTTTGTATTTGGGCTAGGGATGCTCGGGCTGGCCTTAGGGATTAGAGATAGGACATAGGTTTAGATAACCTTGAGCATTCCTTGATGGAAAGAGAGGTCATGCATTTTCTTATTCCTATAGGATGTCATTGAATAGTTGATAGAATTGACAAAAAACTAGGGGATGTTTATGGGGTTAATGTCATAAAAGTGGTTAACGAAGGCCAAATGATAGGTACAAAGAATTTTTTTTGGATCATCGATAGTGATGAACTCCATTACTAGATTCATCATATCACTCTAGGGGGTGTTGAGATCACTCCTATAGAAACCTTGCTTTGATCCTTTGTATATCATTTCATTGTCCTTGACCTACTTAAGTTCCACTTCCTAGTTGTACTTTTGTCTATGGATTGAGTGTCCTTTCGCAACCTGGCTAGTAATCATAGACAAAAGGTTAGCCATTGAAAACACATAAATAGGGTCAGAGATTTTTTGGCAGGTTTGCATGTTGGAAATAGAAATTGGTTTTTGAAGAAATTTCCCCTCATGTTGCTATATTTGCACCAGTTTCACCATTGGAATCCATTGGAACTCGATATTATGCACATGTATTTCATTTAAAATATTTATTTTGTCAATATATTGGAAATTTAGTGAGTTTTATGCATGTTGATGGTAAAATCATCTATTATTTTTAATATGTTGCACCCTTTTCTTTATAATATTGCACCTCATGTTGAAATGCATGAATATGGGTCACATTAATGTTGGTTTAGTGCAAGGTATAAGTGTTTGCAGGTTTAGTGAGGAATTTTAGAGCTACGACTTGTGTTTATTTTATTTTTATTTTTATTTCTTTAACCCTAACCCTCTTACAATTTTTTATCTCATCAAGTATAATAAAAAATATAAAAAAAAATTAAAATCTCAAAAATAGATACGTGAATTCAAATATTAAGCTTCAAATTATTATTTTACACAATTTCTCTTTGTTTTTTTAAGAAAATTCCAAATTCCAAATTTTACATAGTTTCATATTTTAAAAAGAAATTTTGCAATTTCAGATTTCACAATTTTTTTAAGGAAATTTTAAATTTTAGATTTCACATAAGTTCACATTTTTAAAAGGAATTTTGCAATTTTGAATTTCGCATAAGTTCACATTTTTTGAAAAAGAGAATTTTGCAATTTCAAGTTTCACACAAGCTCACATTTTTAATGGAAGTTCTAAATTTCAAACTTTGCACACATGTTCAAACAAGAAAATTAATTTTATTTTATGTAAAAATGGAAATTTCAATAAATTCCAAATATTCATTAAAGTGAACAATTAATCTTCAATCAAAATTTCAAAATGCAAAGTTATATTTTAGTCATTTGCCTTAACACATGAATATAAAATTGGTTACCAATTTAAGATAAAAAATAGATTAACAATTAAAGAGAAATTTGGTTTAACAAAGTAATATAAAATTTGTTTAAGCAAAATTAAATTTATTAACAAAGCAATATAAAATATGTTTAATAAAGCAAGATAAAATTTACTAACAAAAGAAGATAAAATGAATTAAACCATCATTTTAGGATTTACATTTCAAAGTTAGATTTTAGTATTATTCTTTTATGATCAAAGCAACACTTAATAAAGGAAAATAAAGCTTGTTAAAATATGCTTAACAAAAGAAGATAAAATCCACATAAAACACTTTGAAGAAAATGAATTAAATCATCATTTTAAGATAGTCATGAAGGACCAATAATGTCACATTTTTTGCTTTTTAAATTTTATGAATGATAAATATCATAGAAAATGAAAGTAATACCAAACCACAAGCCTCTTGTTAATAGTTACTTGCACCTCTAAGGTATTTCAACATATTTTACATATTTTCACAAAAATTCAAGCACACATTAAGCACACAAGAACCTTGGAGAAGTTTTAAATTTATTTGCAAGAGATGATTTTTTAATAACACCCTAATTATGATGGTGGTTTTGCAATTGGGAAAAATTATCACTCAATAGGACACTTACTTAAGCTTTATCTTCCTCACCATTATACTCGGTGAATGTAGCTTGGATTACCATTTGATAGGGATAAAAAAAGACTTAACCATGTATACCTAAATGCACATACTATCTATTACTTAGACAACAAATGCATTCATTCTCTTCTCAAATGCATAACAATTTATAATTTTTCCTTTACAGTTTGTATTGCTCCACATACAATCATACATTAGGGAAATTTATAATTTTTCCTTTTGTTGGTAAATGATATTTTTTAGTTATATATTCATTACTTTGCAATAATAATCAACCATACTTAACAACAAAGTACACACATGAAATGAAACTCATTAATGTTGTTCTACATGATATGTAATTCACGTGAGCGTTCATGTGCCCATGAGTTGAATCATCACTTCCCTTATTTCCTTATCCATCAACCCTTATTATGCACATTGAATATTTTTATCTAGTCCTGAATACACAAAGATCATCAACAGTACCATATTCTAATTTATAAAGCAAGTATAATCCAATAATTCATTAATTATCAAGTCTTATGATGAGGGTCATTACATCCTCCCCTACTAGAAACAAACAAGTCCATGTGTTTTATGTATCATTAAGAGAAAAATAAAACATATATATTTTCATTTCCATTCATATTTCTAGCAATAATAATAAATGAAAACATTCATGAATCATACATCATGTAACCATATTCATTTACTATCTAAAAATCATCCATGTGATGTTTCATAATGGATTCTTTAAAAAAATAATAAATTGATACACAACCAATATATATGTAACTACTCTACTTAGTAGTTTAGTCATCCATCCAAATATACAAATACATCATATGATATCAATTGTCTTAAATTGTTCAAATATACTCAAATAGATAAGGAAACTACTATTGCATATTTCCCATGTTCTACCATAAGGTATTTCTATCCAAGTAGAGGTCCCATTGGACCCAACATTGCTCTATGTTCCTCTTTCTCAAGTTCTTGGTCCTATATCCAAGTATACAAATAGGTTAAACTTCAATTTTTAGTGGATCGATCATATGTAGATTGGAAACATCCAATACATGAGTGGGGTCAAAAATGTACTTCCTAAAGAGGGACACATGGAAGACATTATGAATTTTGGATAAGGTTGTAGGAAAAGCAAGTTTGTATGCAACAAGGATTATATTGCCCATAATTTTAAATAAACCCACATATCTTGGGTTAAGTTTGGAATATTTTATGGAAATTTTAGTTGGCTTAACCCTTAAGAACACTCTGTCTCCCAAAAAATATTCCCTTAGTATTATTTTTAGGTTTGCATAGCCTTTTTCATGATCTGCAACCTCCTCTAGCTTCTGTTGAATTCTTTTCAATTGATCTTCCATTTCTCTTAGAATTTTTAGTTCGATCACTACTCGATCTTCCATATTATCCCATGACAAGGGAGTCCTACATATTCTTCCATATATGGATTTAAAAGGTGCTATACATAGTGATACATGATAACTATTATTATATGTAAAATTGACTAGGTATAAATAATATTCCCATTTTGTATGTCAATCCTTACAATACATTCTCAACATATTCTCTTATGCATGATTCACCCACTTAGTTTACTCATTTTTCTCAAGGTGATAGGTGTAACTAATATTCAATTTGGTTTCTAAATCTTTATGCAAAGCCTACACAAATTTAGAGGTAAAGTGATAATATCTATTAGATATTATGAATTCTAGAAATCCATTAGTCTCACCACTTTCTTGGTGAACTTGCTTGCTATAGTAGGTGCATGATATTGCAAATTACTAGGTATAAAATGTGAAACCTTGGTTAAATTTTACACAACCATGAGGATTGAATCATGCCTAAAACTTGTTTTAGGAAATCCAACTATGAAGTCCATAGTAACCACCTGCCACATTTGTGTTGGTATATCATACAGATACAATCTAACTGGTGGGTGCAAATATTTTCTTTCACTTTCAAATACTCCAAGCACCTATCCACATAATCATTGGTATTATTTGTCATATCTATCCAATAATAGACCTTTCTCAATATTACGTGTATCTTTACCTCTCCAATATACACTAAATAAGGAGTATTGTGTGCCTAATTAAGGATTGCTTCTCTCAATCCACATATAATTGGGATAATTAATCTTTCTTAAAATATGGAAGTCATATCTATATACAAATCATGTATCTTTTCTAAGTTCTTGCTGAGTTTGAGCATGACATGCTTGGAAAAATTCATATTTTTATTGTTGATATTTAATTTGATCTAACAAATCATAATGATATTTTGTCATTGCAATAATGCACCCTCTCCTACTCAGAGCATCAACGACCTTGTTCTCCTTACCCTTAATATACTCAATACCAAAATCATACTCAACTAGAAACTCCATCCAATGTCATTGCCTGGCATTCAATAAGGGTTGAGTAAATATGTATCTTAAACTCTAGCGTATATTTTCAATTTAAACATTTTTTCCAACAAATAGTACCTATAAATATTAAGGGCATGTACAACAATTGCCAACTCCAAGTCTTGAGTGGCATAATTTACCTCATGCCTCTTAATTTTCCTTGATTCAATGGCTATAATCACATCATCTTGGGTTAAAACACTCTTAATCCTTCAATTGATGCATCAGTACATAGTGTAAACTGTTTATTAGGATCAGATAGCTATAGAATTGGTGTAGTTTTCAATATTTATTTTAGGATTCAAAAAGTCTCTTCACACTTTTCTATCCATTTAAAGGCTTTAAATTTTATTTGAATTTTTGTAATGGGTTGGTAAATTCTCAAGAAACATCTAAAAAAAAACCTATAGTATCCCATTATACACATAGAACTTTGTCCTTAATCACGTTAGAAGGTGCATGCCAATAAACAATTGCTTCTATTTTCTTAGGATGAACTACAATCCCCTTAGTAGAGATAATATATCCCAAATACTATACTTGTGGAGTATAGAATTCACACTTTGATATCTTTCCATATAATCGATTCTTTCTAAGAATCTCAAGTACAATTTGCATATGTTGATCATGTTCCTCCTTGTTCTTGGAATATATCAATATGTCATCTAGAAACACAAGAACAATTCTATCCAATTTTTCTTGAAAATGCTATTCATGAGAATAATGAATGTGGTTGGGGTGTTAGTTATCCCAAAACTTAGGACTGTAAACTCAAAATGTTTATACCTTATTCTAAAATTTGTTTTAAAGGTGTTTTCTTCCCAAATTCTTCACTGATGATAACCAAACCTTAGGTCAATCTTTGATAATATGGTTGCTCCTTTCAGTTGATCAAAGAGAGCATAAATTCTAGGTAATGAGTATCTATTTTTTATAGGAACCTTCTTTAGCATCTGATAATCTATGCACATTCTCAAGGTACCATATTTCTATTTATCAAACAAGATAGGAGCTTCCTAGGATGACACACTAGGCTTAATTAGCTATTTTTCAACAAATCCTAAAGATACATTTTGAGCTCTTGTATATCAATAGAATTCATCCTATATGACATAATTTTTATGGATGCAACTCCATGTAATAATTCAATAGATAAATAAAACCCTCCCTATGGAGGTAACCCTGGTAAGTCCTCCAAAAATACATCCTTGAGTTATACCAAAACAAGATACTTTTTGAAGAGGCCAGATTCCACTTTAATCTCTTATTTCTTATTAATTTTAACTATAAAAATCATTTTATTATTCCTAATTATTTTATTTACTTGTACTATAATCAATAAATGTGGCTTAATAACACCATGGTCACAATGAATTCTAATCCTTTGATTAGATTCATCCAAAAAATGTACCCATATTTATACAATTCAAAAGAGCTTTATGGGATTTTAACCAATAAAAACCAAGAACGATGTCAAAGGCGTGGAAAGATGTTACATACAAACACCATATGGTTATTCCTTAAGGAAAAAATATATGAGGGTTAAAACTTCATTGCTTCACTTGATAAGTTTACCTTGATCCATAATCCACCTTCCAACTATTAGCCATAAACCCAGGTATTTCAGGTATGTCCCTTACTAATCTAGTGGAAATAAAGCTATTAGTTGATCCACTATCTATCAAAATGTATACATCCTTATCATAAATTTTACCATTAAGAAAAAATGGAGTAACTTTGCTATTGAGTAGGAGACTACCTATCACTGCAAAGATCCTATGGATGGCTTATTCTAGAACTTTATTGTGAATATCAACTCGATGGGGCATTTTTTGGCATAGTGTGGTCCTTGTCATACATGACACCCATTTGGAGGTGCTTTGTTTCCTCTATTATTATCTTTGTTTCTGCCTTGAGGCACATTTTCCCTAGTCTTCTTTTTATGCTAAATCAAAAGTATTAGGAATACCTACAAGGATATGCATATTCACAAATATCTTGATCTTGGGATGCAGTTCTAGAATAGATTTTTGAACTTTCATCTCTTCATTTTTCTTATACTAGGTTGCATACTTTAGTAATTTGATTTACTTTTGATGATAGTCTCTAAGTGACATAGTTTCTTTCTACAAATTAGTAAATTATTTGAATTTTTCCACATAATATTGTTTATTTAGGAATCTATTTTTAAATTCCTCAATAAAATATTCCCACTTGAGGTATAAAACTTTTATGACTTACCCTTTCTTAATGGCATTCCTTTAGTCCAAGGTTACTTCAACCATATTTATCACTACGAAAGTAGTTTCAAATTTTTATGACAAAATCACTAACAAAAAATATGACTCTAGCTCACTCAGGAAATTCTCCATTGCATCACCATCATCTTTCCCATTAAAATTTTATATAATATCCTTCCTCAGGTTTTTGACCAACTCCACACTCACTCTAGCCCTACCACTACTAGATCCTGTAGGTTCACTTGGTGCTCCCTCTACCTTGCATCCTCTAGTTTCTCTTCCCCTAGTCAAGTCTTCTATGAATTTTTATTGTTGAACTGTAAGTTCCTATTACTATTCCATATGAGTTTTCTATTGGGCCATTTCTTCTCTTTGCTACTCCATATGAGTTTGTAATAGTTGCACAAATTTTGTAAGGTTTCCTTCCTCCCTACTAGGTTCAGTTGGAGGAGACTCATTTAACCATTTCATTATTATTTCCTTTTGAGGATTGTTCATACAAATTCCTATTATTGGTCCCCTTGTAGGTCTTTCAGTGGTTTCTTCCTCCATGCCTCCCATAGAATTTCTTGAAGATCCACCTCACAAAATTCATATAATCTGACCTGTAGGTAAAATAAGTAAGTAAATATATAATTTTATATTTTTTGAACAAAATATCTAATAAAAGTTCTATAATATTAAGATATCTTTAGCTTTGATACCACATGTAACAACCCAATTCCACTCACCTAATTGCACCACAAAAATAAGCCAAACAATCCCTTAGGGTTATTTTTTTCTAAGTTTAATGTTTCAATTCTAAATAGTGCTTTCATGTTCATAGTAATTGTTTTCAAATTTATAGCATTTTGTATTACCCAATGAATTTTTAACAAAATATATCTAATCAGTACAGGCATATCAAACCACTTTTGGATTTAGGTCTATTATAGACAACCATCCAAGTGGATGATATTGGCCGAATCCTGTAAAAGGTGCTATTATTTAGAATTGAGTTATCTCATTTATCATCCTCTTGTTCTAGCATGAGGGTTGAACCATGATTGGGGTTATCCTTTAGGGCCCATAACACCTAAAGAGTGGATGCATACTTACCCATCCCTTATCATATTGAACCTTCTACTAACCGATCAACTTGTTCTATTAATTACATGTAAGAGGGTTAACATACATATGCCTAGTTTCTAGTTGTCTACCCATTATCTTTTGGCCTGAGTAGAGCTATGTTAATACCCTAATCTTGGTCTTGGTCACATTATCCATTATGAATCACAATGGTTGTCCCATACCAATAATCGTGATAAAATGAATTTATTTTTTATACCTATTTCCTTCAGCCTAATAGTACAAGGACCTATCACTTGTACTTTCAAGTAGCAACCTAAAGGTGGCATATCATACTACACCTTGTTACTATTTATAAATAGGTCAATTATTCCAATCCATTCTAAATAAAAATAGTCACTCTCGAGATTTGTGTGCATTGTTGCACCTTTATGACATTGGGTGTATTTAATTGGTCATCCCTTCCTAATGACTTCCATGTTGATTTTTTCTAGATTTTAAATCAAGTTTAAGACTTAATATTTGATAATAAAGGTTCAATACTAGGCATTATTGATTAATCAGTTTGAATAAATCCTCTTGAAAGAAAGCATGTTTATATTTCTATATCATACTATTTCGCATTTTAGAAGACGCCTAGATAATATCCATATCTATTAAACTAGCACACAAAGTTATGGATACACATCCCAATGATTAGGTGGTGTAAATTTTAACATTCAATCCTATACACACACATCAAAGGTTTAAGTTACTCATTTCCAACTAAGAATCCTATGCATTATTCTCAAATAAATTAAAACTAAACTAATTTGTCTATTATTTAGCAATTTGGAATTCTTCTAGACATGATATTACTGATATAATTTTTTTAATTATTTGAAACTATAATTTTATCAATAAGCTCAGAGTCCAATAGTTGAATGATTCCAACCTATATTTTCCTAAGAACTCAACTCATCATAACAAAATTTGGGTTTTATAACTTTAAAGGAAAGCCACTAGCTTAATTGGTCACTAAGTTTTTCTTAAGAAGAAATACTATAAATAAAAATACTATATCATTGGCCCAAACATTCAAACTTTTTTCGGCTATATTTCACTCATCTAGACTCATATTGAGATGAAATTTTGAGGGTAGATGCCTGAAAATCCCTATAACATTTCCACTAATTTTTATATCATTTGGAGAAATATATATCCTATAGAATCCCTATCTTTAAACAATATTTTTGTGGTTTATACTTAGGATATTTTACAAGGGATCCAGTATGGGTTAGAAATTTGTCTTTCAATATATCATGGTGTGAACTTGAGTAACAATGACTTCCAATTTTCTACACAAAATAAAAGTGAAAACCATACCTTTCCATTATGTCTAGGGCAGTGATTAAAGAGATCACGAAATGAGTTTCAAGTAGTTGATTAAAAAATGGCTTAGATATCAAGTGAGTAGTGCTAAGGTGCACCCACAAAACAAATATATTGTGTAAACCCTTGTCAAAGGTAAGAAATTTTAAGACTCAGTCCAAAAAATAAATTTTAGGTATGCCCTTCATGGTGGATAGCCTCATCCCAATGCTAATATTAATCTTAGGGCTTCCCATAAACCTTTAGGAATGCCTAATATTAATACTAGGAAAATGGATTCAGGATGTCTTAAAGTAGCTAATGGAACTCCTATTGTTAAGCTTGATATGGGTAACATTTATACTAGCATGGAAGATCTAGAAAAAAAGGACTAATTTGTCGATTCATGTGTTTCCATTTGAGCCTATCTGCTTTTAATGTTTGGGCTGCAAAAAGATGGAAAACTAAAGGTGAGTTACAAATCTCTATTTATCCAAATTGTTATTTTCTTATTTTAATTTCTAATAACAAATATAGAGAGAAAAATTTTCAAGGGGGTCCCTAGTGTTTTGGAAGGGCAGGGCTTTTTATGAAGCCCTGGCATACTAAATTTAAAGTTGAAGAAGATATACCTTCTACAGCTCCCATGTGGGTTAGACTCTTTGGCATCCCTATTGAATTTTGGAATCCTAATATTTTTTGTTCAATTGGAAACTCTTTAGGAACTTTTATGATGACTGTTGATTGTACTCAAAATTTTGAACATATTATTTATGCTCAATTTTATGTTTTAATTGATTTTGACAAACCCCTACCTAAAAATATCACATTACAATTTGGGGAAGACACTTGGGAGCAAGTAGTGTACTATGAGAACATTCCTTTTCATTGTAGAATTTACCATGATTATTGTCATTTGGCTAGTGGTTTCCCAAATAAATTTCCTAATCAAAATAAAGAAGATATAAACTTAGTAGGTTTCCAAATGCCTAAGAAGAAGAACAAGAAAAAAAACTAGTTATGAAGGATCAATCAAAGTCATTTGCTAATAAGTTTGAAATCCTTTCCACAAATAATATCCCAAGTGAGGAATGGGAAATAATGGAAACAAAAATATTAGAATCACAATTTAAATATGAAGGGAAGAACTCAGAAACATTCCAAAAAATCAAAGGTTTTCAACAGAAAAAAAAGATAAAAAATTTACACAAGAAAAACAATCTTTTAAATTTCAAAAATTCAAATAATACAGGTTCCAATATAGACTTTTTTTAACCCTCTAGTAAAATTTTGGTTGTTTATGAGCATTCTTCAAGGTTATAAGCCATCTCAGATTCAATTGGAGTAAGTCAAGAAATAGGGAAAAAAAACTGAAGATGGATTCTAATCAAAAGGTAAGTCGCAAGACCAATAAATTTCATATGGTAAAAGAAGGAGAAAAGCTTATAGAGGAAGGTAATATTAATGCCCTTCCCAAATTTTTTAGCCCTGACATCACTTGTAATATTAGAAGACTCAAAGGCAATATTTCAAAACAAAATGAAATTAGAAGAATGATTCAGATAAATCATCCACATCTTGTTTTCCTTCAAGAAATATGGTAGTTTCCCTCAATTCCTAGGGGACTTCTGGTGCTAATTCTTGTCTTTGGGACCCAAAAGAGGTAATTGTTCACCATATGGTTGGAAGTTGGGATATTTTAGCTATAGCTATTCAAAGTAA
Organism: Wollemia nobilis; assembly: GCA_028583015.1. Lineage (NCBI taxonomy): Eukaryota > Viridiplantae > Streptophyta > Pinopsida > Araucariales > Araucariaceae > Wollemia > Wollemia nobilis. The sequence continues at coordinate 661,480 of JAQPPZ010009673.1, read as the reverse complement.
AAATTCCAACCAAATTATGTCCTGCATTATTGTTAATGCTCTAGCTACTTTGGAGGAAAAAAGAAGACAGTGGAAGGATATAATTCATATTACCTCTCATTCTCCTAAATATTGGATCTTTATTGGAGTATATTTAAATACCATCCTCTCTCTCAATGCTAAAATGGGGGAAATAAAAATTTGGACAAAATCACTAACCTAATGAGTGAATATATTTCAAATCTCCATATTGTAGACATCCAACTAGATAATGGCCTTATGACTTGGTCTAACAGAAGGTATGGCTTAACTTGTATAATGGAGAGGTTGGATAGGTTTTTTCTCTTTAAAAATTTCTTAATCCATGGCCATATTCCTAAAGTGAAGAATATTAATAATGTTGGTTCGAATCATCGGCCAGTCATGGTGGAAATGTAGAAAACCCATGTGAGTTTATCTCCTTTTTATTTTCAATTAATGTGGCTCAAAGATAGTTTCTTTAGACCTCGTGTGCAACAATGGTGGAAGGAAGGTAAGCCTAGGTATGGGACTAAGATGATATGTTTTGCCAAAATATTGCAATACATTAAATCCAAAATAAAGACTTGGAACTAGGAGTTTTGGGATGTTCATAAAACAAACATGAAGTTATTGCTCAAATTGAAAATTTGAATAAGAAAATCTTTTTAGATGGCCTCATAGAGAATATAAGTGTAGATGAAATTAAACTCACAACTTAGTTAGAGGAATGGGATAAAAGAGAACTCTTATGAAAGCAAAAATATAGAATTCAATGGGTCAAATAGTGAGATTGAAACACAATTTTCTTCCACAAACTTTTTCTAGCTCAAATATATCACAAATTTATTTCTTCCCTGAAATCATATTTTGGATATGTTGTCTATACTTGGGATGGCATGAACTCTATTTTTATAGATTACTTTTCCAATATTTTTGTTGCTAATCCTTTTGAGTTAGCTCCTCAACAAAATGTTCTTAAAGCAATCCCTTCTCTTATCACTTATGAGGAGAAATCTATTTTTATTGCTCTTGTTACTATAAATGAGCTTCAACGGGTAGTTTTTAAAATGCAAAAAGAGAAAACCCCATGTATTGATGGTTTTTCCATTGAGTTCTACCAAGAGTTTTGGGATATTCTTCATGCTAATTTATTAGAGGTGGTGGAAGAAGCCTGGAAAGCCAATTTTTTTTTTAAGGTTATCAATAAAAATTATACTACACTTATTCCAAAATATCAAGAGGTTGATGATATCTCAGCTTTTAGAACTATTGCATTATGTAATGCTCTTCTCAAAATCATTACTAAGATCATGGTAGAAAGGTTGAAGTCTCTTTTGCATAAGATTATTTTCCCTGATAAAGGGGCTTATGTGGAAGGACATAAAATAATAGATGAGATAGTTCTTGCTTAGGAAGCCATCCATTCCATGGATATGCAAAAATATCCATCCATATTCATTCGGTTAGACTTATCCAAAGCTTCTGACAGAGTGGATTGGCACTTCCTTATCAAAATTTTGAGGCAATTTTATTTCTCTAAGGATTGGATGGATTGTATTATGGTATGTATCTCTTCAGTTTCCTACATAGTTCTTATCAATGGCAAGCCTTCTCAACCATTCCTAGCTTCCAGAGGTATTAGTCAAGGTGACCTGCTATCCCCTTATTTATTCATCATTCTTGTTGAATGCTTGGGTAGAACTATAACAAAAAAGAGGGAAAACAAAACCCTTCAGGAAGTTACCATTGATAATGGAGCTAGACCTATCTCTCATCTTCAATTTGTTGATGATTCTACTCTTTTAGGTAAAGCTACATTTATGGAAACTTCTAATATTAAGAAAATCATTAGCTATTTTTCTAAGCCTACTGGGTAATTAATAAATGAAGAAAAATCTAAAATTATTTTCATTCACTAATATGCCAGACATAAATCCATGATCTTGGATAAATTAAGATATAAAAATTCCTCCTATGATCACTTATTTAGGTATTCTCATCAATATTGAAAGGCAAAAAAAAATTGGAATTGGTTGTTCAACAAAGTCAAGAAGAAAATTGGAAAGTGGACCAACAAGTGGCTTTCTTATGGGGATAGAATCACCTTGTTAAAATATATCCTTCATGCTATTCCTATTTATGTTTCTTTCATGTTGAATATCCCAAAGGTTGTTCTTAGAGAACTAGATCAAATATGTCATCGATTCCTATGGAGTGGTACTAAGGAAAAATAAAATGGGACTAGGTGAAATGGGACACTTTATGTCTTCTAAATAATGAAGGGGGGTTAGTATTTTGGTCTTTTATTAATAAAAATAAATATTTAGCTGCTAAATTATATTGGAGGATGTTGCATAACCCCAATGCTCTTTGGGCCAATAATCTTCGTGCTAAATATACTGAGAATAAAAGTCCTAAAGACCTTGTTCTCTACCATATTCCTATCAAAGGTTATCCTATTTTAGTGGTTCTTATGACTAATGAGGATTTTATAAAGAAAATTTATTTTAGATCATTCATAATGATCAATAGGTAAATTTTTGATAGATTCTTGGGATGGTCACAATCCTTTGATAACTCAATTTCTTTATTGGAGGCCTTGGATGGAGAAGCTTTATCGATCTAATTGGATAAAGGCGGTTAATTACTATTGGTACCATACTAGTAATTCAAATGCTGGTAGATATTGGATCCCTATTGAGTACTAGCCTATTCAATTCCAAGAGAGACAAAGATAATACATCCAAGGCATCCTTCATATGAGATCTCTCTCTTGGGCCCATAAAAAATATTGTTTTGGTTAGAAAAACACTACTAAGGGTGTGTATTATGTTGCTAAAGGTTATTTGACCTTATGCCATAATAATCCCAACCAATATTCTGAAATATTTTCTTAGTTATGGTTTCAAAAGAACTGGCCTAAGGTGAAATTATTTACTTGGCTTGTATTGCATCGTAGGGTGCTTTCTGGTGAGAAACTTATAAAGTGTGGTTTTCATGGTCCTTTTAGATTTGAAATGTGTGGAGAAAATGTAGAAACTCTCAGCCATATTTTTATTGAGTGTGCTTTAGCCTCTGAGCTATGGAGGATAATTGCCACTTTACTTGTCTTATAGTGGCCCAATTTTTTTACTTTTAAACAGCTTTGGAGGGATTGGACTAAATAAGAGGGTGTTGATCATTTTATTAGGTATTTAGTTTGGATGGGTTCTACAATTATTCTTTGGAATATCTGGAATTAAAGCAAAAACCAAATTTTTAATTAAGATAGGAAGGATATTCACTATATTTGGCAAAATACCATAGCCAACTTAGTTGAATCAGTCCATAAACTCCTTAATCACCCACCAAACTTCCACCAAATATGAGATCAAGTGATGCAAATATTGAAGATTAAATATTCAAAGGGAAACCAACTTAAAGGGAATGTGAGTATTTGTAATATGGATAGGACAAGAAATATACAACCTCCTCCTAAGGATTTTGGTAAATTCAATACTGATGGAGCCTCCAGAGGGAACCCTGGAAAAACTAGTGCAGGAGAAATCGGTAGACTTTCATATGGCTCCCTAGTTTTTACTTTTGCTGAGAATTTACGTATTATTTTTAATAACCTTGCTGAGGGGTATGGTATCCTTAGTGGCCTTCAAGAGGCTACTAAGGTTGGATGGGAAAAGGTGTTAGTTGAGCCTAACTCTCAACTCATGATTAATATTTTGAATAATTCTTTGAAGAATCATAAGTTTGATTGGAGAATAAAATAAATTATTGAGAAGATTCAATAAATCCATATGGGATTTTTGAAAGTTGATTACAATCATGTGGTTAGAGATCAAAACAAGAGTTTTGATGCTTTATCTAATTGGACTTTGGAAAAATGTGATCTTACTTGTTATGGCCACCCTCCCATATGGTGGGCTTCACAAATAAGGGAAGCTTTTCCTTCTATTATTTATTTGGATGGCTCCAGTTCTGAAGGTACTTAGTTTCTTCTTGTTTTATTTTTTCTTCTTTTTGTTTTCTTTAGGGTATTTTAGTTCAGTAGCTCAAACTATTATTTCTTTTGTTTCCTTCGTTGATTCTTGCCTTAAAAGTCTTTTGGTCTAGAAAGGCCATTGTTATGTTCAATTTTTTTCTATTTTTGTTTAGTTTTTTGAGGTGTGTGTTTTTTTGTTTTGTTTTGTTTTTTTGTTATTTGTGTTATTTTTTTACTCTTGTATTTTTGTTGTTGTGTGTTTTTTTTTGTGTTTTTTGTTATTGTTATTGTATTTTTGTTGTTCTGGTTCTTGTGTTTATGTATGTTTTGTTAGTTTGTGTTTTTGTGTGTGTGTTTTCAATGTTTTTTGTTTTTGTTTATTTTCTATTGTTGGTTGTTTTTATATTTATATTTACATTTATATTTATATTTTTTATTTTTTAGGTTTTAGTTGTTTTTATTTTTATATTTTTGTTGGTTATATCTTTATAGTGTTCTGTTGTTTTTGTCATGTTTGTGTTTTGTTATGTTGTTCTTGTGTTTTTTCTTTGTGGTTCATGTTGTGGTATTTTTATTCTTATTGTGTGTGTATTTGGTTGTGCTTTATATTTTTGACACACTCAAGGAGCATGTTTTTATTTTATTTTAATAATTTTATTTATTTATATTAAATATTCTTATTGTGTGTTTGTTTGCTCCTTGAGTATGTCAAAGGTGGTCGGCTAGGTTCAATCCCTAGGTGATTTTGGTAGAATGGATACCCCTACGTCATTGGGTCTTACACAAAAGTGGCATTCCTTTTGGGATGTTTTCCACAAAAAAATACTATATCAAAGGGTCATATTTTTCTAGTTTATTGGATTGCAACACATAATTAACACCACAAAATCCTCAAACACAATAGTCATCAACAAATTCATATGTATTTGGTATCACATCTCAATTCCCATGAATCAAGTTTTTAAATTAAGCTAGAGTACCTTACTTTCATTTAAAAATAATATGATGTAGGTAAAACCCTAGTATCACATATCTCTACTTCATATTAACTAAGCAGAAGTCACATAATCATCATATAAATACTTTAGAAACCTAATTTAATAATAAAGGTAATATGTTCTTATATATACTATTCCCTATTGATGATTGTCACAAATTACACTTGACTCTTTATAACAATTTTATGAGAAAGACTTGAAGACATAGTCTAATCGTCCATATGGACTACATTGAAGAGTGTTTTTGTCTTCCCAAAAAAACATGATTACTATAGTAAAATCAATATTTTTAAGCTCTACAATAATTTTACTGTCCCATATTATCCGGGCTAAAATTAACTCCCACACAAGCTTCACAAATTATAGAGAAAGCTATCAAAATGGTTCATGAATCAACACCTTGAGTTGTATCATGTTGGATCCTTAGTCAAGCTTTATATTCCTTGCCATTATACTCAGTGAATGTAGCTTGGATTAGCATTTGAAAAGGATCATAAATGGCTTAGTCATACATGTCTAAATGCACATACTATCTATTGCGTATAAAACAAATACATTCATTATATTATCAAATGTATGATGATTTAGAATTTTCCCTTTTAAGTTTCTATTGCTCCACAAGCAATTATACATTAGGGAAATTGCTCAACATAGATTTACTTCCATAAAAATAGAATATTTCACCTTGAACTTTTATTTCTAGAAAATAGCTTCTCTTGTGACAAGGGTAAAATAAATAAAGGGTCATTTACCAAGTATTTTGACTGATAAACATCACACAGTAATCACCACAAAGAGTTTCCCATGCATAGTTATTTTGTTTCTTTTACATAATTTATTTCTCTATTATCTAACAACCCATTTCAAATTCCAAACAATAAAAATCCAAAATGGATATCAAATAGAAGATAACTAGAATTACTTCCTGCTTCTTTTATAACTTCCCATTTTTTTAACAATGAAATCCATCCAATTTTATTGAGATAACCATATTTAATAGAACAATCCAGTCACATAATCCATTCAAGAAAATGTTATATAATATAAAATCAACCTAAAAAACTAATGTCTTCTATTATTTTTCTTTTTGTGTTTGAGCCTTTACAAGCTACACTCCTCTCCACCCTTCTTCTTCTTGGATGTAGCTCTTTTTTTTTTTGATGAAATATTTTTTCTTTTTCTTTTACATGTAAAGTCTCTTATTTCTTATCAATGGTATCCACATTTTACAATCACACAATCATGGAGAATATGGGGTAAAACAATCACAAAGTGAACACCAATACACATAATCCACTAAAGCTATTTCATTCACCTTTTAACATAAGTCATATAATAATTAATATGCATACTTATCTTTTTATGAGTATAATAACCCAACATATCATTTTATTTTCACTTATAATTTATTAATTACTTATATTCAAAACAAGACATTTCCAATATATTTTTTTAATGCATAACTAAGTAGGTGTTAAGCAATTCCAAGTAATCAATATGATAAATAACTCCAATACCCCTAGGCATTTTCATAGCCAAAAAATAACACACACACACACATATATATATTCATTACTGTGTAATAATCATCAACCATACTTAACAACAATGTACACACATGGAATAAAAATAACTCATACTATTCTACGTGATATGGAATTCACGTAAGCATTTATGTGCCCAAGAGCCAAATCATCACTTCTCTTCTTTCCTTATCCATAAACCCTTATTTGATGCATCGAGGGTTTTTACCTAGTCTTGCATACACAATGATCATCAATAGTACCATATTATAATGGCTAAAGCTAGTATAACAATTCATTAATTATTAAAAGTTGTGTGAGGAGGGTTGTTACATCCTCCCCCGCTAGAAATAAATACAGTCCATATGTTTTGTATATCATTAAGATAAAAATAAAACATATACATTTTCATTTCCATTTATATTCATATAATAATGAATGAAAACAACCATAAATTATACATCTTGTAAGCATATTCATTTACTACCGAAAAATCATCTACATCATGTTTCGTAATGCATTCTTTAAAAAAGACAAGAAATCCATACACAACCAATATATATATATATATATATATATATATATATATATATATATATATATATATATATAAACTACTCTACTTAGTAATTTAGTCATCCATCCAATTATACAGATACATCATCATATGATATCAATTGTCTTAAATTGTTCATATCTACTCAAACAGATAAGGAAATTGTTATTGCATATCTCCCATATTCTTCCATATGGTATTTATGTCCATGTATAGGTCCCATTGGACCCGACATTGCTCTATGGTCCTCTTTCTCAAGTTCTTGGTCCTATATCCAAGTATAAAAATATGTCAAAATTCAATATTTAGTGGATCGATTATCTACTGATTGGAAACATCCAACACATGAGTGGGATCAAACATGTACTTCCTAAAGAGGGACACATGGAATATATTATTGATTTTGGATAATCTTTGTGGTAGAGCAAGTTTTTATACAACAGAGATTATGTTACCCACAATTTTAAATGGACCTACATATCTTAGGTCAATTTTGGAAGGTTTTATAGAAATTTTAGTTGGCTTCACCCTTAATAACACTTTGTCTCCCATATAATATTCCCTCAATGTTATTTTGAGGTACACAGTTTTTTTGTGATTTGTGGCCTCCTTGAACTTTTGTTGAATTTATTTCAATTAATCTTCCATTTCTATTAGAGTTTATAATTTGATCACCACCTGATCTTCCATATTATCCCATGATAAGGGAGTTTGCATATTATTCCATTCAAGGCTTCAAAATGTGTCATACCTAGTGATGCATGATAATTGTTATTATATGCAAACTCAACTAGGTATAAAAATTCTTTCCATTTTGTGTGTTGATCAATACAATACATTTTTGACATATCCCCTAATACCTGATTCATCCTATTAATTATTTTATCTATCTCAAGGTAATAGGTAGAACTAGTATTTAATTTGGTTCCTAAAAATTCATGCAAATCCTACCACAATTCGAAGGTAAAGCGATAATCTCTATAAAAGATTATGACTTCTATAAATCCATGTAGTCTCACCCCTTCCTTGGTAAAATTTCTTGCTATAGTAGGTGCATCATCTTACACATTACCAGGTATAAAATGTGCAACCTTTGTTAACTTATCCACAACCACAAGGATTATATCATGCTTAAACCTTGTTTTATAAAATCAAACTATGAAGTCCACTTGCCACTTTTGTGTAGGTATATCATGTGAATACAATGTATCCATTGGGTGCAAATGTTATGCTTTCACTTTATAGGAATCCAAGTACCTGACCACATAATCAGTCATATTGTTTTTCATACATGGCCAAAAATAGGCATTTCTCAAGTTGTGCATATTTTAGTCATCCATCCAGTTATAGAGATACATCATCATATGATATCATTTGTCTTAAATTGTTCAAATCTACTCAAAAAGATAAGGAAATTGCTATTGCATATCTTCCATATTCTCCCATATGGTATTTATGTCCATGTAGAGGTCCCATTGGACCCGACATTACTCTATGGTCCTCTTTCAAAAGTTCTTTGTCCTATATCCAAGTATACAAATATGTCAAAATTCAATATTTAGCGGATCAATTATCTATGAATTAGAAACATCCAACACATGAGTGGGGTCAAAAATGTACTTCCTAAATATGGACACATGGAAGACATAATTGATTTTGGATAATATTAGTGGCAGACCAAGTTTTTATGCAACAAAGCTTATGTTACCCATAATTTTAAATGGACCTACATATCATAGGCCAATTTTGGAAGGTTTTATGGAAATTTTAGTTGGCTTCACCCTTAAGAACACTTTGTCTCCCATAGAATATTTTCTCAATGTTCTTTTTAGGTCCATATAGATTTTTTGTGATTGTTGGACTCCTTCAACTTTTGTTGAATTTATTTCAATTGATCTTCCATTTCTCTTAGAGTTCTAATTTTATCACCACTCGATATTCCATATTATTCCATGACAAGGGAGTCTTGCATATTATTCCATTAAGGGCTTCAAAAGGTGTCATACCTAGTGATGCATGCTAATTGTTATTATATGGAAACTCAACTAGGTATAAAAAATCTTTCCATTTTGTATGTTGATCAATACAATACATTCTTGGCATATCCTCTAATATCCGATTCACCCTGTTAATTAGTTTATCTATATCAAGGTGATAAGTAGAACTAGTATTCAATTTGGTTCCTAAATATTCATTCAAATCCTACCACAATTTGGAGGTAAAGTGAGAATCTCTATAAGAGATTATGAATTCTAGAAATCCATGTAGTCTCACCACTTCCCTAGTAAAATTTCTTACTATAGTAGGTGCATCATCTTGCATATTACCAGGTATAAAATGTGCAACCTTGATTAAATTATCCACAACTACAAGGATTGCATCATGCTTAAACCTTGTTTTAGAAAATCAAACTATCAAGTCCATAGAAACCACTAGCCACTTTTGTGTAGGTATATCATGTGAATACAATGTACCCATCGGATGTAAATGTTCTGTTATCACTTTCTAGGAATCCAAGTACCTGGTCACATAATCAGTGATATTATTTTCATACTAAGCCAATAATAGGTCTTTCTCAAGTTGTCATACATATTTCCCCTCCAAGATGTGTCGAATAAGGAGTATTGTGCACCTCCTTAAGGATTTTTCTCTTTATCCACCCGTAATTGGGATAACTAATATGATATTAAAATATATCAAGTCATATCTAAATACAAATTATGTATCTTTTCCAAGTTCTTTTTTAAGTATGACATGCCTAGCAAAATTCATCTTTTTGTTGTTGATCTTTAATATGATCTAAAAAATCATAATGGATTTTTTTCATTACATCAAAGCACCTATCATACTTAGAGCATCAACAACCTTGTTCTTCTTACCCTTAATATACTTAATGCCATAATCATACTCAGCTAGAAACTCTATCAAGCATCATTGCTTGAAATTCAATAAGGGTTGAGTAAATATGTATCTTAAACTTTGGCGATCTATCTTTAATTCAGATATTTTCCCCAACAAATTGCACCTCAAAATATTAAGGGAATGTACAACAACTCACAACTCCAATTCATGAGTGACATAATTCACCTCATGTCTCTTAAGTTTCATTTATTTTATGTCTATAACCACATCATATTGCGTAAAAACCCCTCCTAATCCTTCAATTGATGCATCAGTACCAAGGTTATGTGTAAGGGTTCAACCCCAAAATGTATTTATAAAAATTTGGAAAATAAATTTTGAAATCTAGGTGAATAGTTTCCAAATGCATGTAGAAAGTTTACTATTATTAGGGGCAATGTTGGAAATATAAACTTAAAATTGTCAAATTATTATAAAATTAAGGTGAATCAACCCAACAAAAATTGCATCAAGAAGTTTTTGTCTAATGGGCCCTGGTCAAGGGTACCAAATATTAGTCAATTTTAAATTTCAAGAATCCTAATTATAGCCAATTTGGTGATAAATAGCCGCTATGAATTACCCTAATCAGTACATAATATAAATTTTTTATTAGGCTCTGGTAGCTACATAATTGGTGTAATTGTTAGTCTTTCTTTCAGGATTCAAAAATCCTTTTCACACTACTCTGTTCATTTGAAGGTTTGTAATGGATTGGGTAATTCTCAAGAAACCTCTGATAAATCACTTATAGTAGCTTGGTATTCCCATAAAACTTTGTACTTCAATCGCATTAGAAGGTGTAGGTCAATCAACAATTGTTGGACATTTTGAGTCGCTAAGTCAAAGTTATCATTTATGTCACCAGATGAAGTCATAATTAATACCAAATATTTTAGTAGAAAAAAAAGGGGATAAAATGGTTATTTGATATCCAGGAAGAAGGCCAAAGATGAAGTGAAACATTGCAAAAAGTAGAAGTTAAAAAGGAGTTATAATATTTATTTTATAAATTATTTAAATTCAATGAGAATTTAAATTTTATAAATAAATATTAAAGGTACTTTATCAAAGTTATAATATTATAATAATGGTTATCATAATATTAAATGTGCCATGGTGAAAACCCAAATAAAATATTTATAATTTTTATTATAATATTTTATAATGCAAAGAGTGGGTTTTATAAAGTCTAAAGGTATTTTAATAAACCCAAAGGTTGGGTTTAAGACCAAAGGCATTCGAAGCCTTTATGATCTCCATCGATGTCATAGAAAATAAGAAGGAAAAAGCTAAAATCATTAATGCAATGAAGGTACATATAAATACGCCCAAAAAACCTATGTTTTATTTCATCCTTCATCGAATTAATAATTGGTGTTATGCAAAAAGAGAGCTTGTGCATTTACGAAAATGTGGCAGTGAAGGAATAAAGGAGAAAGTTTTCATCCTCTAATTTCATTGGGAAAGTGTGGCCTAGTGGTAGTTGGAAAAACACAAAGGTGCTGGTAGCAAGGTGGTTTATGTTTTGATTCCCCACATGCATTGTTTGGTGTGTTGTTTGAGTTACCCAAGGCACGTGACCTTTTACTCTTGGTGGAAGATGACGTGAGATTAAGAAGCACGTGGTGCTTTTTTAATCTCAAACGAGGACTTGGCTCATGCGACAACTTTGGTTGCAGTTAAGGCGCTTGTGGTGATACGAGGTTGAGGGTTCGATTCCCTCCGAAGACAAGGTATTTAATTTTGATTTAAAATTTGTTAGTTTTCTAATGTTGGAGGAATAAGGGTGCATAATTAATTATTATTTTTTATACATTAAGGCATAAATTTTATGGTGAATTTTTATTGAGGATTATAGTGGAAGGATTGATATTTGAAATTAATGGTGAATGTTTTTTGAGGATTATAGTGGAAGGATTGATATTTGAAATTAATGGTGAATGATTTTTGAAGACTATTTTGGAAGGATTGATACTTGAGATTTATTATTGTAGGAGTAATAAGGTGTTTTAGTAAAGTCTTAATTAATTTCTTATTAATACTTTTGAGCATTATTTTTATATAAGAATTTTTCTATTAAAATAAGACTATGGTGAACGTTATTTTTGAGTTGGAGTAATAAGGTGTATGTTGGGTCATTATTTTGTATTGTGATTTGATTGAAGTCTTCTAACCCTTATTGATATTGAAAAATATAATTTGTGAGTGTGGCAAATTTGTGATATCAACTCCTTGTCAAGAAAAAAGGTATGGGTAAATTCTTCTTTGGTTGAGTTGGTTGATTGGCTTACTTGAAAATTAAGTTTAGAGTAAAAAGTATTTGATTAGGGTTTCCTTTTTGAAAGTGTTTGAGTTGATGTTTCAAGGTTTTCTAAATTTGAGAGTTGTGATTAAAACCTTGTTTTATAAGTATTTTTTTTTAAACCACTGGTTGTGTGAAAAACCTTTGTTAGGGTTTGAAAAGAACATGAGTATCATTATTATGTGAGATTTGTTGTTGAGTATTGTTGGAAATATTTTGAGTCGGAGTATACATTCTTGGACTAGGGTTTGTAAGAAAGAGTTGTTTCATGAAGTGACTGATAAAGTTCCATAAAATAAACTATTTTATATTCTAATTTGAGTTATGAAATATTGAGTTGTGTGAATAGAACATATTGAGTCTCTAAAAATTCTCTTTATGATTCTATGGGATTGAGTTGATAAAGTGATTGAGTTTTGAGAATAGAACATATTGAGTCTCTAACAATTCTCTTTATGCTTCAATGATATTGATTTGAGAAAGTGATTGAGTTTTAATAATAGAACATATTGAGTCTCTAACAATTCTCTTTACATTTCTATGAGATTGGACAAGTTTTGTGTGGACTTGTCAAGCAAATTTGAGGTAAGTATTTGAGAAGACTTGTGGACTGATTTTGTGTAAGCTTTGGTGAAAGCTTACAATATAGATTTGAGCAAGTCCTAGAGAGGACTTATTGAGTATATTTGGACATGTTTTGTGTGATATTTTCGAGCAGATTTGGACAAGTTCTATGTGAGCTTGTTGAGCATATTTGGTCATGTTTTGTGTGAGCTTGTTTTGGACATGTTGAGCAGAGTTTTGTAGGTTATGAGTGGACCTATTCAATATATTTGAGTAGGTTTTGAGTGGACATGTTGAGTAGAGGTGTGTAGGTTTTGCATGAACCTATTGAGAATATTTGAGTAGGTTGTAAGTGGACCTATTGAGAAAATTTATGCTAGACCAACTGGACTATGTTTAGTGCATATTTGAGTGGAATTGTGCTAGACCTACTAGACTGTGTTTAGTGCAAGAATTGAGTAGATTTGTGCTAGACCAAATAGACTGTGTTTAGTGACTATTTGAGTGAGCTTATTAACCAAAATTATGCTAGACTTACTAGACTGTGTTTAGTGTAAGATATTGAGTAGATTTGTGCTAGACCGACTGGATTGTATTTAGTATAGAATTGAAATAAATATTTGGAGGTGATAGAGCAAAGAGGATAGAATCTCTAGTGGATAGAGATCCATTAGCCAGGGTAGTGAGGATAGGTCTTCTGAGTGAGGACAAGAGTCTTTAGTGGAAAGATATCCACAAGCCAGTGTAGTGGAGGCAATAGTATTCTAGAGGATCACCATCCAAAGTAGAGGAGAAGAAGTTCTCTTGTGGATAGGTATATACAAACTAGATTTAGGGGATTAGCATATCCTTTAGACAGAGGTCCATAAACATTGTAATTGGGAAGGATTCCCAAGAGATTATTTGAAAAATATTTAGAAGAAATATTTTCTCCATGGAGGTAGCCATATTTGTGTGAACTACGTTAAATATGTGTCTTTATTATGTATGGTGTTTTGTACATTGCTTTGACTACTGCTATTTATACACAACATAATATTGATTTGAAAAGAAAAGTAAAAAGTGCTCTTATAATGTTCACCCCCATCTTAGTATAATCTTGTGTTCTTCAATTGGTATCAGAGTAGGTTTCTTTAGAAGAGTTTGACAACTTGAATGAAAAGTGGTCAAGAACACAATGGATCAAAATGATCAAAGGGATAGGTCCATCAATAATGTAGTACAAGTATTTTATGGAAGTGATTTCTTGTATTGGTGTATGCTGATGAGATTTTACCTGATGGTACTTGGCAATGAAGTTTGGTATGCAGTGGAACTTGGATATGATTCATTAGCCAATCCTCCTACATATAATGAAGGTAAGCTTATAATGCATGAAAATTCAAGAGCTATAAATACAATTATAAAAGGGTTACACAAATTAGAATCTATGAAGGTTATGGATTGTAAAACAACAAAAGAAATGTGGGAACTACTTCATGACATATATGAACGAGATAAATGCATTAGGAAATATAATATAAAAAATATCAAAGGATAATTTGAAAATCTAATAATGTAGGATGATGAAAACATTTGTGACTACCTCAGTAAGATTAATGAACTTGTACATGAGATGAGAGGACTTGGAATGAAGGTTGATGAATTTGATGCTTGTGATAAGATCTTGAGAACTATTCCAAAAAGGTATAGTGAAAAGGTCTCTCCTATAGAAACATCAATTAATAGTGATTTTCTAACAATAAATTCCTTACTTGTCATGCTTATAAATTTTGAGATAAGAATAAAAGGTCCTACCCCTCCGAAGGAGGCTACTTTCAAAGCAAACAAGAAGATAAAGAAGTCAGAATAAAGTAGTGAGTCATCCAGTGATGAAGAACCAATTTATGGTACAAAATATAAAGGTTATAGAAGACCCATAGATCTAATATCTGTTAAGTGTTTCAATTGTGGAAGGTATGGAATTTTTACAACAGATTTTAAAGAGCCAAAGAACAACAATGGTGAAGAAAAACAAAATTACAGGTACAAGGAATCAAAAAGATACATGTACCAAAATAAAAGCAAGGATGGACAAACAAAACAAGGAAATAATTTATTCCAAAGACAAAAGAAGAGCTACTATGCAGATAATGCAAGTAAATACTCAAATGATAGTGATGTGATTTTTTCAAACAATGACAGAGATGAAGTCCTATTTATAATTGAGGAAAAATAACCAGTTAAGAAAAGGACTCTAGTTATTCTCAAGTGTTTTAGATGTGGTATATTTGGAAATCTTGAACATGATTACACAAGGGAAGCTTATAGTTTCAGTTATGATGACTATGAAGATGCACTTGAAATACTAGATTAAAATATTCTAATGGCATTAGAAGAAGAAGTGGGTGATCCTATAGAAGACAAGCCAAAAGAAAGTAATTATGTGGACAAAGGTAATAAAATATAGGATTATTCAACAGATAATGGTTATGATATCAAAGTAGAACTTATCTATGCCATTGACATGGTAAATAAGGTAAGAAAGCACCACTCTAAGATGGAAATTCAGTTTCAATAATGTGATGAAGAAAGATTATTTCTCATTGAGGATTTAGAAAAATCAAAGGCTAAGGTGAGGAAGTTCAAAGATAAGTTAGAAGCAAAGATTTCAAAATGTGAGAAGTTAGCACAAGAAGTAGCACTACTAAAGGAATATTTAGAATACTCCAAGAATAAGCTATACAAGTATGCAAATAGTGCAAAGAGTGTGGATAAAATAGTCAAGATACAAAGAGGAACAACAAACAAGATAGGTCTTGGTTCCAAATAGGCTAAAAATAAATGGGAAGAAGAGTCTACTTCAAGTCTTGAAGAAGAAGAAACTTTAGATGAAGATACATCAGAATAAGATAGTGTAAGAGGGAGTGAGACATTATAGGATGAGTTGGACAATAAAGAGTTCAAAAAATATAGGAACAATGCACAAACAAGATACAAATGGAAAAAAAATTAGAATAAGAGACCAATGAGGTCAAGACAAGGAATATTCAATGGAATATTTTTTTCATGTTACCATTTTGGGCACATGTCTTCATAGTGCAGGACACATGAAAGATAATTTTTTTTGAAAAGGATAGTTTTTACATGGGTATTGCTACTCATGTAATGATTTTGGTCACAAGGCAGTGAATTGTAGGATTCATGATATAAGAGGATATGGCTTCACTAGAATAGATCCTAATACATTTGCACCTCCACGGAATAATAACATTAAGTGTTATAAATGAAATAATGATGGTCACACAACAAAATAGTGTAGAACAAATATTTCAGAAACAGGTATAAACAGGAACAAGAATATAAATAGGTATAGGAATGATGAAAGAAATAGGAATAGGAACATGAACATGAAAAGGAATAGGAACAAGAACATGGATGAGAATAGAAACATGAATAGGAATAGGAACAAGAACATGGATGAGAACAGGAATAAAAATAGGAACATGAATGATGACACGGATAGAAACAATCAAAAGAATAAAAAAATCAAGAAAGAAGAGAAGAGGATAAAGGTAAATAACAGTGATTTCGAGGAGTATAAATACTCCCACCCTATAATTAACCACCTCATGAGGAGGTGGAGAAGGGGATAAGCTAAGAGGCTCATTCTTAGACTTGAGCCCCAAAGGTGACCCTTTGACATTGATGTCAAAGGGGGAGATATTTGTGTAATGGGGAAATATTTGATATTTGAGAGAGCATTGAGCCAGGGGAGAAATTTCCCAGGGGAAGCAAAATAAAAATAAATGTCATATTTTGGTAAGAAAAGTATGGGTTGCCATAAATGACAAAGGGGGATATTGTTGGACGTTTTGAGTCCCTAAGTCAAAGTTGTCATTGATGTCACCAGATGAAGTCATCATTAATACCAAATATTTCAGCAAGAAACAAAGGGGATAAAATGGTTATTTGATATCCAGGAAGAAGGCCAAAGATCAAGTGAAATAGTGCAAAAGATAGAAGTTAAAAAGGAGTTATAATATTTATTTTATAAATTATTTAAATTTGGTGAGAATTTAAATTTTATAAATAAATATCAAAGGTACTTTATCAAAGGTATAATATTATAATAATGGTTATTATAATATTAAATGTGCCATGGTGAAAACCCAAATAAAATATTTATAATTTTTATTATAATATTTTATAATGCAAAGAGTGGGTTTTATAAAGTCTAAAGGTATTTTAATAAACCCAAAGGTTGGGTTTAATACCAAAGGCATTCAAAGAATTTATGGTCTATGCCGATGTCATAGAAAATAAGAAGTGTAGTGTTGACGTCGTTAATATAATGAAGGTGCATATAAATATGCCCAAAAAACCTAAGTTTTATTTCACCCTTGCTTGATTTAATAATTGGTGGCATGCGAAAAGAGAGCTTGTGCATTTACGAAAACATGGCAGTGAAGGGAATAAAGGAGGAAGTTTTCATCCTCAAGTTTCATTGGGCAAGCATGACCTAGTGGTAGTTGGGAAAGCGCAAAGGCACTGGCAGCAAGGTGGTTGACATTTCGATTCCCCGCGTGCATTTTTTGGTGTGTTGTTTGAGGTGCCCAAGGCACATGACCTTTTGCCCTTGGTGGAAGGTGACGTGAGATTAAGAAGCACATGGTGCTTCTTTAATATTGAACAAGTGCTTGGCTCGTGCGGTGACTTTGGCCACGGTTAAGGCGCTTGTGGTGAGACAAGGTTGAGGGTTCGATTCCCTCCAAAGAAAAGGTATTTAATTTTGATTTAAATTTTGTTAGTTGCCTAATGTTGGAGGAATAAGGGCACATAATTGATTATTATTTTTTATACATTAAGGAATAAAGTTTATGGTGAATTTTTGTTGAGGATTATAGTGGAAGGATTGATATTTGAAATTAATAGTGAATGTTTGTTGAGGATTATAGTGGAAGGATTGATATTTGAAATTAATGGTGAATAATTGTTGAGGATCATTTTGGAAGGATTGATATTTGAGATTTATTATTTTAGGAGTAATAAGGATTTTTAGTAAAGTCTTAATTAATTTCTTATTAATACTTTTGATCATTATTTTTGTATAAGGGTTTTTCTATTAAAAGAAGACTATGGTGAATGTTATTTTTGAGTTGGAGTAATAAGGTGTGTGTTGTATCATTATTTTGTATTGTGATTTGATTGAAGTCTTCTAACCCTTATTGAGATTAGAAAAGAGAAATTTGTGAGTGTGGCATATTTGTGAGATCAACTCCTTGTCAAGTAAAAAGGTATGGGCAAATTGTTCTTTGGTTCAGTTGGTTGATTGTCTTACTTGAAAATTATATTTGGAGTGAAAAGGATTTGATTAGGGTTTCCTTTTTGAAGGTGTTTGAGTTGATGCTTCAAGATTTTTTGAATTTGAGAGTTGTAATTAAAACCTTGTTTTATAAGCATTGTTTTTGAAGCCATTGGTTGTGTGAAAAACCGAAGTTAGGGTTTGAAAAAAACATGAGTATAATTTTTATGTGAGATTTTTTGTTGAGCATTATTCAAAACATTTTTAGTGGGAGTATACATGCTTGGACTAGGGTTTGTAAGAAATATTTGTTTCGTGAAGTGATTGATCACGTTCCATATAACAAACTATTTTATATTCTAATTTGAGTTGTGAAAGATTGAGTTGTGTGAATAGAACATATTGAGTCTTTAACAATTCTCTTTGTGCTTCTATGAAATTGAGTTGAGAAAGTGATTGAGTTTTGAGAATAGAACATATTGAGTCTCTAACAATTATATTTATGCTTCTATGAGATTGAGTTGAGAAAGTGATTGAGTTTTGAGAATAGAACATATTGAGTCTCTAACAATTCTTTCTATGTTTCTATGAGATTGGACAAGTTCTATGTGGACTTGTCAAACAGATTTGAGGTAAGTCTTTGAGAAGACTTGTGGACTAATTTTGTGTGAGATTTGGTGAAAGCTTACAATACAAATTTGAGCAAGTCCTAGAGAGGACTTATTGAGCATATTTGGACAAGTTTTGTGTGAGCTTGTTGAGCATATTTGGACAAGTTCTGTGTGAGCTTGTTGAGTAGATTTGGACAAGTTCTGTGTGAGCTTGTTGAGCATATTTGGACAAGTTATGTGTGAGCTTGTTGAGTGTAGTTGGACAATTTCTGTGTGAGCTTGTTGAGAAGATTTGGACAAGTTCTATGTGAGCTTGTTGAGCTAATTTGAACAAGTTCTATGTGTGCTTATTGAGCATATTTAGACAGGTTATGTGTGGACCTATTGAGTAGAGTTGTGCAGGTTCTGTGTGGACCTATTGAGAATATTTTAGTAGGTTTTGAGTGGACCTGTTGAGTAGAGTTGTGCAAGTTCTGAGTGGGCCTATTGAGTAGAGTTGTGGAGGTTTTGAGTGTATATGTTGAGTATATTTGAGCAAGTTATGAGTGGAGCTATTGAGAAGAGTTGTGCAGGTTCTAAGTGGACCTATTGAGCATATTTGAGTAGGTTTTGAGTGGACCTATTGATAATATTTGTGCTATACCAACTAGACTGTGTTTAGTGGATATTTGAGTGGACTTGTGCTAGATCAACTAGACTATGTTTAGTGCAAGAATTGAGCAAATTTATGCTAGACCAAATGGACTATGTTTAGTGCATATTTGAGTGAGCTTATTGAGTAGACTTGTGCAAGATCAACTGGATTGTGTTTAATGCAAGATATTGAGTAGAGATATGCTAGACCAATTAGAATGTGTTTAGTACATAATTGAGATAGATCTTTGGAGGTGATAGAGCAGAGAGGATAGAGTATCAAGTGGATAGAGATCCATCATCCAGGGAAATTAGGATAGGTATTATGAGTGGAGAAAAGAGTCTTCAGTGGAGAGAGATCCACAAGTTAGTGCAGTGGAGGTAGTAGTCTTCTAGAGGATAACCAGCCAAAGAAGATGAGAAGGAGTTCTCTTGTGGATAGATATCCACAAACTAGATTTAGGGGATCAACATATCCTTTGTACAGAGGTCCATAAACATTGTAATTTGGAAGGATTCCCAAGATATTATTTGAGAAATATTTCTCTGTGGAGGTTGCCATATTTGGGTGAACCACGTTAAATCTGTGTCTCTATTATGTATGGTTTTTTACGCATTGATTTTATTACTTCTATTTATACTGCTATCTATACACAACATAATATTGATTTGAAAACAAAAGTAAAAAGTGCTCTTATACTGTTCACCCCACCCCTTAGTATAAGTTTGTGTTCTTCAAAAATTAGTTTTATTTTTATGGGATCTACTACAATACCATTAGCAGAGATAATATGTCCCAAATATTATACTTGAGTATAGAATTCACACTTTGATATCTTTCCATATAATTGATTCTTTCTAAGAATATTTAGTATAGTTCACGTATGTTGATCATGTTCCTCCTTGATCTTTAAATAGATTAATATGTCATCTATAAACACAAGCACAAATCTATCCAATTGCTCTCTAAAAATGTTACTCATGAGATTCATGAATGTGTTTGGAGCATTAATTAACCCAAAATATATGATTGTAAACTCAAAATATTTGTACCTTGTTCTGAAAGCTATTTTAGAAGTGTCGTCTTCCATAATTCTTAACTGATGATAATGAGACTTTAGGTCAGTTTTTGATAATATGGTTGCTCCTTTTAGTTGATCAAAGAGATCATAAAATCTAGGTAATGAGTACCTATTTTTGATAGTAACCTTATTTAGCATTTGATAATCTATGCACATCCTCAAGATACCATATTTATTCTTAACAAACAGATAGGAGCTCCCTAGGATGACACACTAGGCTTAATTAGCCATTTTCCAACAAATATTAAATTTGTGTTTTGAGATATTGTAGCTCTATAGGAGTCATCCTATATTGTGCCTTTTCTAAGGGTGCAAAACTAGGTACCTCTTTGTTGGGGTAACCCTGGTAGGTCCTCTAAAAATACATCCTTCAATTGTTGGACATTTTGAGTAGATGAGTTGTCATTGATGTTAAGTTTGATTTGTCATTGATGTCAAGATTTCAACACCAATGAGTGGTAATTTCAGTGGGCAAAAACAGTTTCAAGTTCTCCAATATGTGCAAAAAGACAATCCATCTCCAGTTTATCAAATCCAGTTCCAGGTAGTCAAATGAGGTCCAAAGGGTAAATAAGAGGCGTAGGAAAATAATATTATAATATTTTATTATAATAGTAAAAATAAAAGCTAAATTAATTATAAACTAATTAATATAATTTTATTAATAAATTAATTTAATTAACTTTTAAGTTACTTAACTTAATTATAAGTTAATTTTTAATTAATTATAAATTAATTTTTATTAATTTAATAAACCATAAAAAGTGTTATAAAGCTAATTTTATAAATCAAATTTAAAATTTGATTTGAGCACCGACGTGTTATGGCAATAAGGCATCATGTATAAATAAAGGCAAAACCTTTGCCTTAGAACCACCAAGCAACTATTTGAATGCCTAAGTTATAAATCATGTGCATAAATGATGTAGGGTTTTTCATGTTGAAAAGTCTTCATTGGTAGAAGAATGAAGAAATAGGAGTGAGACTCCTCTCACCCTACACAAGCATCGCATAGCACAATTGGGGATAGTGGAAGGTGTTAAGACGTATTGCTGGCAGGGAGGACATAGTTCAAATCCTATGGGGTTCACGTTTTGCAAGGAAGGTCTTAATTTTGTGAATAGCACCAATGAGGACATAAAAGGAGGCTAGCACCTTCCCCTCCCCATGGAGGCACCTAGCCCACGTGGTGGGCAAGCGCATTTATAGGGCACTCGGCTAGGAGAGGTTTTTAGGTCAAAATCCATCAAGGCATTTTTAGCAAATGAAGAGGTATGTGCTAACATCAACTTCTTGGTTGCTTGATTAATTTTGAAGATGCTAAAGTTTGAAAAATAAAATATTTTTATGCTTTCTAATTTTTATTTTATCTAAATTAAAATTGGATATTGAGTATTTGAAAGGTTGATTTTGGAGGTTGATTAATTGAGATTGGAGTTTATAAGGAATAATTAAATTATTATTTTCATGTGTGATTTGATAAATTACTAATTTCAAACAAGAAGTAATAAGGTGTAATTAAGTTTGGTTATTTTTGTAATTGAGAATCATTTTGTGAAGAGGTTATTGTGATATTTTATCATCTAACTATTGAAATTGGCAAAAGAGGAAATTGTGATTGAGATATGTTTTATAAGGTCACTTATACATAAAAAAAAAAGTATGGGTACATATTCCTAATGAATGATTGTTAAATGTTGAGTTGGAGTGAAAAGGGTTTTCCTGGAATAAAGAGTTGTTGATAAAACCTTTTTTGGTGAGCATTGTTGAGTTGATTGTTAAAGTTTTTTTTTTTGAATAAGAGTTGTTGATAAAATCTTGTTAGATAAGCATTGTTGTTAAAGTTGAGTGAGGAACTTGAAGTAGAGGTTGTGAAAATATCATGAGTATAATTTTTATGTGAAGTTGTCAAAGATCATGAGTATCAATGTTATGTTATATTAGCATTGTTGTTGAAGCAATTAGTTGAGTAAGAAACTTGAACTAGGATTTGCAAATATTATGAGTATAATTCTTATGTGAGATTTGTTTATAAGAATTTTTGGAATGTTTGAGTGAAATTTCACAAGTTTGGACTATGGTTTGTGAGCAGTAATTATTTCATTGAGTGATTGGTTGAGTAGAGTTGGTTGAGACTAGTCAAGTGAATGTGTTGAAGTGATAGTTCAAGTTCCATGAAACAAATTTTTCTATATTATGAATTAATTTGAGAAAGATATTGAGAGTTGATGAATGTGAAACATATTGAGTCTCTAAAAATTCTCTATATGTTTATGTGATAAAAGAGATATTGAAAGTGATTTATAGTTTGTGAGTATGGAGCATATTGAGTCTCTAACAATTCTCTTTATGTTTCTATGAGATTTACCAAGTTCTAGTGAGGACTTGTTGAGCTGATTTGAGGCAAGTCTTGAGAATACTTGTGGATAGATTTTTGTAAGCTTTTATGGAAGCTTACAATACAAAGTTTGAGGACAAATATTATTGAGCATATTGGATAAGTTCTAGTTAAGACTTGTTGAGCATATTGGACAAGTTCTCATGAGGACTTGTTGAGTAGATTGGAAAATTTCTAGAGAGGACTTGTGGATAGATTAGTGTGAGCTTTTGTGGAATCTTACAAGGTAGATTTGAGATAAGTATTTAAGAAGACTTGAGAGAAGAGTTAATTAATTTATTTGTTCAAACCTTGAGTTAAGGTTTGGGGTAGATATAGGAGAGTTGATTTGTGATTGGATCAAGCTTTGTGTTAAGGCTTGAGGACAAATATTTAGGATAGATTTGTGTTAGATTGAAGGATTGTGTCTAGTGCAGAACAAAGGATAAATATTGAGGATAGATTTGTGCTAGACCAAAAGAATATGTTTAGTATAGTTTAAAGGATAAGTATTAAGGATAGATTTGTGCTAGACCAAAGGACTGTGTTTAGTTCAAATTTAAAGATAGATTTTGGTGTATATATGAGGATAGGTTTGTACCAGATGAGGGACAAAGATTGAATAGATTTTTAGTAGACCGAAGGACTGTGTTTAGTGTAGATTTGAAATAGAGCTTTGGAGATGATAGAGTATAGAGGATGACAATATCTAGTGGATAGAGATCCATTAGTCATGATAGTGAGGACAGGTGTCTTCATTGGGTAGAGATCCATTAGCCAAAGGAGTGGGGGCAATAGTTATTCTAGAATATCACCATCTAGAGCTAAGAACAAAGGAGTTCTTCTATGGATGTAGATCCATGAACTTGATTACGGGATTGGTGTCTCCTTTGTATAGAGGTCCATAAACATTATAATAGGGAAAGGATTCCCAAGATATTGATTAAGAAAATTTTAGTAAAAAAAATTCTTCGTGGAGTAGCCCACATTGGGTGAACCAAGTTAAATTGGTGTCTCTATTGTGTGTGGATATTTGTGCATTGCTTTGATTATTGTTGTTGATATTGCTATCTATACATTGCATAATATTGATTGGGAAATAAAAGTAAAAAGTGGTCTTATAATGTTCATCCCCCTCTCAGTATAAGCTTGTGTTCTTCAATTAGTATCAGAGTGGGTTCCTTAGAAAGAGTTTAACATATTAAAAGAAAATATTACAAGAACATAATGGATTCTAAGAATGGATCCTCAAATAATTCAACACTAGTATTTCATAGAAGTGATTATATATTTTGGAGTATGATAATGAAGATTCACTTGATGGCACTTGGCAATGAAATATGGGAAGTAGTTGAAAATGGATACACACCACCAACTACTCCACCTATATATAAAAATGGTAAGCTTCTACATAATTATAATTCAAAAGCAATGAATACAATTTTTAGAGGGTAGAATAGAATTCATAAATATTATGCATTTCAAATCATCAAAAGCAAATTTGGATAAGTTATAAAGCATATATGAAGGGTATAGAAGTGTCAAAAAGGTATAGATACACAATCTCAAGGGACAATCTGAATATTTAAAATTAAGGATGAGGAAAAAAAAGTACTTATCTACTTCAGGTAGATGATTTTGTTAAGACCATGCAAGGACTTGGAATTGAGATTGAAGAATCTGATGTTTGTGATAAGATCTTAAGATCTCTTCCAAATAGGTTTAGTGAAAATATATTTGCTATAGAGGAATCAAAAGATGGTGATATTTTAACAAGAGATATGTTACTTGGTATTCTTACAAATTTTAAGTTAAGAGAAAAATAGGAACCTAATATCCAAAAGGAAGCAGCCTTCAAAGCTACTAATAAGATAAAGGGCAAGAATTCAGATTCAAGCAATGTGTCATCTGTAGACACCAAAACAGCACCAATCCGATTACGTGACTGCAAATACTGATCGCTTTGACAAACACAGCCCCCAGGGCAGCCCTCAGAGGTCAAACAGTGGTCTTAACCACTTTCATAGCAATTTTGTGAGGTCAAGATGCAATTTGGCACACTTAGACACTTTGCCTAGTAATCGTCTCACCCAGGGACGATTGCTAAATTGAAATCGTCTCACCCAGGGACGATTTCTGAAATCGTCTCACCCAGGGATGATTGCTAACTTGAAATCGTCTCACCCAGGGACGATTTCTGAAATCGTCCCTGGGTGAGACGATTTCCAAGTTTAACGGGCAAAAAGACAAATGAAGCCAAGTGGCAGCCCAGAACAGTCAGTTGATTACTCCTACCTCGCACGCGTGTGTGAGTGGGAAAATAGGCCGTTTGAGGACTATCACAAGGGCAGTTATGAAAGCCCAAGTCAATGGAGGACTCCCCTCCCTCTTGGGAAGACAAGACTGCCACATGGTGCTTATGACCAACACATGGCATTTGTGCTTCCCTCCCAAAAGAGACCCCATGGGTCTATAAAAGGTGGGACTTTTCTCACCCAAAATAGACAGGTTGAAGGAGTTTTCAAGCAACGAAGTGCTGCCGAGTTGAAGACCCACTTGCATCCCTTTTGGTTCACCTTCCCACATCCTCCAATCTCTTTTGCAAGGGAGGTTG
Organism: Wollemia nobilis; assembly: GCA_028583015.1. Lineage (NCBI taxonomy): Eukaryota > Viridiplantae > Streptophyta > Pinopsida > Araucariales > Araucariaceae > Wollemia > Wollemia nobilis. Next base: position 636,056 of record JAQPPZ010009673.1, on the reverse strand, counting down.
TTGGGTGGCCTTTGGAAGCTCGAACCTGACCCAAATCCAACACATGGACATTTGAACCAACCAATTCGCCGACCCCCCAATCCTAAGAGGTTTTGGGCCCATCCTTAGTGGATTGGATCCAAAATCAAGTGTCAACAGTGGGAGGCCCACTTGGGCACCCCCGCACTTCCCAAGTCCTATTTCAAGTTTTAGAGCATTTTAGATTACTTTTTCAGGTTGCATTTTGTGTTATTAGGTTTGATTAACCCATAGCTGCAATTTTGTAACTTTTGGTCAGATTCTAGTATGTTTTGTGTCGCTTTGTGGTTTCATTGACTTGCAGGTGGCGATATCAAATTCCCGAAGATAGAGGCCAAATTGGGGGAATCCGTCCATCTAGGTCGTCCCAAAATGGCCCCAATTACATAACCCCCTTGTATGCAGGTGTTTTTGAGACCTCAGGAGTTGACATTGGAGCGTGCCAGTTCGGCTTCCCCAACAAAGAAGAAATCGTCCCACCCAGGGACGATTTACAGTCAGAAATCGTCCCACCCAGGGACGATTTCCAGTTGAAAGCAGATTTGTCGACTGTCTCAGTGGCAATGGCCTGTTGGTAACATTTTCTGTCTTCTGGCAAGTTTTTAGGCTGTTTAGAATCATTTTTTTTACTATTTTAGATAGATGTTTGCATGCATATTTTGATGATTTTAGAAGAACAAACACTTTTCACTGGCAGTAGGTGCTACTGACATCTTGGTTGTTTCTTTGTTCATAGGAGAAGCAGCAGAGGTGAAGAACTCATCGATATCAGCAGCGGCATCATCTTGGCCCGCCCATTGCAATCGTGCGAAAGGAGGAAGACTAAGTCAAACATTGTAACAAAGACAAATTTAACGCTCCTAGCCCCTAAAAAGGGAGGAGACGTCTATGTAACCGATGATAAGATATTTGAATAAAGAGGGCTATGATTTCTTTACATCTTTTCTTTCCTTTCCAAATTGTCTCTTTTCTTTGTTTTTGTGCATAAGGTTAAAGCGTTACATTTCATCTTACATTGCATAATTAGTGTTTCCTTTGCCCGGAATCTCGTGCTTTCAGTGGCGATCACGGTGGGACCCTGTCCCCTTTTTTAAAATCATAGAAACTGATTGAATTTTTGTGTTTGTGCTTGACAGGTACATTTTTTTTCTTGCAGACTGTTAATCGTCTCTGCAAGGGACAATTTTTGTTCTAGAAATCGTCTCACCCTGGGACGATTGTAAAATCGTCTCTGCAAGGGACGATTTATGTTCTGTTAATCGTCTCACCCTGGGATGATTGTAAAATCGTCTCTGCAAGGGACGATTTCTATTCTGTTAATCGTCTCACCAAGGGACGATTTTCTGTCTGCAACTTTTCAGAGCAAAAATTCAGAGGCAACTGGAGCAGGCAGAGAAGAGGTAGGGATTTTCATCATCTCTATTGAAATTTTCTATTTTTGTTTCTGTTTCTTTGACTGTTTTCATTTTTAGCTTGCATTGCTTAGGAAAATTCATTCATGCATGTTTCATTTTCGTTGGATAAAATGAACCTCACACTCCACGAAACAATTTTAAACCAAGGAGCTGGTCGTAAGACCCCAGCCCTTGATCAAGACCATTGGTGAATTTAATCACCACCTTGGCTTGATTTGCATACATTTCTTGATTGTCAACTGTTGTTAGGCATAAATCCTGACGAAGACAGACCGAGCGTAGCTGGGGTGATTCCCATGCGCGCGAGGATAAGTTTTCTATGGTAGGTGCCATTAACAGGACAATCCCCCTTTCGTACTACCTACGTACCACGTACCTTCTGCTCTCACGTACCTATAGTCTCCCTCTCATAAGTGCGGGTATATAGAGAGGTTGGTATATCGGCCTGGTTGGTATATTGAAGGGGCGACCGTTTTGGGAGTTATATGAGCCGTCATAATGCATTTAAACGTTCTTCAAAACCTACAAAAACAAAACAAAACATCAAAATACACCAAACCAGTCTAGGGCACACCAATAATACTTAAAAGAGATAATCACAATTTGTGTATGCGTGTGTTCAATTCTGCTTAGTGTAGACAAAAAAAAAAAAAATCATCATCATAAAAGAGATAAAAATCTACGCATTTTGTCATTTTCTCCAAAAGCTCCAAGGATTCCCGCAATCTCTTGGTCACTCCAAAATTCCCCAAAGGTGTCCATGAACCCTTTGGTCAACCCAAAATAACCCCAAATGTGCCCATAAGTGATGTAGGAGCATCCAACAAAATATGGAAAATCTTACATTTTTCCCTAAATTTTAGTCCATCTTGCCGGGGCCATAACTTCTCAACCGTAGCTCCGATTGACTTGAAATTTTACAGGGAGTTAGGTGGGATAATTTTAAACAAATATAAATCACTAGAATTCTATTTGCCCAAAAAAGTCTATTTTCGGGGCCAAATTCCATCATCTAGTGCCCCGAAATTAGGTTTTAAAATTGGGCACGCAATTTTATGCACTTTTTGAGCTGTTCGGATGTCAATATCTCCTAATGTATTTAGAGCTAGAACTTGAAACTTCATTTTTGTCTTATATACTATAAGAGGGATGCACACATCAATTTTGGGCCCCATTTGACTCATTTCAATTTTTAGGGTTTTTAGAGAGAAATGTTCATGGTGCTCACCCATAGCCAAGCCCAATCACGGGCGGATGCTATGGGGAATATCCAAGGAAGAACAAGTCATCTCCATTACAATCCCAAGGATTTGGTCATACCACCTTGGTGACCTAACACACAAGGCAGTCCCCTCCACACCTTAAAGGAAAGGGACTATAGGGGCACCTCTTCTAAGGGCACTCCTGTTCAACAAAGCACTCAGCACATACCCTTCCACGAGGGGTACAGTCATAGGAGAAATCCCTTAGATGCTCGCTATGAGCGATCACTGTGCGATGAAGTGCTAGGTCAACATAGGGTTCGACGGGAGGAACCAATTGATTACACTATCCTTCCTTCACCCCCTCTAGTTGTCAGGACTACAAGGACAAATCCAGAGCACAAGGCACTTCAGGTAGGGCGAGCGAGCTCCATCCATCCCTTTCTCACTTATGAAAGAGAGCATGAGGAAAACCCTTACCTTCCTCAAAAACAATACACATCACGGGAGCAACACGCCTCCGCACCTGCTATCTATCAGGACCACTCACTGAGGCCAAAGCCCAGAGGGAATGCCGCCACCTCCAACAAAGGGAGGTCACCTATAGAGATCTTGGATCACTATGATCGAAAATATCTAGGAGATGCATCTAGGACTTCTAGACATGAGGCCACAGGACCAACCATCTTAGAATCTATCAAGCATATCGCACACAAAATGCAATTCACACAACTTGAACTAGAGCGACTAGAGCGACTACATTTAGAGGAACTGTACTATATTAACAAAGAGCACCTTCAGCACCAGAAGGATGAGTTGTTCCAACACACTATGCAGGAGAGCCAACATGAAAGGGAGTACGAGGAAAATCATCGCATTCCTCGAGGACAACAAATAGTGCGGCCTCAAGTACATGCCGCCTACATCGACAGAGGGAAGCGACCCATTGAAATTTCAAATCATCAAGATCGAGGCAAACACATAAGAGAAACATTCGAGCCTCCTAAGCAAAATAGGGTAGACCGAACTGACCCGATAGTCGCCAGACATACCACCCGTCAAGCCCAAATCACGTGGCTTGAACAAAGTTATCAGGAGATAGAGTATCGGCACCACTTGGATAGAGAGCGCATGCAACGTGAAGCGGATGAGTTACGCATAGAGCAAGGTTGTCAGGAGTTAGAAGACTTATGCATGCAGTGCAAAGCAGATAATTTGCACTATAAACTACCTGAGGAGACTCCAACCCCTCACACACATAAGACAAAACATTATGAGAGGCACAACCCCTGGGTGCAAGACAGGTCATCGCAACCTCATCAAACGCTACCCTCAACACCTCCTAGACAGGAGCGGGAGGCTACTCTCTTGATTCATGAAGCACCACCCCCGACGCCTCCTAGACATGAACGGGAGACCGCTCCTATAACCAATGATGGGTGCCTTCCTCAGACATCCACCCAGGCTTATGAGCCACCCTTAGAAATTCATCAAGAAGCCTCTAAGGAATTAGAGCGAGAAGAAGAGCGAGATGAAAATCCCCACCAAGGCATGGGGGGTACTATCCAGCTACCCATCCATAAGCCCCAAGTTCCTCAACAAGAACCAAGCAAAGAGGAGGAACTCAAATCTCCCAATACATGCAAAGAACTAGAGCACTTAGAGTTGGTAGAGACCAAGATTTTGGATCTCCCAAGGCCCAACTTACATAAGGCTCCTTTCGAAGAAGATCAACCTTTAATCATAGGGCTACCTGATGATTCAGTCCTCCATGTCTCAGAATCTACAGATTCTGATGAGCTATACACATTTTCCGAAGGTGAGGATGAAACAGACATAGCACACAACAATCACATAAGACAACATCGGCATCCCATAAAAATCAAAGAAGCATGTCAACAAATAAACATAATACTAGGGCATGAGTGGCGCGTTAACCCACCACAGTGGGACCAAGCATTACATCCGCCACATTGGGCACACAAAGAGCAACTTCCACCAAGAGACATCATAGCAACATTAGTGTCGTGGGTGGACCCTGTCCTCATCTCCGTGCATAGGGCCGATCCATTCATGCCCATACCTCTAGATCCAGATCCGAAGTGCAAAGACCATCAAGCTGGGGGTACCTCTATCCCCTGAAGAACCATAATCCAAACAAAAAAGCTCCAAGGATTATCGCAATCCCTTGGTCACCCAAAAAGCTCCAAGGATTATCGCAATCACTTGGTCAAAACCAAAAAGCTCCAAGGATTATCGCAATCTCTTGGTCACTCCAAAAGCTCCAAGGATTATCACAATCCCTTGGTCACCCAAAAAGCTCCAAGGATTATCGCAATCTCTTGGTCACTCCAAAAAGCTCCAAGGATTATCGCAATCTCTTGGTCACTCCAAAATCTCCAAGGATTATCGTAATCCCTTGGTCACCCAAAAATCTCCAAGGATTATCGTAATCACTTGGTCAAAACCAAAAATCTCCAAGGATTATCGCAATCACTTGGTCACCCAAAAAGCTCCAAGGATTATTGCAATCACTTGGTCAAAACCAAAAAGCTCCAAGGATTATCGCAATCTCTTGGTCACACCCAAAAGCTCCAAGGATTATCGCAATCTCTTGGTCACACCCAAAAGCTCCAAGGATTATCGCAATCACTTGGTCAAAAACAAAAATCTCCAAGGATTATCGTAATATATTGGTCACCAAAAAAAAAAAGCCCCAAGGATTATCGCAATCACTTGGTAAAAAAAAAAAAAAAAAAAACAAAACAACAAAAATCATCAAAAACAACAAATATTTGCATCTCAATTCTAGGCATACTCAAATTCATCATAAAATTCATATTCTCGCACCTCATCTTCAACTTCACCAAAAACTATCCATCAAAATTACAAAATATGTAGTTGCATTAGCATTGCGTCCATACATTGCATATTTGTGGTCGTATAGGTCAAAGGCACCATAGGCTGTAATTGCTCTGATAGACCATCTTGTTCCACACTGTTCCATTTTACAAAAACAACAAAAACACCATGCATAACTTTTACCACACTACAGTCAGTGGTCTGTAAATGTACCAAGAGTTTCAGTGATTCAGTCATCATTTTCCTCTTTAGCCATGTACTGTACCAAGTCGAACAGATTTTACGAAGGTAGAGTCATACTTGAAATATACCTTGTTACGCAACATCCCAACACATATCAAAACACTAAAATTCCCAAATTGTGTGAACGAAAGACGAAACCTGCAAAATAATCTAGGTCACCACAAGCGAAATGGTTATCTTGCTCATCCCCCTGTGCGAATGACCCCTAGAATGCTGAGAGTTGGCAAAACACAATAGTTGCAAAACACAAAAAAGTTGCAAAATGTCAAAACTCCAAATTTGACAAACTACAGTGCAAACATCAAAAGGCACAAACAACAGTGATTTTCGTCACTCCATATCCCCAATCCCTTGCTCAAAAGAAAAAAAAATCAAAATAAACAGTGATATCATCACTACAATGAGCAAGTATCCCAATATAATTGAAGAAAAAAAGGGAGTTGACCTTGAATCCCTGGAACTCTCAGCATTCTATAGGTCATAAGGCAAGCTTCAGTACCAATTTGGTTGATAGCCTATCGATAATAGAAGTAAACCTCCCGCATGACGATATATCTATCACATTAACTTGCGTACAGATCAATGTTTGCATGTGGATGAGCTAGCTTATGGCATCCTGGATTACACCGTAGATTAATCTTAGTACATACAACAAAGGAATTCGTGGAGCTAATTAGGTGATCCTCGAGACGAGTTCGGTTGAAAGCCCATTCGGCATTGGCGGTATCCTAACAAATACCACTAAATGAACTCAATTACACACACAGGGATGTGAAAAATAACTGGGTCAAAAACAAGTCCGATTCATACCTTGGTCAAAAAGTCTTGTAAGATAAAGTACAGTCATGGCTAGTGAGTTAAAACCGTCTGAGTCTCAGAAAACCTTAGCTACATTTCTAAACCAACTACGCTACTTTTCATCCTTACAATACCATCAAAAAAATACAAAAAATAAAAACCACATGTATACATACAAAGCCATGCATCATAGCAATCGCCTAAAAACAAAATAACAGAGTTCTAAACAGTCCTTGGTGCCATAGCCAAACATCACAAACCCCATTCATCCATTTCATATCTGCATATCACATATAAATCAAAACCGTTTGCATTCATCATAGCATATGCATCCATCAAAATAAATCAACATGCAACATCCATATTCATCAACCATCATGCACAAGATCAAAGAAAATCAAAACAACAAAAACAACAAATAAATGCAACACAAAAACAAAAAGCAATAAACATTGCTGGACACAAGTGCTCTTGCACTTAAACTCTTGGCATAGCAAAATTGATGTCAGGGTCTACATTGTCGCTATCCTACTCCCTAAGAAGGCTACCATAGCCGGACCGCTCCACGGGAAGACAGATTTTTGACAATTTAATCCCCAAATGGTGTCACAAAAAAAAAAAAAACAACAAAACAACAAAAAATGCAACACAAAACCAACAATAAACATTGCCAGACACAAGTGCTCTTGCACTTAACCTCTTGGCATAGAAAAATTGATGTCGAGGTTTACATTGTCACTATCCTACTCCCGAAGAAGGCTACCATAGCCGGACCACTCCACGGGAGGATGGATTGCCGACAATTTAATCACCAAATGGTGTCACAAAAACAACAAAAACAAGAAAAAATGCAACAAAAATAGTAATAAGCATTGCCGGACACAAGTGCTCTCGCACTTAACATCTTGGCATAGAATATCAATTTCGGGGTTCAAATTGTCACTCTACTACTTCCCCAAGAAGGCTATCATAGCCGGACCGCTCCACGAGAAGATGGGTTGTCGACGATTTCACCCCATTATGGCATCACAAAAAGGGTTAACACCCACCAAAAATAGGTCCATATGTTGGAAAAATTGCACACGCTTAACGGTAAACCCTCTAAAGGCACCCTTGCACAAGTCATCTTGGGTCAAGCGACTCGTCGCTTCTCTCACGAAGGTCATTCCCTCATCGATTCGTCGCTTGAGGGGGTAGTCACACTTAGTCACCAACCAACAATCACATACACAATTAAGGAAAATGACATGCATTCAAAGAATCATTGACAAAGACAATCACGCTCCTGCTTGGGGCGAGAAACAAGCAACAATCAAATCAATCAAACACTTGGCATTTCGTGAATCATGAATACAAGGTTCCCCTGAGGTAAAAACGTCCTTCGCCTATTCATGACTGATCAATGTCTAAGTTCAAGTCACACCTCACCAAAACAGGTTAATACTTGAAATCAAATTCCTTAGCTCGTCAGAAGCAAGGATTCAAGAATGCATGCCCTTTCCATACTTGGGGCATCAAAAGTTGGTTAGGTTACCAAGAAACCCTAATCATTAGTTCTTTGGTTATCTATTTTTGCTCAGCACTGCGTCACCCGTAGCGCTTCCCAAAAAGGGGCATTTGTAGACACCAAAATAGCACCAATCCGATTACGTGACTGCAAACACTGATCGCTTTGACAAACATAGCCCCTAGGGCAGCCCTCAGAGGTCAAACAGTGGTCTTAACCACTTTCATAGCAATTTTGTGAGGTCAAGATGCAATTTGGCACACTTAGACACTTTGCCTAGTAATCGTCTCACCCAGGGACGATTGCTAAATTGAAATCGTCTCACCCAGGGACGATTTCTGAAATCGTCTCACCCAGGGACGATTGCTAACTTAAAATCGTCTCACCCAGGGACGATTTTTGAAATCATCCCTGGGTCAGACGATTTCCAAGTTCAATGGGCAAAAAGACAAATGAAGCCAAGTGGCAGCCCAAAACAGTCAGTTGATGACTCCTGCCTCGCACGCGTGTGTGAGTGGGCAAATAGGCCATTTGAGGACTGTCACAAGGGTAGTTATGAAATCCCAAGTCAATGGAGGACTCCCCTCCCTCTTGGGAAGACAAGACTGCCACATGGCGCTTATGACCAACACATGGCATTTGTGCTTCCCTCCCAAAAGAGACCCCATGGGTCTATAAAAGGTGGGACTTTTCTCACCCAAAATAGACAGGTTGAAGGAGTTTTCAAGCAACGAAGTACTGTCGAGTTGAAGACCCACTTGCATCCCTTTTGGTTCACCTTCCCACATCCTCCAATCTCTTTTGCAAGGGAGGTTGTTGGGTGGCCTTTGGAAGCTCGAACCTGACCCAAATCCAACACATGGACATCTGAACCAACCAATTCGCCGACCCCCAAATCCTAAGAGGTTTTGGGCCCATCCTTAGTGGATTGGATCCAAAATCAAGTGTCAACAGTGGGAGGCCCACTTGGGCACCCCCGCACTTCGCAAGTCCTATTTCAAGTTTTAGAGCATTTTAGATTACTTTTTTAGGTTGCATTTTGTGTTATTAGGTTTGATTAACCCATAGCTGCAATTTTGTAACTTTTGGTCAGATTCTAGTATGTTTTGTGTCGCTTTGTTGTTTCATTGACTTGCAGGTGGCGATATCAAATTCCCGAAGATAGAGGCAAAATTGGGAGAATCCGACCATCTGGGTCATCCCAAAATGGCCCCAATTACATAACCCCCTTGTCTGCAGGTGTTTTGGAGACCTCGGGAGTCGACATTGGAGCGTGTCAGTTCGGCTTCCCCAACACAGAAGAAATCGTCCCACCCAGGGATGATTTACAGTCAGAAATCGTCCCACCCAGGGACGATTTCCAGTTGAAAGCAGATTGGCCGACTGTCTCAGTGGCAATGGCCTGTTGGTAACATTTTCTGTCTTCTGGCAAGTTTTCAGGCTGTTTAGAATCATTTTTTTTACTGTTTTAGATAGATGTTTGCATGCATATTTTGATGATTTTAGAAGAACAAACACTTTTCACTGGCAATAGGTGCTACTGACATCTTGGTTGTTTCTTTGTTCACAGGAGAAGCAGCAGAGGTGAAGAACTCATCGACATCAGCGACGACATCATCTTGGCCCGCCCATTGCAATCGTGGGCACGCGGAAGGAGGAAGACTAAGTCAAACATTGTAACAAAGACAAATTTAACGCTCCTAGCCCCTAAAAAGGGAGGAGACGTCTATGTAACCGAGGATAAGATATTTGAATAAAGAGGGCTGTGATTTCTTTACATCTTTTCTTTCCTTTCCAAATTGTCTCTTTTCTTTGTTTTTGTGCATAAGGTTAAAGCATTACATTTCGTCTTACATTGCATAATTAGTGTTTCCTTTGCCCGGAATCTCGTGCTTTCATCATCTAGTGATAAAAAATTAAATTATGGTAGAAAGAATAAGAATTCAATAATATTGAAGGATGAAAAATCTATTAGATGTTTCAATTGTGGAAACCGTGGTCACTATGCAACTGATTTTCAATAAGCCAAAAATAGCAATGATGAAAAATAGGATGATAAGAATAGGGATTAAAAAAAATATAGGTAGCAAAATAAAGGAATGGATGGACAAGGTCGAAAAGGAAAGAAGTTCTTTCAAATACAAAAGAGGAGCTACAATGCAAACAAGGAAAGTAAGTACTCAAGTGATAGTGATAATAGTTTCTCAGATAATGATAAATATGAAGTCCTATTTTTGATAGAAGAAAAATAAGGAGTTAAGAAGAGGTCACCAATAATTCTCAAGTGTTTTAGATGTGGTAATTTTGGACATATTGAAGAGAGTTATACAAAGGATGTTTTCAGTTTCAGTGATGATGAATATGAGGATACACTTGAAGGACCAAAAGAGAATATTTGAATGGGAAGGAGGTGATCCTATATAACACAAGTCATAAAATAATGAATATGTTCTCAAAGGTAAACAAATAGAGGAAGAATAAAAAGAATGAGAATTTGATCTTGAGGGATAGCTTATTTATGCTCTTAAAACTTTAAAGAAGGTAATAAAGTAAAACTTCCAACTTGAGCTTCAGTTTCAAGAATGTGATGAAGAGAGAGGAAATCTTATAGAGGATCTAAAAAATTCAATGGCTAAGAAAAATAAGTTCAAGGATAAGTTAGAAGCAAAGGTCTTAGAATGTGAAAAGTTGGAACAATAAGTAGCCCTACTAAGGTAAGAAGTAGATAATTCTAAGGATAAGCTACACAAGTTTGGAAGAAGTTCAAATAGTTTGGATAATATTATCAAGTCACAAAAGCCTACATCAAGAAAAATAGATCTTTGTTTTGAACAGGATCAAAAGAAACAATAAGAAGAGCCAACCTCAAGTTTTGAAGAAGAAAAAACTTTAGAAGAAGATAATGTAAGAGAAAGTGAGACTTTTGAAGATGAGTTGGACAACAAAAATTTCAACAAGGAAAGACAAAATGTACAAAGAAGAAACATATGGAATAGGAACCACCACAGGGTAAAAGAGACTAAGATACCAATGAGTTCAAGGCAAGGGAATTTCAATGAATGATGTTTCTCATGTCACAGATTTGTGTACAAGGCTTCACAATGCATGACACATGAAAGAAATGAATATGGAAACTTCAGGAATAGGTAATTATTTCATGGGTATTGCTACTCATGTAATCAATTTGGTCATAAGGCAATGAATTGCAAGGTTCATGACATGAACATATATGGCTTCACCAGAAGAAATTCCAAGGTATTTACACCTCTAAGGAATAATAACATTAAGTGTTATAAGTGCAATAATGATGGACATACAACAAAGTGGTGTAGATCAGACATTCTAGAATCAAGCATGAATAGGAATATGAATACGAATAGGAACATGAATATGGACATGAACAAGAACATGGATAAGAATAGGAACAATCAAAGGAATCAAAATGATCATATGATAAGGAAAGAAGACAAAGGTAAATACCAATGCTTACTAGGAGTAGAAATACTCCTGCCTTAGAATTAACCACCTCGAGAGGAGGTGGTGGAGGGGCTAAGCTAAGAGACTCATTCTTATCCCCGAGCTCCAAAGGTGAACCTTTTCAAGGGGAGATATTTGAGTAAGGGGGAGATATTTGGTTTAAGGAGAGAGCATTGAATCAAGGGGATCAAAATAGGAAAAAGGTCAATTTCTGGTAAAAAGAATTTGGGTTGCCATTAATGAAAAAGGGGGATATTGTTGGAATTTTTGAGTAAATGAGTTGTCATTGATGTGAAATTTGAGTCGTCATTGATGTCGAGCTTTCAACACCAATGAGTGGTAGTTTCAGTGGGTAGCATCTGTTTTAGGTTCTCCAATAAGTGCAAAAGGAGAATCCATCTCCAGTTGATCAAATCCGGTTCTAAACAGTCAGATGAGGTCCAAATGGCAACGAAAAGGCCGAGGAAAGTAATATTATAATATTAAAAAGAAAATAAAAATTAATTATAAATTAATAATATAATTTTATTATAAATTAATTTATTAATTAATTTAATTAACTTTCAAGTTACTTAAGTTAATTATAAGTTAATTTTAATTTAATTATAAATTAATTTTTATTAATTTAATAAAACTTAAAAAGGCTTATAAAGCTAATTTTATGAATCAAATTTAAAATTCGATTTGAGTGTTGACATGCTATGGCAATAAGGCATAATGTATAAATAAAGGTAAAACCTTTACCTTAGAACCACCAAGTAATTATTTGAATGCCTAAGTTCTAAATTATGCACAAAAGTATGTAGTTTTTTTCACATTGAAAAGTCTTTGATGGTAGAAGAATGAAGAAATAGGAGTGAGGCCCTCAACCTCCACAAGCACTGCGTAGCATAGCTGGCGATGGTGGAAGGTGTTAAGACATGTTGTTGATAGGGAGGACGTGGTTTGAATCCCATGGGTTTTGCATTTTGCAAGGAAGGAAGATCTTAATTTTGTGAACAACATCAACGAGGACATAAAGGGAGGCTAGCGCCTTCCCCTCCCTGTGGAAGCACCTAGCCCATGTGGTGGGCTGACACCTTGATAGGGCGCTCGGCTGGGAGAGGTTTCATTGAAGAGGTATGCACTAACGTCACATGCTTGGTTACTTGATTAATTTCAAAGATGCTAAAGTTTGAAAAATAAAATGTTTTTATGCTTTCTAAAGTTTATTTTGCCTAAATTAAAATTGGAGATTGAGTATTTGAGGGAGATAAAAGGATAGGCAATAATATTTTTGAAAGGTTGATTTTTGGAGGTTGATTAATTGAGATTGGATTTTATAAGGAATAATTGAATTATTATTTTCATGTGTGATTTGATAAATTGCTAATTTCAAACAAGAATTAATAAGGTGTAATTAAGTTTGATTTTTTTTTTAATTGAGAATTATTTTGTGAAGAGGTTAGTGTGTATTTTATAATATAACTATTGAAATTGGCAAACGAGGAAATTATGATTGAGATAGGTTTTCTAAGGTCACTTATACATCAAACAAAAGGTATGGGTACATATTCCTAGTGAATGATTGTTGAATGTTGAGTTGGAGTGAAAAGGGTTTTTTTGGAATAAAGAGTTGTTGATAAAACCTTGTTTAGTGAGCATTGTTGAGTTTATTGTTAAAGTTTTTTTTTTGAATAAGAGTTGTTGATAAAACCTTGTTTGATAAGTATTGTTATTGATTTTGAGTGAGTAACCTGAAGTAGAGTGTGAAAATATCATGAGTATCATTGTTATGTGAAGTTGTCAAATATCATGAGTATCATTGTTATGTGATATTAGCATTATTGTTGAAGCAATTAGTTGAGTGAGGAACTTGAACTAGGGTTTGCAAATATCATGAGTATCATTATTATGTGAGATTGGTTGATAAGCATTTTTGGAACATTTGAGTGAAATTTCATAAGTTTGGACTAGGATTTGCAAGAAAGGATTACTTCATTGAGTGATTGGTTGAGTAGAGTTGGTTGAGACTAGTCAAGTAGATGTGTTGAAGTGATATTTCAAGTTTTGTGAGACAAATTGTTGTATATTCTAAATTATTTTGAGAAAGTGATTGAGAGTTGATGAATGTGAAATATATTGAGTCTCTAACAATTATCTACATGTTTCTATGATAAAAGAGAGATTGAAAGTGATTGATAGTTTGTGAGTGTGAAGCATATTGAGTCTCTAACAATTATCCTTATGTTTCTATGAGATTGGATAAGTTCTAGTGAGGACTTATTGATAAAATTTGAGGTAATTTTTTAGAAAATTTGTGATATATTTATGTGAGATTTTGTGGAATCTTACAATACAAAGTTTGAGGACAAATATTGTTGAGCAAATTGGACAATTTCTAGTGAGGACTTGTTAATAAGATTGGACAACTTCTCGTGAGGACTTGTTGAGTAGATTGGAAAAGTTCTAGAGAGGACTTGTGGACAAATTAGTGTGAGATTTTATGTAAGCTTACAAGGTAGATTTGAGATAAGTCTTTGAGAAGACTTGAGAGCAGATTTGATTTATTGATTTGTTCAAACGTTGATTTAAGGTTTGGGGCAGATCTAGTAGAGTTGATTTGTGATTGGATCAATCTTTGTGTTAATACTTGATGATATATATTGAGGATATATTTGTGCTAGACCGAAGGACAGTGTTTAGTGTAGATTAGAGGACATAGATTGAGGATAATTTTTTTCTAGACCTAAGGAATATGTTTAGTATAAATCAAAGGATAGAGATTGAGGATAGATTTGTCCTAGACTGAAGGATTATATTTAGTGTATATTCAAGGATAGAGTTTGGTGCATATTTGAGGATAGGTTTGTGCCAGACAAGGTATAGATATTGAGCATATTTATGCTAGATAAAATAATTATGTTTAGTGCATATTTGAGATAGAGCTTTGGAGGTGACATAGTATAGATGATGACAATATCTAGTGGATAGAGATCTATTATCCAGGGCAGTGAGGACAGGTGTCTTCAGTGGATAAAGATCCATTAGCTAGAGTAGTGAGGATAATAATTCTTCTAGAAGATCACTAGCCAGAGCTAAGGAGAAAGGAGTTCTCCTGTGGATACAGATCCATGAACTTGATTAGGGGATTGGTGTCTCCTTTGGAAAAAGGTCCATAAATATTATAATAGGGAAATAATTCCCATGATATTGATTGAGAAAAATTCAGTGAAATATTTTCTCCATGGAGTAGCCCACATTGGGTTAACCACATTAAATTTATGTCTCTATTATGTGTGGTGACTTGTGCATTGCTTTAATTACTTTTTTTGATATTGATATCTATACATTGCATAATATTTATTGGGAAAGAAAATTAAAAGGTTGTCTTATACTGTTCACCCCCCTCTTAGTATAAGCTTGTGTTCTTCGTCAATTCTCCCGAAAAAGGATGGTTTCGAAGAAGGTCATATTCCACTTTAGTCTCTTCTTTATTATTAATTTTAACTATAAAAATTATTCCCTTATTCCTAATAATTTTCTTTACCTACATTGTAGTCAATAAATGTGGCTTAATAGCACCATGCTCACAATGAATTCTAATTCTTTGATTAGATAAATCCAAAAAATCCACCCAAATTTCTTAAAAATTCAAAAGAGCTTTATGGTATTTTAATCAATCAATACCAAGAATGATGTCAAAGGTGTGCAAATATACTTTATATAAATTCCATCTAGTTATTCCCTAAGGAAAAAATTATATGAGGGTCAAAAAGGTATTGGTTCACTTGACAAGTTTATCCTAATCCATACTTCACCTTCCAACTATTAGCCATGAACCTAGGTCTTTTAGGTATGTCCCTTACTAATCTATTGGAAATAAATCTATTAGTTGATCCACTATCTATCAAAATGTATACATCCTTATCATCAATTTTACCATTAAGCAAAAGTGGAGTAACATGGCCATCAAGTACGAGACTACCTATCACTGCAAAGATCTTGTGGGTGGCTTCTTCCATAAATTTATGGTGAATATCAGCTTTATGGCGGTATGTATTGGCATAGTGGGGTCCTTTTCATACATGACAACCATTTGGAGGTGCCCAATTTCCTCTGTTATTATCTTTGTTCCTGCCTTGAGGCATAGTATTCTCATGATTGGTTGATCTCTAATCAGATATTTTAGGATATCTTTTACCTTCCTTTCTGAACTTATTGCTCTAAAAAATATTTCTATTTCTACCTTCCTGATTGTTCTGATTTCCTCCTCTAGAGTTTTTTTTTGCTCTTTCTCCCACTTCATAAATCAAACACATTTTTGCTTCCTAAGTTCATATTTTTCCTTGTTAGATAGCTTTTGATAATTAAAATATGCTTTTCTAGTTTCTTGGTTAGCTTCTTCTTTTCATGCTAAATCAAAAGTAGTAGGAATATCTACAGGGTTATGCATATTCACCACTATCCTGATCTTAGGATGTAGTTCGAGAATGAATTTTTTAACTTTTATCTCTTCATTGTTCTCGTACTCGATTGCATACTTAAGTAATTGGATATACTTTTGATGATAATATCTAACTAAAATAGCTTCTTGTTGTATATTATTAAATTATTTGAATATTTTCACATAACATTTCTTAGTTAGAAATCTATTCCTAAATTATTTAATAAAATCCTCCCACTTGAGATCTACTACTTTAATACCTTACTCTTTCATAAAATTCTTCCATAATTCCAAGGCTACTTCAACCGTGTTCATTACTACCAAAGCAGTTTTAGATTATGATGATAAATCACCAAGGAAAAGTATGACTCCAACTCACTCAACCAATTCTCTGCTGCATCATCATCACCTTTCCCATTAATCATGGATATAACAACCTTTCTTAGGTTTCTATCCAACTCCACACTCACTTTGGCCCTACCAATACTGGATCCTATAGGTTTGTTCGTTGCTCCCTCTATCCTGCCTCCTCTAGTTTTTCTTCCCCTATTCAAGTCTTCTATGACATTTTGTTGTTAAACTATCATCTCATATTTTTTGGCCATGTGAGTTTTTTGTTGGGACATTTCTTCTCTCTATTGCTCCATATGAATTTCTAATAGTTGCACAACTTTTGCAAGGTTTCCTTCATCCCTATTAGGCTCATTTGGAGGAGACTTATTCAATAATTTCATTCTTATTTCCCATTGAGGATAGTCCCTACTAATTCCTATTCTTGGTCCTCTTATAGGATTTTCACTAGCTTCTTCCTCCCTACCTCCTACAAGATTTCTTGAAGATCCACCTCACAACATTCATGTCATTTGACCTATACGTGAAAGAAGTATGTTAATATATAAGTTTATATTTTTTTTAACAAAATATTTAATAAGAGTTCTACAATTTTAAGATCTCTTCAACATTGATACGACATGTAACAACCCAAGTCTACTCACCTAGTTGTACCACATAAATAAGCTAAGAAATCCCTTAGGGGTAATTTTATTTCTAATATTATTGTTTTAGTTCTTGAAAGCACGAGATTCCGGGCAAAGGAAACACTAATTATGCAATGTAAGACGAAATGTAACGCTTTAACCTTATGCACCAAAACAAAGGAAAGAGACAATTTAAAAAGGAGAGAAAAGATGTAAAGAAATCACAGCCCTCTTTATTCAAATATCTTATCCTCGGTTACATAGACGTCTCCTCCATTTTTAGGGGCTAGGAGCTTTAAATTTGTCTTTGTTACAACGTGTGACTTAGTCTTCCTCCTTCCGCGTGCCCACGATTGCAATGGGCGGGCCAAGACGATGCCGCCGCTGATGTCGATGAGTTCTTAACCTCCGCTGCTTATCCTACGAACAAAGAAACAACCAAGATGTTAGTAGCATCTGCTGCAAATGAAAAGTGTTTGTTCTCTAAAACTAACGAAATATGCATGTAAACATTTGCCTGAAACAGTAATTACAGTGAGTCCAAATGGCTTCAAAACTTGACAGAAGATAAGAAAAGTTACCAGAAGGCCACTGCCACTGAGATAGCTGGAAAATCTACCTTCAAATGGAATTCGTCCCTGGGCAGGACGAATTCTGACTACAATTCGTCCCTGGGTGGGACGAATTCTTCTGTGTTGAAGAAACCGACCTACTGCTGCTCCAATGTCGGATCCCGAGACCTGCAAAACGCCTGCAAACAGGGGGGTTATGTAATTGGGGCCATTTTGGGACGACCCAGATGGTCGGATTCTCCCAATTTGGCCTCCACCCTCGAGAATTTGACCTCGACACCTGCAAGTCAGCGAAACAACAAAGCAACACAAAACATACTAGAATCTGACCAAAAGTTACAAAATTGCAGCTATAGGTTAATCAAACCTAATAACACAAAATGCAATCTGAAAAGTAATCTAAAATGCTCTAAAACTTAAAATAGGACTTGGGAGGTGTGGGGGTGCCCAAGTGGGCCTCCCACCGTTGGCACTTGATTTTGGAGCCAATCCACCAGGGATGGGCCCAAAACCTCTTAGGATTGGGGGGTCGGCGAATTGGTTGGTTCAGGTGTCCATGTGTTGGATTTGGGTCAGGTTCGAGCTTCCAAAGGCCACCCAACAACCTCCCTTGCAAAATAGATTGGTGGATGTGGGAAGGTGAACCAAAAGGGATGCAAGTGGGTCTTCAACTCGGCAGCACTTCGTTGCTTGAAAACTCCTTCAACCTGTCTATTTTGGGTGAGAAAAGTCCCACCTTTTATAGACCCAAGGGGTCTCTTTTGGGAGGGAAGCACAAATGCCATGTGTTGGTCATAGGCGCCATGTGGCAGTCTTGTCTTCCCATGAGGGAGGGGAGTCCTCCATTGACTTGAGCTTTGATAAATGCCTTTTGTGACAGTCTTCTAATGGCCCCTCTGTCCACCTACACACGCGTGCAAGGCAGGAGTCATTAACTGACTGTTCTGGGCTGCCACTTGGCACCATTTGCCTTTTTGCCCGTTAACTTAAGAATTCGTCCCACCCAGGGATGGATTCAGAATTCGTCCTGGGGTGGGATGGATTCTATTTTGAATTCGTCCCTGGGTGAGACGAATATTGGGCAAAGTGTCCAAGTGTGCCAAATTGCTTCTTGACCTTACAAAATTGCTATGAAAGTGGTTAAGACCACTGTTTAACCTCTGAGGGCTGCCCTGGGGGCTGTGTTTGTCAAAGAAATCAATGTTTGCAGTCACATAATTAGATTGGTGCTATTTTGGTGTCTACAGATGCCCCTTTTTGGGAAGCGCTACGGGTGACGCAGTGCTGAGCAAAAATAGATAACCAAAGCACTAATGATTAGGGTTTCTTGGTAACCTAACCAACTTTTGATGCCCCAAGTATGGAAATGGCATGCATTCTTGAATCCTTGCTTCTGACGAGCTAAGGAATTTGATTTCAAGTATTAACCTGTTTTGTTGAGGTGTGACTTGAACTTAGACATTGATCAGTCATGAACAGGCAAAGGGCGTTTTTATCCTCGGGGGGGAACCTTGTGTTCATGATTCACAAAATGCCAAGCATTTTATTGATTTGATTGTTGCTTGTTTACTGCCCCAAGCAGGAGCGTGATTGTCTTTGTCAATGATTCTTTGAATGCATGTCGTTTTCCTTAATTGGGTGTGTGATTGTTGATTGGTGACTAAGTGTGACTACCCCCTCAAGCGACGAATCGATGAGGGAATGACCTTCGTGAGAGAAGCGACGAGTCGCTTGACCCAAGATGACTTGTGCAAGTGTGCCTTAAAGGGTTTACCGTTAAGCGTGTGCAATTTTTCCAACATTTGGACTTGTTTTTGGTGGGTGTTAACCCTTTTGGTGATGCCGTAATGAGGTGAAATCATCAAAAATCTAACTTCTCGTGGAGCGGTCCGGCTATTGTAGCCTTCTTGGGGAAGTAGGAGAGCGATAATTTGGACCTCGACATCGATTTTATTTGCCTAGAGGTTAAGTGCATGAGAACTTATGTCTGGCAATGTTTTTCTGTATTTTTGTTGAATTTTGTACTATTTTTGAGTGGGCTTTGACCCTTTTGGTGATGTCGTTTGGGGATGAAATTGTCTAAAATCCGGCTTCCCGTGGAGCGATTTGGCTATGGTAGCCTTCTTAGGGAGTATGATAGTGAAAATTTGTGACTCCAATGTCGATTTTGTATGCCCTTGTTGTCAGGTGCAGTAGCAATCCTGTCGGGCAATTTTATTGTCTGTTTTTAGTGCATTTTTAGTCATTTTTGTTGATTTTTTTTGTGCTGGCCTGAATTCGTCCCTGGGTGGGATGAATTCCAGCTGGAGAATTCATCCCTGGGTGGGACGAGCACTGATTAGATCAATCATACCAGTCAAGGACGAATTCTAGTGCAAAAGGCCTATTTAATGGCCAAAACTTGATTTTGGGTTCATTTGTGTCATTTTTTCCTTGCGATTTTGGAGCTCTGGGAGGAGGAGGTAATTCTGCGAAGCGAAGCGCTGCTGGAATTCTCTTTGCCATAATGAGTGCACAAACTAGTTCGAGTGGCGGAGCCGAGGTGAGACCTGTAAGTGACCCTAGAGTTTATTTTGCTTTAATTTAATTCATTGTTTTTGTGTTGACGCTTTTCAAAACTTTAATATTTTTTTGTGATGTTTTTGTTTAACATTTAAGGTTAGAAACCCTAGAACTGAAAATTTGATCTGTTATATATATATATATATATATATATATATTTTGTTGTGTTTGTGTTGATTTTGTGATTTTTTTGTTTTTTTGCTTTGCAGGTTGTTAGGAGCCGGTACCGTGTACCCGCTGCATTTACTGAGGCGCGGTTGGCATTGACCGATGATGACTGGGAATGGATTGATGCCCTTGGGCTCAAGAAGGTGGCTCGACTGGAGCCTATGGTTTCTGATCAGGCCTATCTGACGGCCCTGATCAAGCTTTGGGATCCGTAGACCAATACTTTCCATCTCCCGACAGGGGAGATGACTGTGACTCTTGAGGACGTCTATCGGTTACTTCGGATTCCGATAGATGGTCTGCCTATTAGGACATCTCCGTTTGATCAGCGGACTGCTATACTTATGAGATGTTTTGGGCATGGGGGGGAGTTGGGTGTAGCAGACCCAATGGAGACAACCGAGGTGGATTGCCAGGCTGGCGAGATTTTGGTTAGCTGGTGGAAGGAGAGGGGGGTGTTAGGAGTGAGGCAAGCATTCTTTATGGGCCTCATTTCTAACATTCTTCTCCCTGATTCGTTAGGCACGAGGTTCTCATGGAACCTGTTGGATTTGGTGTGGCAGTTGGCAGAGTGCCCGATAGAGGCACCATTGATTCTGAGATGGGGACAGACTTTGTTGGCACAACTTTACGGGGAGCTATACGGGGTCCGCTGTCGACAGCGGAAGGGTGTCAGTTGCAATTTTTTGTTGCAGTGCTGGGGTTGGCAGCACATAGCTGTTGAGAGGCCTACCGGGTTATCGTGGACAACTCGGGCGGCAATGGAGGATGAGGAGATTGGTTATGCAGCTTTGTGGCGATGGTCTGCAGAGCAGGGGCAGAGTCGACGATGGGCAGGTGCCGTTGAGCACTACATTGATGCCTTTTCTTGGCTCACTCCAAGGGAGGTGTTTTGGCGTCCCTATCGGGACTGTCCAGCCTGGCCTGAGGCTGGAGAGTGGCTCTGACAGGTACGGAGGGAGCGATGGTTGACTGGGCAGCATGGGACGGAGCATGAGTTCTTTATGTACCATCGAGTTACACTATAGTTTGGGGTGCGCCAGGGGTTTCCTGGTGAGCCCGTAGGCTATCGGCATCGGGGAGACGAGAGGGATCTAGAGCCATCGGTCATCGTGCCATTGGGCAAGGAGTCGGATGCGGTGATTGAGGTCTTGAATGTGGATGACGTTGGTACTACCACTGAGTATGACTGGTGGTGGGTATTGCGACGCTGGAGAGGAGAGGGGCCACTTGGAGGTGCGGAGGCGGCAGTGGAGGATGCTGAGGCAGTAGGGGGTGATTGGGGGGGGCCGTTGGATGATGCAGATATGGTGGATGTGGGAGATGAGGATGTGGGCTTGGGTGTTCCGGAGCGGCCGGACATGCAGGATGTGGAGGCGCAGTGGGAGCCTGAGCAGGCTACTATCCTCGTGAGTCCTATGCGTTTGGTAGATACAGAGGAGGTGGGGTCGGATGTAGGCGTTGAGGTTGCACGACTTACAGAGTTGCTATGGATGCAGGATCTAGAGAGGGATCTTCTGTGGGCTCAGTTGGCAGAGCGTGATAGAGTTTTGGTAGCACGATGATGCATTGTCTATCTATCATCGACGAGAGGCAGAGTGGTGTCTGTACTAGATAGACTTGGATAGGGAGGTCATCCGCCTTGGCGGGCGGCTTCCCGAGCCTTCGATCAGTAGATCTTCTCGATGGATGAGGGATAGTTTTACTGAGTAGTCAACATCATCTCGTCGCAGGCGGTTAGATGAGGGGGTGGTAGCAGGCATGATGCGGGGGCTAGTAGTAGCCGCCCTGCAGGGTCCCGTAGGACCCACACCACGGGGGGTAGTTCCCGTCGCACCGATCTTGCGTGATCATGGTGGTCGACGCCTTAGGTTGGGTTTTTGGATATGATTGTGGGGTCTGAGGACCGGTTTTGTAGCCTACGGGCATCTTTTTGACGATATATATATATATATATATATATATATATATATATATATATATATATATATATATATATATATATACCGGTTTTATTTTTGGTTTTGTACATGTGATGATGTGAGTTTTTGTTATGCATGTTTATTTATTTTGATGAATGCAGATGTTATGATAAATGTATATGTTTTTGATGTCTATGTGATATGCGAGGTGAAATGGATGAATGACATTTGTGATGATTGCACCATTATTGTTTAAGAAGCTCTTTATTTACATGGTTTTTCTTTTTGTATTTTCTGATGGTATCATAAAGATGATAAGTAGCGCAGATGGTTTTGGGATGAATGTAAGATTTTCTGAGATTCAGTCAGTTTTAACTCACCATCCATGACTGTACTTTATCTTACAAGACTTTTTGACCAAGGTATGAATCGGACCTATTTTTGACCAAGTTATTTAACATCCCTGTGTGTGCAATTGAGTTCATTTAGTGGTATTTGTTAGGATACCGCCAGTGCCAGGTGGGATTTCAACCGAACCTATACTGAGGATCACCTAATTAGCTCCACGAATTCCTTTGTTGTATGTACTAAGATTAATCTGCGGTGTAATCCAGGATGCCATAAGCTAGCTCATCCACATGCAAACATTGATCTGTATGCAAGTTAATGTGACAGATATATCGTCATGCGGGAGGTTTACTTTTTATCGATAGGCTATCAACCAAATTGGTACTGAAGCTTGCCTTATGACCTATAGAATGCTGAGAGCTCCAGGGATTCAAGGTCAACTCCCTTCTTTTCTTCAATTGTATTGGGATACTTGCTCATTGTAGTGATGAGATCACTGTTTATTTTGATTTGTTTTTCTTTCGAGCAAGGGATTGGGGTTATGGAGTGATCAAAATCACTGTTGTTTGTGCCTTTTGATGTGTGCACTGTAGTTTGTCAAATTTAGAGTTTTGACATTTTGCAACTTTTTGTGTTTTGCAACTATTGAGAACTTTAGGGATTCTTAGGGAATTGGGTAGGGAGGATGCTTGTCCTTTTGCCAACTCTCAGCATTCTAGGGGTCATTCGCATAGGGGGATGAGCAAGATAACCGTTTCGCTTATGGTGACCTAGATTATTTTGCAGGTTTCGTCTTTCGTTCACATAGTTTGGGAATTTTAGTGTTTTGATTTGTGTTGGGATGTTACGTAACAAGGTGTATTTCAAGTATGACTCTACCTTCGTAAAATCTGTTCGACTTGGTACACTACATGGCTAAAGAGGAAAATGATGATTGAATCACTGAAACTCTTGGTACATTCCCAGACCACTGGCTGTAGTGTGGTAAAGGTTATGCTTGGTGTTTTTGTTGTTTTTGATGAATTCGAGTATGCCTAGAATTGAGATGCAAATCTTTGTTGTTTTTGATGATTTTTGTTGTTTTGTTTTGTTTTTTTTTTTTTTTTTTTTTTTTGAATTTCTTGATTTTTTTTGACCAAGAGACTGCGATAATCCTTGGATTTTTTTGTTTTGACCAAGATATTGTGATAATCCTTGGAGCTTTTTGTATTGACCAAGAGATTGCGATAATCCTTGGAGCTTTTTGGGTTGACCAAGAGATTGCGATAATCCTTGGAGCTTTTTGGATTGACCAAGAGATTGCAATAATCCTTGGAGCTTTTTGGGTTGACCAAGAGATTGCGATAATATTTGGAGCTTTTTGGATTGACCAAGAGATTGCGATAATCCTTGGAGCTTTTTGGGTTGACCAAGAGATTGCGATAATCCTTGGAGCTTTTTGTATTGACCAAGAGATTGCGATAATCCTTGGAGCTTTTTGGGTTGACCAAGAGATTGCGATAATCCTTGGATCTTTTTGGGTTGACCAAGAGATTGCGATAATCCTTGGAGCTTTTTGGATTGACCAAGAGATTGCGATAATCCTTGGAGATTTTTGGGTTGACCAAGAGATTGCGATAATCTTTGGAGCTTTTTGGGTTGACCAAGAGATTGCGATAATCCTTGGAGATTTTTGGGTTGACCAAGAGATTGCGATAATCCTTGGAGTGTTTTTTTTTTTTTTGGTATATGGCTTTCTTATATATGAAATGGTCGCAAATGACTGATATTCAAGGGTTCTGTTTCCTTGATACCGTCAAGAGAAGCTAGCATGTATGTCCCGGGTCCTATTTTGCTATCAATGACATAAGGACCTAACCAATTTGCCGTGAATTTGTCCCTCATATGGGACGACAAATTAGAGTTTTGTTGGTTTTCCTTCAAAACCAAATCACCAACCCGAAAGTCTCTTAGGTGAACTTTCATGTTGTAAGCTCTCTTAAGCCACTCTTGATAGATACGTAAGTGCTCGAGAGAATTAACACGTTGTTCGTCAAGCAATGTAAGTTGGTCTAATCGAGCCTACCGCGTAGTGTTCGCAGGGGAGGAATTTCCAACTCGAGAGGCATTACTGCCTCTGAGCCATACACTAGTGAAAACGGAGTTGCCCTAGTGGGCATCTGAATACTAGTGCGATAAGCCCAAAGGGCAAGTGGGATTTGTATGTGACAATCCTTATGACTGTCTACGACGGTCTTTTTAAGGATGGCGACTAGCTTTTTGTTTGACGCCTCTGCTTGCCCATTTGCTTGCGGATAATAGGGTGTTGAAAAGCTGTGCTAAATTTTGTACTTTGTGGTTAAAGCATGCACGTCTTTGTTCTTGAATGATGGCCCATTATCCGAGATTATTTTGGATGGAATACCAAAATGACATATGATGTAATGCAAAATGAACTCCGCAATGCGGGGTCCTGTCGTAGAGGTTAACGAAATTGCTTCCACCCATTTGGTAAAATATTCTGTGGCCGTTATGATAAATGTGTGACGGCCTGACGATGTAGGGGAGATATTTTCGATTAGATCAAGGCCCCACTACGAAAATGGCCAAGCAGACTGGACTGTCTGTAGGGCCTGGGAAGGTGCATGCATCAAATTGGCATGATGTTGACACTTTACGCACCTCTTGACATACGTGCAGCAATCTCGCTCTAAAGATGGCCAATAATAGCCCATGCAAAGAATGCACTTTGCAATGGCCATACCACTGAAGTGGCCGCCACACGTACCATCATGCACTTGGGTGATTGCCCAAGTGGACTCTTGCTGGTCCAAACAACGAAGAAGAATTCCGTCGTAGCTACGACGATACAAAATGTCTCCTATCAAGACATATTTTGTTGCTTTCTGTTTGAATGTTCGTTTTGCGGTGTGCGTCAATCCAAAGGGTAGATTACCTAACTTGAGGTAGTCTCTTATGGGTAAATACCAGTCCTATTGATCGGATACCTCGACAGTTTGAATAGTCAATCCCTTTTGGAGTTCTTCCCTAACAAATGCTGAATGGGATAGAACTTGTAAGAATAGCATTGTGTTGCTATTAATGGGAGTGGGGTAAAATAAAGACCCCCAGTTGGCATGTTTCAAACAGTCTCGTATTCGAAAGAACCTATCCGAAGATGGTTCGATCTGGATCATGTGGACTCCTGGCATCAAGTCTGAGCTTCCGCGCTCCATCACGGGTTGCGATAAGGTTTTGACCTGAATGGTTGTTATATCACCGAAAAGGTCTTGCGAGATTAGTGACCCCAAGGAGGCCATTGTGTCCGCAAAATGATTCAATGATCGAGGGAGTGCCTCGATGTCATACAACTCAAGTTTTGCCAGGAATTTATCCACGAGGGCTTTATAGGCCTTTAGAACTAGGAATTTGCATTGATATGCCCCTTTGACTTGATTGACGATTAACAGCGAATCGCCAAAGATGTTCAGTATTTTGATGTTCATGGCGATTGTTTTTTGAAGACCTAGGAGCAAGGCTTCATATTCTGCATTGTTGTTGGTGCACTGGAAATTTAATTTAAATGACAGGGGCATTGGAGCGCCCTACGGTGTGAAGAATACAATTCCTCCGCCACCACCTTGCTCGCATTTAGAACCATCAAAAAATAAGGTTATGTCAGCCTGAGGCTTAGGCTCATCAGAATCTGGCGATTCTGAGACATGGAAGACCCCATCATCGGGTAGTTCTATGACCAGAGGTTGATCGTCTTCAAGAGGAGCCTCTGCTAGTTGATCGGCTATGAATTGTCCTTTTATAGATTTTTGTCCAATAAACTCAATGTCAAATTTCGTCAACAACATGATCCATTTCACCGTGCAACTACTATGATAAGTACGACTCATCATGTATCGCAATGGATTCTCCTTAGACACAACATACGTAGTGTTGCTCAGCATGTAGTGGCGTAGCCTTTTGGTAGCAAAAACCACTGCCTAGCGGAGTTTTTCAACGTATGCATAGTTAAGTTCGTAATCGACCGTGGTGCGAGCTAAGATAGTAAGTAGCCTGTTCTTTGTGAAGTTCATTCTTCTGGGCTAGTATTGCACCCAGTGCCACCTCAGTAGTTGAGATGTATAAGTAGAACGACACACCTGGTCTAGGCGGTGCCAATACTGGCGACGAAGCCAAGTATTGTTTGATTTCATCAAAGGCTGACTGGCACTCGTCATCCCAATGAAATGTGACCCCCTTGTGTAATAATTTGTTCATTGGTCGGCATTTGTTAGATAATTGTGCTATGAAGCGTTTAATTGACGCGACCTTTCCTTGCAGACTTCTTAGCTGCTTGATATTGGTTGGGGGAGCCATTTCAAGGATTGCCTTGACTTTGTTTGGGTCCACTTGGATGCCTCTCTTTGAGACTATAAAACCCAAGAGTTTTCCAGATGTGATGTCGAACACGCACTTCTTAGGATTCAGTCTGACCTTATGCTCTATGATGCGATCGAGAATCTTGCTTAAGTCACCGAGATGATCTGAGCGCAAGAGAGACTTGGCTAACAAATCATCCATGTAATCTTCCAAAGTTTTGTGCATGTAATCATGGAAGATATACGTCATAGCACGTTGGTATGTAGCGCCAACGTTTTTAAGGCCAAAAGGCATGACCTTATAGCAAAATGTCCCCCAAGGTGTTGTGAATGCCGTTTTGAGTTGGTCTTTAGGATTAATACGAATTTGATTGTATCTTGAGAAACTGTCCATTAGGGAGAGCATCTCATGACCTACTGTAGTGTCTACCAATGCTTCAATGCTTGGTAAGGGGAAATCATCCTTAGGACTCGCTTTGTTTAGGTATCGAAAGTCGGTGCATATGCGAATCCTCCCGTCGGGCTTCTTGATGGGAACCATGTTGGACAACCATGGCGGATAATCCATGCAGATGACAAATTGTGCATCCAACAGCTTTTGCAATTTGTCTTTGACCATCAAGGCCACTGTTGGGTGCATCTTTCTTAGTTTTTGCTTTACAGGATTGATTTTCGGATCAAGCGTTAAGTTGTGCATGACTAGCTGTGGGTCTAGTCCTGGCATATATTTGTATGACCATGCAAAAACTTCCTTCTTATCTTTGAGAAGGGCAATATATTCGGCTTGCTCTTCGGGGGAAAGGCTTACCCCCAGCTTGAGAATCCGTGGATTCATTGGATCTGTGTCGATGTCTACATCAGTCGTCTCTTCGACTGACATGTGGGATCCGTCCTCCAACTGATGTGGAGTTGGGATTAAATGAATATCATCAGCTGAGTTAAGATCTACGTTTGGAACCTCGGGTCCCTCTTCAGCTTGAAAGATATCCTGAGTTGTTCTTTGGGTAAAATGAAGCATTTCACCGAAAGGACAGTACTCTGATGGTGATAATGGTGAATTGACGTGATCCCAGTCGATGGCATCCATGTCTAGATGCAATGACCATGATGGATCAATCGGATTGTGGATGGGTATGGTCAAATCAATGGATATCATGTGGATGGAATGAATTTGGTCTCCAGAACCGCGGGTGTGATGACTTGATTCTTTTAGATGTTCCCTATACTCTAGATCTGGCTCTATGGGAACAAGCATGAATGGATCCTCTCTAGGTGCAAATTCATTTCTATGTGTGAAAAGGAAGGCAGGGTCTTCCCTTGGCACTACTGTCATGATGGGATCTCGAGGTGGACGATGCTCATCTTGAATTTGGAGCCATAGGCCTAACACTTGGTCCCACCTCGCTGGGTCTACGTGCCATTCATGTCCTAATCGTATACCCATTTGTCCCATTAGATCTTCATGAGTTAGAGCGTGATGATGTCGTCGCGCATGTCTGAGATAGTCTATTTCAGTTTCGTCTTCTGAATCGCTTTCATAGATACAAAATTGTTCATCCTCTTCAGCATCTGTTGCTTGCGATGTTGAGGACTCTTCCTATTCCAGTGAATTAATCTGGTCCCATTGTGGTTGTTCCACTCTTAGTGGAGGGACATGATTCTTTTGAGACTGTGTTATTTCGTCTGGAACCTCTAAGGGGAACAATTTCAAAAAAATGTTTGGAAGCCATTGTTGTTCTCTTTGAGGATTGCTCTCTGAACTTTCACCTCTCTCTAGCAAAGGAGAGGGATTATTGCTCTTTCCAGGGGTGTTTTTAGACCGTGGGAGATAATCCCCTAATGTGTATTCTGTGTTTGGATTAGCGTACGGGTCTTGTGCCAATCCCCCCTTGTTGCCTATTTCTAGGCCTTGCATATTTTCAACCAAGATGTCTAATGGCAGGGGATGGTTGAACCCTACCCTTGACTTGTCATATGGCATATGATATCTTGGTTGGCAAAGGATCCGCATCCCTTGCTCATATCTGCCTAGCCCATACCCATGCCAATTGCATTGTTCAAGATATTTTAGGGCAAATTCTGGGTTCGACAGATAATTGATGTTTTCAACAAAAGGCTCTTCATATGTTTCCTTTTGTTCGCATGGTTCAGAACCATGATCAAGGCCCCCATACACAAAATTCATCTAGTTGGGAGGGTAGCCTAGTGGAACAATTGTCCCTATGGGAAGGCGAGGTCTTCCCATGTCCTGCACCGACTCCAATGTGGGGGTTGCCACAACGTTTTGCACTAAGTACTCCCCCAAGCCCGTACTGGCCATCTCAATAGTGATTGTTGATGATTGGGTAGGAGGAAACGGTAGTCCTTCCTGAGTCCATTCTATGTTTGGTTGTTCAGGAGTCTTGGTTTGTGTTGTGTTGGGTGTTTCCTCTATTGATATCGTTGAAATCGTGGGCAACCCCTCTTCTAGAGGCTTAACCTCTTCCATGATTTGCTTTCCCTTGTCCTTATTTTGGGCCACGGTAGGTGGCGTTGATGATGAAGGAGTAGGTGATGAAGTCTCACCTGGCTGGGATTTTGCCTTG
This sequence comes from Wollemia nobilis, assembly GCA_028583015.1. Classification (NCBI taxonomy): domain Eukaryota; kingdom Viridiplantae; phylum Streptophyta; class Pinopsida; order Araucariales; family Araucariaceae; genus Wollemia; species Wollemia nobilis. The sequence continues at coordinate 606,622 of JAQPPZ010009673.1, read as the reverse complement.
TTGGCCACCAGTGGTGCCTGCGGTATTGGACCTCGTTTAGATGGATTTAATTGAAAATCCAAATGCGTTGATGGGAGGGTCGATTGAGGTATGAATTGTACCACATTACAATACTTGAAGGGCTCTAAGTCCATTGGGACTACATGTATTTGCCCTTCATAGGCATACTTCAAGCACTGGTGTGCGATCGAAGGGACACACTTCATGTCCTTGATCCAAGGGCGCCCTAGCAGTATATTATAAGCCATTTTTCCTTCCAGCACATGGCACAGTGTGGGTATTGACTTTTGTCCTACCTGGATAGGCAGAACAACCATGCCGACTGTCGAGCAAATTGCATCGTTAAAAGCTCGTAGTGTGTACGTGGAAGCGGTGATGTGAGAGGCTGGCAGTTTTAAATGTTTCAACGCTACAGTGGTTATAATGTTACTAGACGAGCCAGTATCTATCAGAACTCTCTTGTACGGGATCCCGTTGACTCGCGCGATAACGTGCAGGGGTGGATCCGGCATGTCATTTGATATCGTTTTGACCTCGTCTTCTCTGAATGTGATGACAGGCTTCGTACATTGTTTCACATGTCCCACAAAGGCATTGAAAGAATTTGCTTCGTGGGGTTGTACTTCAATGGCTTTTAAAATGTCCATAAGAGCTTATCTATGGGGAGCTGATTGTTGAATAAGCTTGTAGATGGATAGCCTAGCCGACGTGGTCCGCAAACTCTGCGTGAGTTTGGTTCGTATCGTGACCTCAGGTCTAGGCGGAGGTAACTGCGTTGGGCGTTGTTGAGGCTGCGATGTCGATGGAACTTCCCTCGCAGCTACCTCGGGGGCAACTATTGGGTATCTTCTGTTCCTTGTTACAATGCTAATCATTCCCACAAATCCTTGCACGGGAAGATCTTGTCACACCTCGTTAATCTGGAGAGATTTTGTCTGTGCCTCGTGGGCAGGCAAGGGGTCCTTGAATACCCCCATCTGTTGGTTGTTTGGTGCGATGGGGTTGTCCACGACCAATGTTCTGTTATCAATCAAATCTTGGAATAGTTCTGTGGGTTTTTTATGCCCAGCAGCTTTTGTCTCCACAGACTCCAAATGCTCCAATAGTGCTTGGTATGCATCGGAAGATTTTATTTCTTCCTCTCTTGTTCGCTCTTGTTGCAAGTTACGGTAAACTGGAGGCCTATGGAGGGGTGGCCGAATGGCATCCTTCCCCGCCTTGATGGGGAGTTTCAACATATTCCTCTTTCTGGTTCATACTCCTCATAAAATTCTTGAGGAGTATCTGGGCGAAACCTATGACCTTGATCAAACTCTTGCTGAAGGTACCCATCATTGTTTCGGGGAGTTGCCTCCCTCTCGAATCTATGAGGTCTTGGAGGTAGAGCTTGACGAGGTCATGGAGACCTGTCCTACACCAACGGATTATGCCTCTCATACTGTTCAGCTCTTTGGATGCGAGGGGTTGGCCCCCTCTCAGGTATTTCATAGCGTAACTCATCCGCTTCGCATTGCATGCGTTCTTTATCCAAGCGGTATTGATACTCTATATCTTGCTGACTTTGTTTAAGCTGCATGATTTGGGCTTGATGGGTGGTATATCTGGCGACAACCGGGTCAATTTGATCTACCCTATTTTGTTCAGAAGGTTCAAATGTTCCTCCTATGGGTTTACCTCGGTTTTGATGCTCTAAAATCTCAAGGGGTCGCTTCCCTCTATCGAGGTAGGCGGTATGTGCTCGAGGTTCTGGCCTCAAGGGGTGATCATGATATCCTGCTGGTGCAAAAATGCAAGGTTCCCGCATTGTTTGTTGCCCTCGAGGAATGCGATGGTTTTCCTCATACTCCCTTTCACGGGTGTAAATGGGGTGGGCAGAGTTAATTTGCCCTATGTAAGGAGCCCTGCGCTCCGGATTTGGTCTCTCTGTTCTGATGATAGGTAAAGAAGGGACGCCATATCCACGTTGCCCCTCCAAATGGACGGTGTGCCCATCTAACGCTTCATCGCGTGATGGCCACTCATGCCTAACTTCAAGATGTGATTCTCTATTTATGTCAAGGTCTACATGTAAGGCATCTTCCCTAAATGGGCTGCTTTGAATAGGCATACCCCACCGAGGATTCTAAATTGGATTCTTTTGTAGGTTAGACCTATAAGGCGGTATGACCAAATCCTTAGGACTGAAGTGAAGGCGACTTGTGCCTGCTTCTTGTGTACCTTCCGGAGCTTCTGCCCTTGATTGGGCTTGACTGCGGGTGTACACCATTGCGGTGCTTCTATGCTATCTAAATAAGTTTTTATCTCGTTTATGATTTTTTTTTTTTGTCTACACTAAGCGGAATTAAGCACACACATTCACAAAATCGTGATTATCTATTTTAAGGATTAAATGGTGTGTCCTAAACTGGTTTAGTGCATTTTGATGTTTTGTTTTATTTTTGTAGGTTTTGAAGATCGTTTAAATGCATTATGACGGCTCATATAACTCCCAAAACGGTAGCCCCTTCAATATACCAACCAGGACGATATACCAACCTCTCTATATACCCGCCCTTACGAGAGGGAGACTATAGGTACGTGAGAGCAGAAGGTACATGGTACATAGGCGGTACAGAAGTGGGATTGTCCTGTTAATGGCACCTACCATAGAAGACTTATCCTCACGCGCATGGGAATCACCGCAGTGACACTCGATCTGTCTTCGTCAGGATTTACGCCTAACAACAGTTGACAATCGGGAAATGGATGCAAATCAAGCCAAGGTGGTGATGAAATCCACCAATGGTCTTGATCAAGGGCTCAGGTCTTACGACCAGCTCCTTGGTTTAAAATTGTTTCGTGATGTCTGTGGGATTCCTTTTATTCAACAAAAATGAAACAAGCATACATGACTTTTCTTATGCAATGCAGGACAAGATGAAAACAATCAAAGGAACAAAAATAGAAACAAAAAAAATATAACAGAGATCATGAAAATCCCTACCTCTTCTCTGCCTGCTCCTGTTGTCTCTGAATTTCTGCTCTGGAAATATGTAGGCAGGAATTCGTCCCTCTGGGAGATGAATTGCAGAACAAAATTTGTCCTTCCCAGAGACGAATTTGAATTCGTCCCAGGGTCAGATGAATTACAGAGAAGAATTTGTCCCTGTCAGAGACGAATAACAGTCTGCAACAAAAAAATGTACCTGTCAAGCACAAACACAAAACTTTGATCAGTTTTCTGTGATTTCAAAAACTAGGAAACAGGGTACCACCGTGATCACCACTGAAAGCACGAGATTCCGGGCAAAGGAAACACTAATTGCAATATAACCAAAACCAAATGCGCTTAAGTCCTAGAAACATAAAGTGCATGAAATGGAAAAGAAACGCATTGGAAGAGACACAAGAAAATGGAGAAAACACAGCCCTTTCATTAATATCCCTTGATCTCTGTTACAATGACGTCTCCTCCCTTTTCAGGGGCTAGGAGCGTTAAAAGACTTTGATTACAATCACTCAATGTTCCTCTTTTCGCATGCCCACGATTGTAATGGGCGGGCCAAGATGATGCCGCCACTGATGTCGATGAGTTCTTCACCTCCGCTGCTTCTCCTGTGAACAAAGAAACAACCAAGATGTCAGTAGCACCTGCTGCGAGTGAAAAGTGTTCGTTCTTCTAAAATCATCAAAAGATGCATGCAAACATTTATCTAAAACAGTAAACAAAATAATTCTAAACAGCCTGAAAACTTGATAGAAGATAGAAAATGTTACCAAAAGGCCATTGGAACTGAGACAGCTGGCCAATTTGCCTTCAACTGGAATTCGTCCCTGGGTGGGATGATTTCTGACTGCAATTCGTCCCTGGGTGGGACGAATTCTTTTGTGTTGAAGAAGCCGACCTGCTGCTGCTCCAATGTCGATTCCTGACATCTACAAAATGCCTGCAAATAGGGAGGTTATGTAATTGGGGCCATTTTGGGACGACCCAAATGGTCGGATTCTCCCAATTTGGCCTCTACCCTCAGGAATTTGATCTCGTCACCTGTAAGTCAGTGAAACAACAAAGCGACACAAAACATACTAGAATCTGACCAAAAGTTATGAAATTACAGCTATGGGTTAACCAAACATAATAACACAAAATGCAACCTAAAAAAAAGTAATCTAGAATGCTCTAAAACCTAGAAAGTGTGGGGGTGCCCAAGTGGGCCTCCCACCGTTGGCACTTGATTTTGGTGCCAATCCACTAGGGATGGGCCCAAAACCTCTTAGGATTGGGGGGTCAGCGAATTGGTTGGTTCAGGTGTCCATGTGTTGGATTTAGGTCCAATTCAAGCTTCCAAAAACCACCCAACAACCTCCCTTGCAAAAGAGATTGGTGGATGCGAGAAGGTGAACCAAAAGGGGTGCAAGTGGGTCTTCAACTCGGCAGCACTTCGTTGCTTGAAAAATCCTTCAACCTGTATATTTTGGGTGAGAAAAGTCCCACCTGTTATAGACCCAAGGGGTCTCTTTTGGGAGGGAAGCACAAATGCCATGTGTTGGTCATAGGCGCCATGTGGCAGTCTTGTCTTCCCATGAGGGAGGGGAGTCCTCCATTGACTTGAGCTTTGATAAATGCCTTTTGTGATAGTCTTCTAATGGCCCCTCTGTCCACCTACACACGCATGCAAGGCAGGAGTCATTAACTGACTGTTCTGGGCTGCCACTTGGCACCATTTGCCTTTTTTCCCGTTAAGCTTAGAATTCGTCCCACCCAGGGACGGATTCAGAATTCGTCCTGGGGTGGGACGGATTCTATTTTTAATTCGTCCCTGGGTGAGACGAATACTGGGCAAAGTGTCCAAGTGTGCCAAATTCATCTTAACCTTACAAAATTGCTATGAAAGTGGTTAAGACCGCTGTTTAACCTCTGAGGGATGCCCTGGGGGCTGTGTTTGTCAAAGTGATCAGTGTTTGCAGTCACATAAACCAAATGCGCTTAAGTCCTAGAAACGTAAAGTGCATGAAATGGAAAATAAACGCATTGGAAGAGACACAAGCAAATGGAGAAAACACAACCCTTTCATTAATATCCCTTGATCTCTGTTACAATGATGTCTCCTCCCTTTTTGGGGACTAGGAGCGTTAAAAGACTTCGATTACAATCACTCAATGGGCGGGCCAAGACGATGCCGCCGTTGATGTCGATGAGTTCTTAACCTCCACTGCTTCTCTTGTGAACAAAGAAACAACCAAGATGTCAGTAGTATCTGCCGCAAATGAAAAGTGTTTGTTCTCTAAAACTAACGAAATATGCATTTAAACATTTGCACGAAACAAGAATTACAGTGAGTCCAAATGGCTTCAAAACTTGACAAAAGATAAGAAAAGTTACCGGAAGGCCATTGCCACTGAGACAGCTGGCCAATCTACCTTCAACTAGAATTTGTCCCTGGGCAGGATGAATTCTGACTGCAATTCGTCCCTGGGTGGGACGAATTCTTTTGTGTTGAAGAAACCGACCTGCTGCTGCTCCAATGTCGGATCCCGAGACCTGAAAAATGCCTGCAAATAGGGGGTTTATGTAATTGGGGCCATTTTGGGACGACCTAGATGGTCGAATTCTCGAAAAAATATTTGATATATTTGATATCTAGTAATAACACAGCAAGAGGGTTTGATGGCTTTTTAACCTGTTAGTTTTTACCTCGAAAAAATATTTGATATATTTAATATCTAACAATAACACATCAAGAAATTAAGAGCCATTAATTTTATCAACTTTTGATTTTTAGTTTATATAAATGTTGCGTTCTTCATTTTGTGAGCTTTTAATTTATACTAATTAATTATAATTATTATAAATTAATTGTCAATTTTTTTTTGAATATATTAATTATCATTACTCAAAATATTATTTAATATATTATTATTAATAAATATTAATTTTTTTAGTATTTGATTCATTATTTTAATAAATATATAATAATGTTCTAAATAAGTTAAAAATAGATACTTTATATGCTAAAAAGAAATTGTAAATTTTATTTTAATTTTAAAAATTATAGAACGCAGGTTGTCATTTATGTTATTTCTAAGTACATAATTTTAAGTTATTAACATTTAACATTATTTTTAAATTTTTAAATTAAAATTATAATTTTAAATAAATATATATTTTTGATTTATTTTAAATAAATAAATTCATTTTTATAAATATTTAGTTTTGATGATAATTATTAAGTAAATTTAATTATAAATAATAATTATGGTTACTGGTAATGATGAGAAATTTAGAACTTTGAAGTTTAAGGTTCAAATCTTAAGTAGAGTCAGGGTTGGTTGTACATCATGTTTTGATAGTTAAAGTATTGTTACTTAACTATATATTGGGTAAACAACATCCTCCTCCTTGTAAGTATTAGACTTCATAGTTTAAATTTGTATTCATTATCAATAAATCATAATTGTTAATTATAATTAACTTTACTTAAAAATTTATAAAAATTATTTAATTTATTTAATAATTATTTAAATTTGAAGATTTAAATTAAAAAATAATGCCCTATTTTAATCATTAAAAAACAATTAAATCCTATGTAGATGCATGGTAGGTTGTACACTTTGAAAAGGAGAGTATAGTTGCATATTGCAT